>JAWWES010000115.1:55416479-55426814 GCA_035583135.1 Lophotriccus pileatus
GAATAAGTGAATTTTATGCAGGATGGACCTCCAGGGTCCTCAAATTTAGGGGGTGTTATAACTCTCACCCCCGATAACTAACTCTTTTGTACTGGCCACAAGAGAAACATAGAGCCTGTGCACTATTAGCCTCAGTGGGAATGTGTTCAACAAAAGGATCTGTTTCTCATCAAGAGTAATGAAACTTGCAATATCAATTCAACAGGCATTATTAGAAAGATTTATTTAAATTATTTGCTTGCAAACTCAGCAATAGCTCCAAAGGAGACATGAATGCAGGACAAAGGAATTGTTGAAAGATTAAAATTAAAATTGACTATACAAGTCAAGGACTAAGTTCTAAATAGATGTACTGAAGTTTCGTTGGTTTGCTTGTTTCTTGGGAAAAAATCTGTTTCACCTGCAGTTGCTGAAAAAGACCAGAGTCTTTGAATGAATCTCAGGTGCAAAATTTTACCCAGTCACACAGAACTTTGAGCTGTTAGACTGAAGAGAAAACCTCTTAAAAATTGAAATTTATGCTTGAATTTTCTTCTTGGACCTAATGCTTTTCCTCATGAACAATTAAGATTGGCTATTCTAAAGTTGTACACAATCTTTAAGTTCCTTATCACAGTGTAACTAAGTACATGTTTTTTTAAGTTAATATATCACACTATAATATGCCTGAGCTTTGCGCATGAGTCAGTGCAGAAAGATCTAAAAATGAACGTGCTGATTATTAAATGACCCCCAAAGTATTTCAAACATGATATTTGTAGTAAATTTCTGACTTTATAATTTGTTTTATTACTGTCCTCTACCAATGGAAGTGCAGCTTCTGTCACCTCAATCTGCCACAATGTCTAGATCTTGCTGTTAAAATATATTTAATTGCATGCAATAAAATGTAATTAAAAATATTATGACACTAAAAGGTTATGTACTCCAACTTCAGGCTTGTATTTCCTATATTTGTCTGTGCACTAATAATTTGCCCACTTTGTACAAAAAGTACAAAGTACTTTGTACCATTGTTTTGAGGCCATATTTGCTTTGTACAGGTACCCTGGCACATTTAGTGTAGTTTGAATACTTTTTCATCGTTTCCCTTTGTTCATCATTATCCCGACTGCTTGTTTGCTGCGCTCTACTTAAATACTGCTGTGAATGCTGAATTATGAATGTATTCATCAGCTTTTCTTTGCAGCTCATCCCTGCAGCATTTCCTCTTCAAAAATGAATTTAACCTTTTTGGGATGTGATTTCTGTATGACACGTTCACGTTTTCCAAAGAGGGGGCTGTAGCAAAATGACACCAATATCACAAGTGCACATTAAATTAAAATTGCCAGTTTGAGATGATGCATCACTGGCTTTTCAGGCAGCATTTTATTTTATATGCTCCAATTGCAGATCTCACTGACTGTATCTGTAGGCTTACATATCTTCTGCAAATTAGAAATATACTAGTAACCTGTCAAAACTACCATTCAATAGTGTAATTTACATTATTTGTTCAATATCTCCAATAAATTTGTATGGCAGAAACAAACATGGAAACCAGTTTGAAGCATAGTATTTAGGTGTCAAAATTAAGATATATCTGAAACCCTCTATGTCCTTGATAACCACTCTTGTTTTCTGCATCTGTCGAGGCAGAGGTTCACTAGACAACATTTTGGGCTATAAAGCACAGGTCAGTTGTCTAAGCACTCACTTCATGCCTCCTTGGGAACTGGCATGCTAGCTTTTTCTAAGGCTTGAAAGTTTGACTTCACATGTGCTACTGCTAAAAACATAGAAAACAGCAGATAAACATGAATTGAACTTTAGTAGACAAAAATTCACAAAAGAAATTTGTGAGACAAAAGACAAAAAATTACTGTATTTCACAGAATTTATCAAAAATGTTGTGATCAGTCCTTAGCTAACAAAATAACTGCTAGTAAACAGGAGACTGCCATTTCTATGAAACTCGGCTTCCAGAAGATATCGTAAACTTTTGCCTGTAGGTTGCCTTCTGTTTACTGACAACGAAGTAATACTGAGGCTCAAAACCAGAGATCAGTTGCTGTGAGAGATTGTATCATAGGGATTTCCTGGTTTCTTCCAGAGTGTCCCTCTGCAATTTGTGCAATCTGTGCTCTCTCTGGCTGACAGAGAAGAAACTGGAAAGTAGAAAGGAAGAAAAATAGCAGGAGACATGTAAATCTCCCAGTTCAATACCTACATTCACCTTCATAGTGTATCTCACAGTTAGGAGAAATCATGTCAGGGACTGTACATCCCTGACACAAACAGTGCTTTGCTCCTAGTTTCCCCAAAACATCAGTTTAGAGCTGGCATGAAAAAAAAAAAGTTATAAGGAGACTAAATTATATGTGGAGTTAGGATTTTTCAACAGAGATTTGTAGAATCATATTTGGCAAGAGCATGAAAAAGAAGCACTGCATTTCTGTTGAACACTGATATCACAGAAATATATGTTATGAAGTAAGAGTATATATAGCAGGTGGGGTTTTCACTAGATCCTCTCTCTTTCTATTTTCACAGCCTCTCACCATGAGAGATTTTTTTAATCCGTGAACTTGTCTTCTGCTTCATTTATACTTTCATCTTTTCAAAATTTAATTGTTACCTTTTCAAGTCATGTTTCAGGGTTTTTGGATCAACCATATCTGCAAGTGACTTTTTATCTGAAAGAAGTTCCTGTGAAAAAAGAGGCCAACATCAGTGACCTAAACCCTCATATTCTTACAGTCTACTGTTTTCTGTAAACTACTTAAATACTACTACACATTTAAGCCAGAAGTATTTCACTGCTATTGTACACTATGCTTACATGATATTGCTTGCTATGTCTCTTGTGCTTCCTCTTAGCCATTAGGAAAATGTCTCATTTTTTCTCTCAGGGAGGTCCAGTGAGAGATGCTACTTGCAGTTAAAATTAAATATTTGATGCGCCAAAGCACTGTGAACACATTTGAAAAGAGATTAGGCATTGATTTTGCTGTATACTCTTTTGCTGTATTGTTGACCTAGGTTTTTTACTGTATTCTTCATTTCTTCTTACAAGTCATTGTTGTTCTTCTGGACAACAATAACGTACCTTTGTGTGAAGCTTATCAGTTAGCTAAAATAAACAGTTGAAAATCTATTAGCACAAAAATTATTGATTTTGGAATTTGATTAGCTCCATCCAAATGCCACAGCCTACTGGCTGTGCACACCTGCTCTCCTAAGTGCTGTGAATTTGATGCATCTGTTCTCTAAGGAAATAAAACCTATACACCAATACAAATCCTTCAGCAGATCACAGTTCACTTGATTTCCATTTGTAATACATCTAACCATGGCATTAGCTTGTTAATATTAATGCCTCTGCATGCTGAGAGCTGATATAAGTAAATTGCTAATGGAACAGTTAGTCATCAGACGCCAGCTTTTCAATTTAAAGTGTTCACACAAGTTAAATGACACAAAAATTGTTGTGAAATACATGAAATAGGATTAAATCTGTAGCTGAATATTGCCAAAAGTTCTGGTCATCTCAGTTTCAGAAAGTACCAGTGCAAAGAGAAAAGTACAGAATAGCTCAGTAAGGATAATCAGAGGTGTAAAATGACTTTCTCTGCATGACAAAATTGAACAGGTTCTTCATCTGAGAAATTAAATAGTTGAGGGAGCATAAGATAACAGCATGGAAAATTGCATTTCAGATAAAGAAGGGAAATAAGAAATTACTATTGACCTCAAAGAACTGAGGGAATCAGACAGTAATATAAAGTGAGAGATTTAAAACTATCAGAAAGGCATATTTTTTATGATGTGCATAATCACACAGTAGAGTTGATTTTCCCAGGTTGGTTTGAATGTGAAAAGTATAAATGGATTTGAAAGCTCAGGGAAGTCCAAGACGAGGAAGAAGTTTTTACTAATGTCCAGTAGTTTGTGACAGCAGCAAGCCTAACTTTTCCTAAAGACCTTCATTAGCTTTACATGCTAGTAATATAAGATCTCAAGAGTCCACAAACCAAAAGATTTTAGAACCTGACATTTTTTCAGATACAGTAGGTGCAATAAGGGAAAATAATTATTATAGTTGCTACCATAGAGATGAGTCGTTTGAACAGAATCAGCAGAATTGTGATGATCTCCCATGGCTGGAGGAGAGAAATCTTTCTGAATGTGTAGGGAAGACAAATGAAAGCGGATGTGATGGAGACACTGATATGCAAAAGAATAGAGGCCTCCAGCACCTACTTTCACATGGACACAAGACCTAGAGCAGAAGCTTCTGCCTGGACATCCTTTTCTGTCTTTTTACCCTGCACATATTAAGTGTCAAGTCTCAAGTTTCAAGCATTGGACTGATTCTGCAAAAAGGCAAAAATTCAAGTTCTGGGACAGAAATCCTAAGTTCCAGGGACAGTTGTGAATGCAAGCATCTTTACAGCATCTTTTGAACTTCAAGAGGAGGCTTGGCTCTGTTTGAACAGACATAAACCCCAAATCCTCAAACCTGTCATTGCACCATCCAGTAATATCAGCAACACTGAGTATAATGTTCTCCATTACCTTTTTGTTTTTTTCTTTTTAATACAGATTGCAGTGAATGTTCTTTAAAATTATCTGGGTCAGTGCCACAACTATTGCAATGGCTACTGGGAAAAATTAGTGCAAATCATCAACCTCTTTTACTCTTCTGCTTTACCTGAGAGCTCTTTTATACCTTTGGCAATATTCTTTCTACAGAAACTTTAATGAACTGTAGTTTGACTTTATAGCTGTTCTGAAGTTTACCTAACTCCTTACTGAAAAATTCCTGCTGCCACAGGAAATCCAGTAAGCACCCTGGGAGTTTACACCCACGGAAACGGAGAACTTACTGTATCAATTGCAGCAACATTATTCAAGGCCTACTTTAAAAGTAGAAATAATGGTTTTCAGGTGATTCCAAATAATTTCTGATTATAATATTTCAAATGAGGATATTTTTAAGATTTTTCTGATGCGTATAGGTAAGCATGACCACCAAATGTAAAAGGCTAAACAGACAGGGATATTACCAACAGTATCTTCAATAAACATGCACCTGAAGGATAGAATTAATTTAATTTATTTTTATTTACAATTGTTTAAACATCAACAGCTGTTCTTTTAATTTGTGTGTTCGGACATTATGTATATCTACATCTTGCCCTGATTATCAGGGCAAAAAGGCTTTTTTATGGGTCCTTTGACTTGTGTTTAAGTGTTAAACTTTTTAAATATTATGTGCTTCTATGTTGTCTTCTGTTTTCTGTCTTCATTCTATTCCTAACTTACACAAGTTTTACTGCTGCTAACAAGCTACATGAGGTAATTAAAAATGAACAAACCAATAAAAGCTCCCACAAGGACAAAAGAAACAGCTAACCAGCCATCACCTAGCCCTGAAATAACTTCAGCAACACACTCTGCTATAACCAACCACAGGAGCAAATAAAAAATTATTCAGGCACGAGGGAAAAGTGAATGTTCTATTTACAAAACCAATGTAATAAGTCAGGACTAAGATATAAAGCCTGGGAAAGAGAGGGAGGAAGAACCACAGTGACTGCTTACTGAGAATTAACTCCAGAACATGACAGTACAGCTGGACCATAACCCTATCCTTCAGTAACTTTGCAGTACAAAAGTGACCACTTGTGTAAAGCCATCTCACCTTGAAACAGTAGGGTTTTACTCTACTTTTAGTGAAGTCTCACCCTTGAACTGAGGACTCTGTAGAATACACTAGTTATTTCATCTTGGTGGCATGCTGTGATCGACATGGAAATAAACATTTTTTTTTCCAGTGGATAATATGCTTTAGGTGCCCAGATACTGATTTTTACAGTGAAAAAGCTGATCACATCTGGCACTGAGAACAGTGAGAGCAAAAGAAATCATGTGCTCAAAAGTATGTGGATATGTCAGACTGAAAAAAAAATCAGCTGACCTTCAAATACGGACAAAGCTTTATAGGAGTCAAATGTTTCAGGTCCACAGTACTGACACTTTGCAGTGAGATACAGAAGCAATGGAGCTGCTGAGATTCTCTGGCTTAAGCTGTCTGCACTTCAGCTGAGGGAATGCAGTCTTACGTGTCACTGACTCAAAGGAGTTGAAATTCAACACAAATGCTCATAGGGACTTTTAAATATGATCAGCTAGACGTAAAAGGTCTAAATCATTATATTTTGTTCTACAGGAAATGAAGGTTTTGATACCTTCTCATTTCATGCCCTGGAATTTTCCATGAAAAAAACAATATCATCCAAATAATTTTTTTTTTCCTTTCTAGGCTTTTTTCTGTCAAATATGGACCTCTTTAATGGGAATGTATCTGATATAGTACAATAACAAAATCCAGTATATATAGATGATCTAAGTAAGTGGGGAATGTCAAACTTTTTAACTTTTAGATATGGGGAATTACCATTCATCTGCAACATTAGAGGCTTGATTCTTCCCTCTTGTTTGTATAGAAACTCATTATGGAAATATAACTATAGATTTCAGTGGGATTTTTCATTTCATAAAACAATAAATTGCACAAGTATAGAAATACAGTCTAGTCTTTGGAGAAATCCTAATTCATCTGGAAATGAAAATGCACTCCCCCTAAACAAATCTTAGGTCAAGGTACTCATGCAAGTTTTCGGTACTAGTGACAGAAAAATCATATCAACTGAAGATTTTGAAATAAAGTATCCTGTTCATTTCTTCACAATAAGAACTTTCCTTTTTTTTTTCCCATTAATTGACAGCAACGTTTGAAATTCTAAAAGTCTGAAGAAAATGATGATTCCATTCCTCAAATGGAATTTCCAAATTTAGCTTTATTTCAGACTGGAACAAAGCATTTAAAAAAGTCTTAAGCTTTCTGACTATACCTGGAGGTTATTAAGATTAGTGAGCTTCAGAACTATGTGTCTACATATCACCACAGTAATTTTTATCAGTTAAACTCATGATCCCAGACAATACAGGAATTGTTCAACAAACTTTTAAACACTTTACAAAAACCACAAAGGCTGCTCTTAATTATATGACATTAATTGTCCTTATTTTTGAATTCTCCTCTGACTGAATACAAATCTTTTCCTGATCTTTCACAGGATCAGTGTATGAACAAATAGTCTGACATTACTTTATTTGCCTATTTGCTCTCTCAATATTTGCATGATACTGTTTGTTTTATTTCCAGAGCTCTCATGTCTTTGTTATGTACAGATATGTTTCAAAATCAATACTTATGATAGAGGATATTTTTCCAATTCTTACACTACTGTCAAGTGCAATTTCTTTGTCACTGTACATTCAGAAACATTTAATAATTGCTGGTTTATATAATACGTAGGTAGTGATATGCTGGCATATAATTAACGCTGCAAAATATCCATATATCATCTTTACAGATAAGTATTTAATCTTTCTGCTTTCCAGGAGAGGACAGAGTTTTCAACAGAGAAAATAAATATACATTCTTTAGAAATCTTTGTTTACTAGTGTATCAGTGAAAGGGTTAAGATTTCATGTGTTCCTGGTATATATAAGAAAAAAAAATTTTACTTCAGGATGTACATTTTTCCAGTGATACCTCTTTAGAATTTTCTGTGGCTTTTTTGTACAGACAACTAATATTTTTTTTCTCTATTTACAATTTTTTATGCCCCTAACTGAATCAGGAGGCTTTTATTCGAAGAAAGGGCATAAGAGTTGTTACAAAAAACTATGCACTAGTGAGCAGCAGTTCTTATCTATGATAGCCAATGCAATTAATCTGAATAACCTGTAATATAATTGTTCTACTAAACAATTTCTCTAAAATCTCATTGAACATGTGGATGGATTAGGTTTTTGGACATCTGAGCCCTGCTGAGAAAGGATACCCCTTGAGAGTGGTCTATATCCACTGTTTTCTGATGCTGAGAGAGAAATCCCCATATACTTGGAGAAAATTGGAACAAAGATGTTTTTGAACAAAATTTAACAAAGAAATAAGCCATGTTTGGAAGATTTGGCAGCCTCTCTGGAGCTTCCCTTCTTCTTCATTCAAGGAGCTCTGCGATGTGCCCAGGTTAGACAGAGCCCAGACCAGAGAATAGCCCCAGATCTGCTCCCAAATGTGTGCTCTTTCTGGAGCTGTATTCAAACAAGCCTTGACTAGCTCATCAAAACCACTCCATCATATTGATTATACAGATGACTTGAACTCCAAATCTGCAAAACTTTCTATAGGGGGCTGAAGTAATTTTTCCTCCTAAGCCTTCTGAGACTCACTCTTCTTTTCATAACTTCAGAAAAATAAATTCCTTTTAAAATGAGATGACTAATAACCACAGCAAGTCAAAAGGTGACATGAGGAAATCTCCCATTTGTATTGGCTATATAAGCTAGCTGACAGTACAGACAACTACTTCAGAGCTAAGAAGCTGTTTTCCATTACAGAATGAGAAGTAATAAACCCCATTCTTTGTTCAGATGTTCTCTGAGTCAGATTCTTTCACCTGAGTTCTAATCTTCCCCCTCCTGGAATAATAAATATTAGTCACCACTCACTGCTTAGAAAAAACACTATTTTTAACTTGAAAATAGTTTTTTTTTATCTTTCTAACTTTCTGTTCTGCACAGATGAAAATTGCCTTAGGAATGCAAATTTCATTCATTTATTCAATCGTTTATCCAGCTCCAGCTTCTGATACATATGATAAGACTTGTCTCAGGGACAGCAGAGAGGCTGACTGATTCCATTTGAGATTTAATGGTTACTAAGAGATTCATGCAAAATTCCGCAGGAGTAAGTCCTTCAATAGAAAGGAAACACATCACTGCCAGTTCCAATTAGGTTTTAACACAAAGCAATGTTTTTTATTGTAATATGTTACACAAGATCAGATTTTCATAACATCTCTTTTATGAACACCCAAAAATAAGTTTGTTTTTACATGTGCAGTGGGATTTAGTCACAAAGAGGCCTTTATTTCCATTTCTTTGAATAAACTGCCATATAGTAATGATTTTTTTTTCCATCCAAAAGGCCATTGTCTTGCTTCACAGAAGTATCTATTGGTCAGTCCTGGTTTTAGTTTCGGCATTTTAATATAAAACAGTGCAAGAATATTCGTTATATACCATTTGGATATTTTCTTAAATGTCTCTATCCTGTTAAATCTTCGTACTAGAGAATACTTTAACTCTGCTTTTGCATAGCCTGTAAATAAGACAAAGGCATTCCAGTATATGGATGATTAAAGGATGGGAAGCCAGGACCTTGCACTGCTGTAATGACACAGAAGTGTAACTGACTTGGTGCTTTCTTGAGAGGTAGTGAAATGTTACTCGAGACTTGAAAAAATACCTCGTCCACATTTAAGCAGAAGGACAGCACCATTGCAGGACTTCTTTTCACAGGAATGACCACCAGCTGAAACATACATTTCAATTTTCAGGAAGAAAACCAGGAAATATGCAGACTAAAAGACATCAGAATAGTTTCAAATAATAAGGATACCCAAATTCTACAACAGTTTAATAAGGAGTTATTTTGAAGTTCTCACTTCAAGACTTGTTAAGAATAAGTTGGAAAAACATCTTTGCTGGACACAGAAGTATACCTGACTTTGGTTTTGCAAATGAGATGAACAAACTCTCAATATCACATCTATTTATATCTTTTATTATTTCTGTGAAAATGTCAAACTTCTCATTTATTTATGAGCTCAGTCAAGTAACCAAGCACATATTTTAAAATATTTGTTTGCTGCAGTGTTTTTCAAATACGATACAATGCTTCAAAATTTGAAAATAAATGAAATATGACACACATCTGCCAACTATTTTTTTTACAAAATGACGGAAAGTTAATCTTTTCTTATTTCCCAGCAGAGACATAGATAAATTACTTGAAATAAATTTCTATGGTAATATTTAGAGGACATCTCAGCTGAACACTTAATGAAAAAATAAGATTGGAATAAAATTCCATATTTTCACAGAAAGTAACTTTTAAGTAAGTAAAATGTGTAGGAACATGGGTCACTTTCCAAAGTGCATGGGATAAAAGAATTGTCCCTTTTGGAAATATAAACAAGTCTTGAAACAGAAGTTTTTCTCTTTTCCTGATTATTTCAGGAATATTTAAAAAATATACTGAAACGAACTCCGCTTAATTTATCTTGCTTATATGAGAACTGAAAGTGCTCAAATAAGAGTAAAATAATACGATGTGATGATATCCAAAATTCTGTCTGTTTAGAGGAAACATGAGAATTAAAAGAAATGTGTTCTCCTTTCTTATTTTTATTGATTTCACCCATTAGTGGG
>JAWWES010000115.1:55426914-55437192 GCA_035583135.1 Lophotriccus pileatus
ACATGTTTTCCAGCAAGGAATACTGACATTCTGACCTCAGTATATGACCTATCGGAAGACATGTCTCTATAGTACCTATGCCTTGACTTGTCTTGAAGCTCAAGTATTTCACTGGAAGCATTGTCAATGCTTCATTTTTTTATCAACAGCACATCTTCATCTGTTTGAATGTGTTGTATTTTACTATAGGGTCGCTTCTTATGCTTTAAAAACTTGGACCAGGTAGTGTTAGTCTGTTGGAATGACTCATTTTCAAAAAAAAAAAGTCGAGAGATCAAGCTTTCCTTATGTTACTTAATAAATATTTAGTCATAATCATTCACAAAAGCAATATGCATACTAAGGAGGCCTAATTTGGGTAGTGGTGATTTTCTGGCTCCTAGTTCTATTAACTTTGACTTCTGAGGACTATTAACTAGCCTTCTTTAAAGGACTTGATGTTTCTTATGTCTGTTTCACTGAAGTTATGCTTGCTTTTGTATATTGAAAAAGCTATTTCCAATGTTAATATTACAGTAATTTCTTCACAGAAAGCATCTCTGCATTCATTAGCATCTCCAGGAATCTCCTCCAAAGTAGATCTCCAGAACTTTACTCTAAAACACTAATTGGTGTTGTAAATGTAAATCTGTAACAGAGAAAATTTGAAAAACCCTCAAAATATTCCTTTTTAAATATTTCTATTAACATTATCTAGAACTATGTAAAACCCATAAACCTAAAGGATGCAGTAAACCAAGAACCTGTAACTTCAGGTCTCAGAACAGCAGATGGGATTTCTAAATATGGAAGTGAGTTTTCCATAGTAAGGAGATTTCCTAAACAAGGCAAAACTGCTTCTAAATATTTTCTTGGCTCATACATACTGAGAACTTCCATACATACAGGATTTCCCTGAGTCTATTGAAGTTAATGGAAGTCTTCACTGATCTACAGGCTTGAGGTCCTAACTAAGTGCAATCACGGGAGACAAACAGTTGAAAAGAAATATGAGTTTTATATGGGAAATAGGGTTTTATGAATTCTTTATGATTCTGTCCTGTGGACCAGCATGCACACCACTGTTCAGTGTGAGTGCCTTGCTTTTCTCTGTCTTTTCTCCCTGTCACACCAAACAACTTTTTAGTAAGCAATACAGTTTCCCAATCTACAGATTCATTATGAATGACTCAAATGTTTTCTTAAGAGTCCCTTTAGACCCACCCATTGGCATAACAGTCATTTGTCTTCCCACAGTAATCTTTTAAATATAAACCGTGGCATTCAAGGTGAAGTCATAAAATCTTACCCCTCAGTCTCCTCTTGGAGAACTGATCTTCTGTATTTCAAAGAGATATTTTACAGCTAATATGAATCACCCTTTGCTCTGATTGTCCTGACTGATTCCCTCCCCACAAGTTTTGCTTTGGCAGACAATGCCACCAGCAGAATTGTGGAGTGTGCTGTAGTCTGCAGTGCATGTCTGTAAGAGCAGCCCTGTCTCTAGCTTGTGTGTCATCATGCAAAAAGCAAGTTACAGGAGTTCAGGTTACAGAGACCAACCTCTGTATCTTGCCTACCACAAGCAACTGCTAAAACACCAATCTGTCACTAGAAACTGCTGAAACTTCTGCTCTAGTCAGAGTGGGCAGCTAAAATGTGTTTTAGTGCACTCTGCCCTCACCTGTAAACGCTGGAAGTTCTCACACAGTTTGAGCCCAGGAATACCAGGCCATTGGTCAAGACAGTCCTGCCTGTCCATATCACTGTGGTGTGGCCAGACAGAGTAAGCACTTGTAAGTGGTATATCTTTCATGCTCGTGCTCTGCTCATATGTACCAGCTAAAGCCACTGTGTCTGCTCATCCTGCAGCTTTCTGTGTGTGGTGCCAAGCACTGTGATTGCCTGTAAGCCATCATACCCTGCTTTCCCTCATATGCAGTCCATGTTTTAGGGCAAGAAACTACCACAGTGTTTGTGATTCAATGTGTTCATGAAACCAGATATGTTGCTAAATAGGGGACTGTGAAAGGGAAGAATAGGGATTCTAGAGTTAAGGACACACCAGAACACTGTAGTCATGCAAGTTTTTTGTTCTTTGTCCTGGTTTCAGGACATATGCCATATGCCTGCATATGCCAAGTAGGTATCGAACCATTACTAGCATGGAAAACACCTTCTGTGGAAATAAGCCTAACCTGTGATGGTTTAAACACAAGATGCAAGTTCTTAAAAAAAAAAAAAAAAAAAAAGAAAGAAAGGTTGAAAGCTGAATAGCAAGCCCCCATCCAGTTGCATAAGCAAAAAGATGTCACTTCAAATTTTCTGCTATAGCTAAAAAAACCCATAAAATCCATAAAGAAAACATTTTAGATTCAGGGTTTACAACTATCTTAAGTACATGAAGAATGAATTCCATTATGGAAGACTAAACTTCTTTCTTGGTTTTGATCAGAATGAAATATTTTCATTTTACCATAACCTTTTCCTTCATTTATCTCTCTATTGATTTCAATTAAGTTCTCACCATGTTTGTATCTCCAACTGAGGGTTTTTTTCCCCTCTAACCAATCTGTTTTTTAGACTGTTTTTCAAGGTTTTAAATCCAACAAAAAACCCAAGAGAGGCATAACAAAAAATTGGCAATGTGCTAGGAACTGAACTACATGTAGTCTGTAGATATCCTTCTATGGAAAGGTGACAGAGGGAAAATATCCGTTTATGGCTGAGCCACTGTTCTGAAGTATTAGGGGGGTGTGTGTGTCTAACTTTTGCCCCAGATTCCCTAGGAGATCCTAAGCAAGACAACTGCTTAGTCTGTAAATATACGATAAGGCCTGTCCTGTTTCCTGTGGTTTAGTACAAATAGGTTTATTAGGACAATATTGGTGAATGCCAGAAAAGGCCTGAAAACACACAGCCAGGCAGCTATGCTAATTTATATAGCTGCTTTCTAAATAAGCACTATTTCTAATTGTGAAAATAAGTAGAAAATCTTTGTTCACATAATTTACATCTACTTTCAGAAAAGGAGATGTTTTTTTACTTTAAGTGTTTGTTTTATTGTAAAATTACATAATCAGAAGCATTTAGATCACCTCAGAAATCTTGAAAGTCGTGATGTACAACTCAATCAGATAATTATGAAAATCCCATCTTATTACCTCCTACTACACCAACTGAATGTTTAACTCCAATAGCTCTTATGCCACGTGTTAAAGTTAAATAGCCCCTTTAATTGGGAGAAGCCTTGTAGAGGGGAGAACTGGGAAGAGTCCAACAAAAGATCCAAAAGAAGGCTGTTTGAGTAGGCCAGAGGAACTGTCAGAGCAGTTTACTTATTTGATTAGGTAAATTCTTCACAGCTTGAAGTCAGAAATAGCTGAAGTGCTTTATGCAAAATCATACAGAAAAACAAATGTGAAACACAGTTAGAGCTGTGTACAACCAGACATTGTCCTAAAATGCAGCCTCTCATACAGTCTGAAGTGTCTGCATGTGCTATTCATGATTACTATTAACATTTTCAAGTCTTAAAATGAAAAGACTTTGTAGATCTAAAAAAAAACAAAAAAAAAAAACCCACAAAAAAAGCCCTTTTGTTTTTTTTTTAATAAACACCACTCTATCTTTCTACATAAAATATTAGCTTCTGTAGAGGATTTTCAAATGTGTAACTTTTTCAAACAGAAACAGAAATACTAACTGTGGCAACTTAGATCATTGCAATATTGCTTTTGAAAATGAGCCTGCAAGGGTAATGAGTTTCCAAAGAAAAAATAATTTAAATGTAATGAAGACTCTTTAAAAAAATTCTTTTTCTCATTCCTTTCAACTCACACTCTCTAAAGGGAAAAGTTTTTGTTATTATGAACAAGTTTTAATTTGTATGTGTGTTCTGCTAGCTGTTGCCCAGGGTGATCATTAGTGTTTTCATTCTTTTAACTATAGTCTCAAAGGTTTGCACACAGTTTCTTTCTGGCACAAGACTTCACTGTACAGCATTTCAAATAAGGGGCTTTGAAAGGATGCTAAAAATCGGGGGGAAAAAAAAAGAAAGACATTGAACTTCAGAGTTACTGATATCTCAGCAGTATTTTACAGTGTGCCTATGTACAAATCCCAATATTCACAAGTATCCAGGCAGGCAACTGCACAAGGGATATTCTCTGAAACATTCTGAGTTCACTGAGAGCTGTGCTGTCTATGCCTAACAGCCTACTAGTATTTCAGGAATTTTTTTCATGGCCTTCATTCTAGCTGAGAGCCACTGACTGATTTATTACATTTACCCCTTGGATATGTTCAGTGTGAAAGTGCATAAAAGTAATTTCATAACTTTATGAAATATTAATGGGAGCAAGAATGGGCAGACAAGAGTCATAGATTTATAGTCAAAACCTGCTCGAGTTTGCAGAAATGTAACTGCCCCTTTTGAATCTTGAGCACCAGAATGAATGCTATATTACTTAACATGTTTCAGTTGTCTGAAAGTACAGAAAATACATATCTGAGCTCTAATCTCACTTTGCTGAAAAATACTATACTTATATCAAAGTTTCCTTATAAAAAGTACATGGAAATATAAATAAATAAATATTGTGACTCTATGCTCTTTTAAAGTTTAAAATTTTTTGTTCCTTTGCAGTTCTGAAATGCCACACATCTTAAAAGAACCAGGAAGTACTCACTGGAAATTCATGAACTGCATTTGTAAGTAAATCAGGTCTGGCAGAGCTGGCATTTGCTTGAAGCTAGGAGAATAAGCAGGAAGTAATCACCAACAGGCAACTTTAACAAGAATCATGTAGAAAAGGTATATTGTCTTAAAAAAAGCATGCTGTCTTATATGCGTATATATGCGTGTAATACAAAGAAGTTTTAATATTTTTTACAATCACAATTTACCTCAAAACATAATTTTTATATGAAGTTAGTGTATCAAAAGTCTTGTTAAGGCATGCTTTGTGTGGAGTGCCTTTACATACATATTTTAAAGCATGCAAAGTAACTCCCTAATACATCAAAATACATGCATTTATTCCTTCAGTTATTTATTTGTGTTGTAGCCTCAAATGGCTAATTACAAAACCTTCATGTCTTGATTATTTTCTTTATTATCTGTCTTTCCTTAATGATTGTGATCTCTGCTTAGTTAAGGTCAGCATGTTTGTACACAATATTCATTTATATTCCCTGCAAGCATTCCTTTTCTTAGCACAGTCTGACCTTCCATGACTGAGAACCAGGAAAGAAATTAATTAACTCATATGCTACAAGACCCTTTATTAAAATTCTGGTAATAAATTGGAAAGCATGCTGGGAAGCTAAACAGAATTTAGTCTTTCTCCAAACTCAGATGAAACCTACAGGGACTCTGACTGGCTGCAGCAGGAACCAGCTTCAGTGCCAGGAAATTTTGCTAAAGCACTGCTGTCAGGGTGAGACTACATATCTCCACTTCCTCAGGGTGTCTCACCTACTACCCAGGTACCTAATGGCTCACTGCGGGTGTCCAAATCTTAGAGTGAGATGAACTCAGGCTATCAGATGGAGTTTAGGTATTTTTATCTTATGTACTTATTCATGGATTTACTTTATGCAAATAGTCTCATTGAACAGGGCCAAATTGTATGAGAAGGCAGAAAACATCTAGCAAACAAGGCAAAACAAGACAATGCCATTAACGGTGTCTAAGCGAAGCTGTTTTCTTTCTTTATCTGTTTATTTTCAGTGCAGGTTGAAGAAGGAAAGTTTTCAAGAGGACGAGAATGAATAAATCTTCTCTGAAGAACTCCATTATATCTGACAAATACAAGAAACACAAAGTTCACTTTTTCTATCCACTCTTAGGTAGTTACACAACCAGGGCTCACTTTTGCTAGCACAAGAGGTTCTAGCTCATATAGCCTTCTCTAAAAGACTGGTAAAGGACGGTATGTGTAATAAGTTTTTCTGGGAAGTATTTATCTTCTTTTTGTTGCCAGCTTGTTGAGGTCTGAATAACGCAGTTCAGGTAGTCAGAGAGAAGGCGGAAGCTTAAACAATAAAACCATTAGATTGAAGTGTATATGCTTCTGCAGTGCTCTCAGCCAAGAGATACAGTTTTCAGGGAAATAACCAAAGGAAAAGTTTGTTAAAGTGGCCAGAGGGTTCAGAAAGCTCTGAATCTACTTCAGACAGGCAGACATTTGGGGGATAGCTGTGACATTGTTTCTGAAGATCCTTGCCCTGCCCCTAGAAGAAAGTTTTCCAAGGACAGTTCATGGAATTTCAATTGCCAGTGTGTCATGATTTAACCTCAGCTGGAACTAAGCATCATGCAGCTGCTCACTCCCCCACCTCCCCAAGTGAGACAGGGAGGAGAATCAGGGAAAAAAGAATCCAAATTTATGGACTGAGATAAGAACAGTTTAATAATTGAAGCAAATTTAAAATAATAGTAATAATAGCAACAAGAATAATAAACAAAACCAATTACAGTAAAAAAGAAAAGGGGAGAGACAGAGATAAAACACAAGAAAAAAAGTGATGCACAATACAATTGATCACCGTATGGTGACAGATACCAAGCTTGTCCCCGAGCCACAGTTAAACCCTGTTCTGGGTTACACTGCCCAGATTATATACGAACATGACACTCTAGGGTATGGATTATCACTTTGGCCAGTTCAGGTCAGCTGTGCTGTCCATGTTCCCTCCCAGCTTCTTATGCACCTGCACATTGGCAGAACATGGGAAAGTGAAAAGTCCTTCGTTTATGGTAAGCACTACTCAGCAATAGCCAAAACATCAGTCTGTCATCAACATTATTCTCCTACAGAATCCAAAATGGAGCACTGTACCACCTACTAAGAAGAAAATTAAATTTACCCCAGTCAAAAACAGTACACAGGGTCAAAGCCGAACTCTGCCCACCTCCAACAACAGATCAGAGAAGAGAATGAAAATGTCCTTTGGTGGTATACATTCCCATTTTTCACTTCTTCTTGGCACATCAGATTTCTTCTAAATAATCAAACTCTCCAATATGTTGCTGTAAATCAAGAAACACTGCATTTGTTTTGTTGGAAACTGAGCAGGATGTCCAATTTCAAACTCAAATAAAGTCCTAGGAGTTTCACAGGCCTGTGTATAGTGATCTTCCTGGGATGCCATGGCTTCTCTGTTATGTTAAAATAAAAGTGACAAATGCATTGTTACAGGAATATAGAAAATTATGAACTGTTGGACAAGGAACTGCTGCATGACAGCTGGGATGGCAGTCATACTGTCATCTGAATGAAAACTTAAGCCAGGGAAGTTGCATACTGTCATTGTTTACAGGCAAGCCCCTTGTATTTCAGTCTTTAGATCTCATTTGCCTCTTCATACAAAACCTACACAAATTAAATAATTCTAAAGAATAGAAGGATTCAGTTAAGAAGTTCTGCTGTCTGCTAACACCCCTGTACCACTGCATTTTTTAAGTTCAAAGTTCAAGACAAACATTAAGTAATGAAACCTTCAAGAACTCAACATGGATAATATTTTGTCTGATTGTTAGTGTCCTTAAAATGATAATGAAACAGTTCCACATTATTAAACTCCAGCCTTGCTGGCTGATTTGGTTTCTGCATTAATTCAACTCTTGGGCAGGAAGCTCTCCTCTGTAATACCACAACTTCTTCCAAGTGTTCTGGGTCAGAAGAAGAGAAATTTCAAAGTTTTGAAATCCATGTGGCAGTGGTCAGGGTCAGTAAAAATAGCCTTTAAAAGAACGAACATATCATAATTCCCCTTGTTTCCCCATTAGACTGGAACAGGAAAAATCAGTGGACAAACTCTTGTGAAATGGAGCAAGACAAAAACATAGTCTTGGTTATAAAAAAGATTTTACAACTTCAATCTATCCTCAAAAAGAACAGATCAGCTATTTCATGTTAGTGTGGAATGGGTCTTTCTGGTCATGCACAACAAATCACAAAGCTCAGGAGTACAAATCATAACAACTCACTGGCAAGATACTTCCAGCTACAGCAAAATAAGGTAATTTTTTTTGACAGAATCATTTTGCACTCCTTGAAGAAGAGAACTAATTAGACTTAGCATAAACAATGTTCTAAAGTAACACTATCCAAATATATGCAAGGGGAAAAAAAACAAGGCCAACAGCAAAGCCCAAAGCAATTATTTTCTTTTCGAGTCGATCCACTGTATTTTAATAAGAGCCTACACAATGACCCTTCATGGTTAGCAGCAAACATTGTTGTCTTAATTATATAAAATTTAGTTCACTTCCCTAGAACTGCCCACACCTCTTGAAATAAAGACCGCAACATGATAAAGCATGCCTGACAATTACAAATTGGTAAGCAAAGTGCACAGCAGAGCTGGCAGTATTTGTCCTGAAAAGAATACATTTCACTAGAGCAGTTCTTAAACCAAATATGTTATTAATGAGCACTCAGTTCCACAGAAAAATGCAAGCTGCAGTGCCCAAGCCAGCCACAGAAATAGATGGGTTGGAGAGTGGTGACAAAAGGGGATAACTGGTCTCCATCCTCCCATAAGCTGCTAGCTGCACTTTCTCTACCACACTGTCATCAGTGGATGCAGTGGATGCAGTTTCTTTCCAGCTCTTTCAGTTCACGTGTTAGGTCTGGCTGATGGAGCCATTAAGACACAGTAGATGTGCCACAAAAGCAGTGGTAGTGAGGGTATACCTTACCTAATTAAACCACCCAACCCCCTTTTCTGCTATGTTACCTGTTAAAAGATGGGGGAGAGGAAGAGCTGGCTTCTCACTCCCCCACACCATTTGCTCTGAGCCTGCACTTACCCAAGTGCAAGGTTTTCCTTCCCATCCCCTGTAAGAGTCTGTCTTACGGGCAGCAATAGGTGTGTTGCAGCTTGGCTCTACACCACCTGATGTGTAATGACTGCTGCTATCATGCTGCCAAGCCAGAGCTAATGGTCTCTCCTGTGTGGCTGCACATATTAGCTCCAGGTGCTGTGGGAGCCATCACTGTGCAGCCCCTCTCAGAGGAGGGTCTCAGCATAGAAGGGTGACACAGCACTGTCTCTCAAAAGAAGTGAGGTAGATCTGATGCCATTTAAAAATCCAATGAGTCACACACTGGCACTTGTTTCCCACAAGTCTAGCAATAGAGCAAATGAGTGAGTTCCTACCCCATTTTCTCCTGCAAACTCCTCTTACCTGTTCACCCAGCTAGCAAAAAAAGAGCTGTTTTCCTCCTGAGAAAAAATGCTGGTAGTTGAAGTACATGCTGTGACAGCATGTCTCAGTAAAGTGCTTTCAATCATCAATTCACTCTTTAAATCTTCTTCCAGATGTAGTTATCCAAAACATATCTATTATGCAGTGGCATTTGCCTACAACCCTTCATCTCCATGGTTACTTGATAATCACAAAAACAAGTACTGCTGATCAGTTTGCCAATATCCTAAGCTAGTCTTTCATTTAGAGTCATGAAGTCTAAACCAATCAATTCTTCTACTTCATTTCAGTTCTCTTTCCCTTACCTCTCTCCTAAAAGATGAAAAACTGAGAATTACGGGTGGGTTTTTACTTCTGGTTTTTTAATAGATGATTCATTGACTCATAGCCCCCATTATTCAGCCTGAGGAACTGCTTTGTCCAATTGTTTTCCATCAGAGTAAAAACAATTGTTTCAATCATTTGAATGGAAAAGGCAATCCCTCTAATTGCACCCTCCAGCTCATACACCGGATTTGTTCTGAGTGATGGAGACCTGAGCTTGACTATGCAGTAAAATGGTTAAATCCCGCCTTTGAGAAAAACTCTCTGTAGCCATTTTAGGTAGTAGGATAATCTAGTGTTTTGGGACGAAATTGTTCAGCAAAAGAATAAATTCCCTCTTATGTTTAATTTTTTATATCGCAACTTCTTATAATATATATAGTGTATATGTCCAAAGGGCCATGGCAGACCTCAATGATGAAAATGGTATCTATATCCGACACCGTACCGATGGGAGCCTGTTCAACCTAAGGCGACTGAAGGCCCACACTAAGGTCTTAAATCACCTTGTCCGGGAGCTGCTTTACGCTGATGATGCCGCCCTCGTCGCCCACACAGAAACAGCTCTGCAGCGTTTGACATCCTGCTTTGCAGAGGCTGCCGAGCTTTTTGGGCTGAAAGTCAGCTTGAAGAAGACAGAAGTTCTCTATCAGCCTGCACCTCAGGAAGTCTTCCATAATCCCCATATCACCATTGGCGAATCAGAGCTCAAATCAGTCCAGCAATTTAATTACCTGGGAAGCATCATCTCCTCG
>JAWWES010000115.1:55437292-55455571 GCA_035583135.1 Lophotriccus pileatus
GAGTGCTGTGTCCGGTTCTGGGCCCCTCAGTTCAGGAAGGATATTGAGGTGCTGGAGCAGGTCCAGAGAAGAGCAACCAGGATGGTGAAAGGACTTGAACGCAAGCCCTCTGAGAAGAGGCTGAGGGAACTGGGCTTGTTTAGTCTGGAGAAGAGGAGGCTCAGGGGAGACCTCATCGCTCTCTACAACTACCTGAGAGAACCTTGTGGCCAGGTGGGGGTCGGTCTCTTCTCCCGGGCAACCAGCAGTAGGACAAGAGGGTACTGTCTTAAGCTGTGCCAGTGGAGGTTTAGGTTGGATATTAGGAAGAAATTCTTTACAGAGAGGGTAATCAGATACTGGAATGGGCTGTCCAGGGAAGTGGTGGATTCTCTGTCCCTGGAGGTTTTTAAGATGAGACTGGATGTGGCACTTAGTGCCATGGTCTAGTAACCACTGTGGTGTTGGATCAAGGGTTGGACTTGATGATCTCAAGATCATCAGAGGTCCTTTCCAGCCCATCTGATTCTATGATTCTGTGACCCTATGACCAAAGACTCAGACCTCTTGGTAAGAGTATGAACACATGTTTAGGCTAAGCTTGTAACAGACTGATACCCATCTTAGAAAAATGATTCTGTAAGACTCTAGCACTGCTTCTCTTTCTGATTAACTGTTGGGGAGCAGCAGGAACAGCAGGGCAGATCCATGCCAAGAAAGAAGAGTCCACAGGGAGGCAAGCAGAGCTGGGAGGATGCAGATGAACTTACTCTGCTGAGAGCCCAGGCTGCCAGACAGGTCTGCTGCAACAGGGCAGGTCCCAGCTCAATCTGGAAATCCAGGTCAGAGGGTGGGGTTCAGGGAGGCACAGGAGAAGGTGCAGGTATACCTGTCACATAACTCAGGCCAATACCAAGGCCAGGAGGCTCAGTTTAAAGCAACTCCCAACCAAAGGCAGGACAGGCATCTGCTTGGCTTCTCATGGCCTGACAGCTTCTTTATTGAAGTTGGCCTTGAGCCCAGGCAGTCAAAGCCTATGGAGAAGAGGGAATGCCCTCAGGGCCCTGACAGTGTCCGCTTATAAAGTCTAGGAAAGCATATCTGCTGCTACTTAAATCTTATGAGGGCCAGGGGAGAGATTGCAATGTTTTGTACCTTCGAAAGGAACGTGTCACGCTGCCTGACCGCTGGGGACGGGCAGTGCTGATGGCTCGCGAACAGCATAATGCCATCTGCTTCAGGGAGGCCACACTTGCTCCACTGTTGTCATCTTTTGCAAGCCAAAAATTGCCTTTCTGCCTGAAAATCTGTGTTTCGTTCTACATGTGGGAACGACAGCTAATAATATAAATAATGGCAGGTGCTTCCAAATGAAACATAATGTCTTTAATAAAATCACTCTAATAAAAACTGTGTTTTTCTCCACAGTGTCTACTAGATGATACATTACTCTCGTAAGTAGAAAAGATGGAGTCTAAGCCTGTAACTACCCTGAAGAGTAGTTTTGTTTCATAACATATTCTAGGATTCCACCGTGACCCCTCTGCAGCCCACATGCACAAGAGTTTCTTTCTCCCAGAAACCAGTGCACTGTTAGGGAGGCTGTTTCCCTGAGGTGGAGTTAAGAACTACTAGTTCATCCAGCTCACACTGTTCCCATTTCCCAATGAATATGCAAGGTGTAGATCACTTCTTATTTGAGAAACAGATGACAAATTTTCTGTAGCAGAAAATTACCTTTAATACAGTTAAAATTGATTTATTAAGTGTGTCAACTGAGAATGAATATTATTCCAGTGGATTGCTCTTGCACTGATGAAGAATAGCTCACCTCCAAAACATATTAACTACTTTGTTTCTTATGACTACAGCATTTTATCCTTTCAATTTGCCTTTGTTCTTAACAATTAAAGGTCCACAGGTCAGCCTAATGAAAACAGAGTGAACATTACTGAATCTGCCTATGACAGAGGCAGCACTGAACCAGCTGTTTTAACTTTCTTTTGAGGACAACTCTTCATTAGTAACGTTAGTAGTCCTTTTTACTGAATTATTTTTTGTCTATACCTGGCATTCAGAGTTTCCTCTGTGTGAGTGGACTAATAGCCCAGATACAGGAAAAGAACAAGGAATTCTCAGAAAAGAAAAAAAAAGCACAACTGTTGTAAAAGTGAACTATTTGTTCATACTTTTGTGCTGTCTTCTTTTTAGCTATTACAGTTCAGAACAGGACAAGTACCTTTCAGTGTCACTGCCACTGCATTCAGATTCAGGCAATGTTGCCTGTTATTTAGGAGAAAGGGACTGGAGTTCTTTTTTGCTCCTAATTTCTTTGTCTGTCTTGAGGTGTGTCACTGAATAAGTCACATGATTTTCCTCCCCAGAAGAAAATAATAGTAAGTTTTGGAAGCACTCGAGGGTCTTAGGTCATAAGGTGGGATATAAGCACATCAGGTGATTTAAAAATACTTTCAAGGAAGAGATGGCTGTCTGCTTGTATGTAAAATACTTTTAGTCAAACAGAAGTAGCCTATACTCTCGTACACAATAGTACTGGTGTTCTGCCACATCTAATTTCGCATTAGTGCGTGAAATTTCATGCTTGTGTGATCCTTTACATATTTTTGATACAGGACCTGCTTTTGTCTTTTACCATCATGATATGATCTTTTTGGTGACTTTCCCTCTAGACCAAAAAGAAAATGGCATTTTTGGTAGATTTTGCCCAAGGTAGATTTTTGGTAGATTTTTTTCTCTCGCAGGCCTTTTTTTGTTGCTTCTTCTCTTCATCAATGTGATTTTTTTTTCCCACAGTTTCAAATAGATAACAGAATCTTTTATAGTCTGCATATGACCTAGTATTTTATTCTTCTCTTTATTGTCCTCCTCAATGGCCTTACACAATTCCCATGCAGGTTCGTGGGAATTTGAACTGGATTTCAGAAATGGAAGAACAAATTGTTTAAATATTTGCCTTTCAGACACCTAAAGCTAATTTAGACATAAGCATTTTTATATTCACAGTGAAATAAAAAATTTTGATTAACTCGGCTTTTAATTTGAGCAAAATCTGGAATTATTTCCATTTTGTACATTGTCCATAGACAGTAAAAGCATATGGGTGCTCAACAAGAGGCACAGACACTGCCCCTGTGATGGTGAAGAAGGGGCTGATCTGTCACCCGAAGAGAACTGCAGAGGAACAGGGCATGGACAGAAGGTCGGGGCTGTGTTACCCAGAGCTGCTGAGTTTTGTTGGTATAAAGAAAATGGAGGGCTCCTCTAGGGAAAATGAGTCATCAGCTGGGGGCAGGGTCCAGAAACTGGGAATGAAGCAGGAAATACCTGGAAAAAACAAGAGACAGGTACATCCTCCAACAGAAAGGTTAGACATTCAGAAAGGTTTGCAGTATTTTGACGTCCATAACCAAACCCAAGCTTCCAGTAAGAGCAAGCCATAATCAAACATCACTAGAATTATGTGGGTGTGTGGCATCTCTAATTTATGGGTCTTTTTTTCTGCTAGTAAACAGCCTCTGATCCATCTCATCCTGCTCCCTCTACTCCAGTACATCTTCCGTCCCTCCCTTTATATTCCTTTTCTACCTCCTTCTTCATACCTCTGTTTTTGTGTAGGTTATTTGAAGATGTAGATTGTTGGAGAGGCAATTTGTACCTGTGGAAACACAATTGTGGGCTGTCTGCTGTGCTTCCAGCCACAGAGTGACCTAGAGGTGGAGCGGAGGAAGAGGCTGCTGTGGGATGGGCAAAGCAAAGTGGCCGTGCCAGGGAAACTTGGGTAGCAGTTCTTAGTACACAGAAGTTTCTAGGCCTGAGCTCCATGACAACCCATGTGCAAAGACAGGCCTAATATCCTTCCTCTCCATTATTTCTCCCTTCGTCCTTCTCCCCTTCCCTCTGCAAATAGGGAAAGACAAAAAGCTATATGCAGTCAGAGCAGCAGATTAACTGGATATGTGCTCAACAGGAAGGACTACCTTGGTAACAGGAGCCAGAAGTACCTGTAGCTGGAAAATGGGAATACAGAGGCCTGGAGAACAAAAAAAAAATATATATATATATCTGGAAAAATAAACTTGCTGGAACAGGAAAACATCAGGTCAAAACATTTTGTCTCTTCATGTGAATAAGAGAAAAAAAACCCACCTTTCTGATCTAGGAGCTTCAGGGCAAATACAGTCCTAGGGAAATAAAACACACATCAAAACTGACTATGGCAGAAACATCTTACTTCTGCAAGAAAGTGAAACAATACTGAGAATACTGAAATCAGGACCACCCAGCTAAAGTTCTTGTATTCATATGTCTGTCTTGATGTACTTTGTATACCACAGAATAGCATTTGCTGCAGTTATTTTTTCTGAATTACTGTAACTGACAATATCAAGGCAGTAATTTCCTACTGAATAAAACAAAAGGAGGCATTAGAATAAAATGTCCCTTGACAACATCCATGTGCTATTAACACTAGAGTCACTGAAAAAAAAAAAAAAAAAAAGATAAATTATTCAGGCTGAAAAATACTGAGCAATATGTAAGCTTGTTATGCAAAGCTAGCAAAGCATGGGGAAACCTGAAAAAAAAGTTAGCCAATGAACACTTTATGGCTACATTCTACATTCACTTTGTACTGCTAGAAAGGGACATTTCCATTAGCTGGCACACAATCTGTGGTACAACAGCCCTGAAAACATGTTCAAACAATTTCAGTATTTCCACTCTCTGTTTTATCACTAATATTTTCTGCCACAAGAATACAAATATCTCTGTATTCCACCTGCTTTTCTTTCTGTGAAGCGGGTATTGGTGCTTATTTAGGCAGTTTATAAGTGGGCTGTGCTGCCCTGAACAATAGTTTTCATGGTAAGTGTTTAGAAATGGGGGCGAACGATGAAAGACTTGTGTTATTCTTCAGCACACCTTCATCTTCCTTTTGTTAGCAGCTGATCCAGGACAGTGACAGAAATAGAGATGCATTTAATTTCAGGTTTGTTCAGAAAGATGAGCTTTAAGGAAGCAAAAGGTGACCATTGTTGCTTGCTATCAATTAGAAAGAGTTAAAAGTAAGTCCATACAGGCAGCACAGGAAGGTCTAGTTTGATTATTACTCGTCATTTATCTGTCTGTACAATGTATGATGTGGTCTTTCAATACGAAAAAAAGCCTCAGCTAATACCTTTTCTGTTTTATCTCTTCCTTAGTTTATTGTTCTTACCTGGAATATGTATTACAACATATAAAGACAAATAGAAAACTATGACTTTCAAAATTACCCATGTGACTGTCAGACATTTTCACATAAAATAGTACTCATCCTCTTTTTTTTTTCTAAAATGCTATTAGTTCTTGCTTCTGACAGTCCATCAGATTTTCAGCTTGAAGTGTTGGCTTTTTGTCTGCTATGTCTTCTCGGGTGGTCATAGAGACCTGAACACATATCTCCCTTTTCCAAATAAATCTTGCAGAATCAAGACAACAAATATTTTCATTTGGAATCACGGGGAAGCCATTAACTCTCAAAACTATTTTCTGTAAAAGACAGAGAACTGACACCAGAAGAGAATATTTTAAGCATCAATGTCTGATGCCTAAAATCAGACATTAAGCATGTCTTAGTAGTTGACTGGTCCTAGGCAAGTTAATTTCTGATAAACCATTGTGCCAGATTAAGAATATCAATGGAATTGAATGCAAGATGAGAAAAATTCCCTGCAGTCCATTGAAAAGCCACTTTTGATCCATGACAGTACTGTTTGATACCTTTCATTGTGATAGAATTTAGAGATTCCTTAATCCACAAAAAATGCTGGGGAAAAAAAAAGTAACATAACATACAGGAATGTCGTCATGTGTCTTTAGAGTGTTAGTCTGTTAAGAGGTTAGATTTGCCTTTTTAAATTTTTATCCTTATTATTTAATTATTTTTGTCCCTTTTCATCTTTAGAACTGTGATGAAAAAATTTTTCCCCAGTAAGAACATGATTGTTACATTTTGCTATAAATTATCAACTGTAATATGTTTTGAAACATTCCAACTAATACTCAGGTAAATATTCTGGTGAGGTTTAAAGAACGCAGTCCACAATGTCCAGGCTTGGAGTCAGCCAAGTTGCTACAACTCTGTGTTATTTGTGTTATTGAATAAATTCCTGCCACAAATAAAACAGCAAAAGAAGCCACTTATAACCAATAAAATCACTTCCGTGGTCCCTTTTTTTTCTTGAAGAAGGGGAAATGTGTGTTACCTGCAACATGAGGAACTATAGAGTAATTCCTTTTGGTCCTTGTTTATTGAAGAAATAGGGAAAAATTGAGAGTGGGCAGAGGGTCAATAGCAATAACAGCAGGAACATCCTCCTCCATTGTCATGGTTATGTAAGCAGGCTAGAAAAGTTAAAAGGGCAGGTCAGTCATCCACAAATACTTTGAACACTTTGATATAACTGTTTACATCTAGTGTGATAACACTGAAATATCATTTTAATATCTGTTGTAAGCTAACTGATTTTATTTTTAATTTCAGAATTATGTCTGTATTTACTGTCAGGAAAAAGGCTTCAGGTAGGAGAGAGGACCACAAAAGAGGCACACATACACTGAACGTAGAACAGCCATGTAATCTGAAAGGGTCAAAGATTTACCACCATGAAATTGATGTAAAAAAACACCTACTGAACACAAAGACCAAAACCCCAACTTTCATTACACAATTTACATGTTAATTTTGGCATTTTTGTGATCACTTGCAGATGACATCTCAAGCCCTGATTCTGGACAGTGTGAACTTGATGCTAATACCAAAAATTTCAAATTGATGCCTTCAAATTACAGAAAAGCAGTTAAAAGGTCCAACACCACTCTTACCAAGCTTTGGACTCAGCCTTCAACTTACAAATAAAAATACTTTGGAGTTGTTGGGATAAAGAAGGGAACACAGTTCTCCCAACAATGCAGAGATTATTTTCTCTTCTTTTATTTTACTAGCACATCACAAGATCTAGAAATGTTACTTACTTGTTTGCCCCCCTATTATCTTTTACTGTTCTTTGTTCTTTATTGTTGTTCTTCGCCTGCTGCTACAAACACATAGGACCTTCATTACCCAGTTTTCAAATCTAGGATACAGTACATAAACATACACCTAAGAGCAAAGAAAAGTCAGATAGTAATATGCAATTCAGCATCATTTTCAGGGATAAGATGCCAGAAAGAATTGAAACAAAACTCAAATTAAAAACAAACAAACGAACAAACAAACATTTTAATGCAAGCAAAAACTATTTTCTGCAACACTGTTTCAGTTTTTTAAAAAAAGACAATGTATGTTTAGGAAGGCTAGTGTGTTGGTGATTAAGAAGTCTTAGAAATATAAAAGCTAACATTCTCTGCCCCTTATTAAATAATATCTGACCTTGCATATGATTTACTGCCTCTGCCCTCTGACTAAAAGAGTCAGTATTTGAAAAGACGACCACAGCTGTGACTATAACAACATATAGCACAACAGAATCTCTATTGGCTACACGCAGAGGCCTGTACATCCCTCAAATTCTGTGAAAACGAAAGTTAGATATGTTCAAAACTGCATGCATGCCAAGCCATAATGCTAAGTTTAGCAATTAATTTGTTATTATCCTTTAATAGCAGGACAGAAACTCTAGGGGGAAAAAAAGGCTGTTTTGTCCTTTGCTCACAATTATAAAATAAACAGTAAAATACTAGTTTAAAAAGTGTTTCAGTAACTAGCTTTAGTGGTATGATGTCATCACCAACTCATACATTGATCATGAAAACACAGTTCATATTTAATAATAAGGAAGGAACTTGCACCGTGTTTGCATAGGCAGTGATGGAAAATGGGTGAAGCTCTTATTTTGTATTAACCATTTTGTCTTGTCGTGGGTGCCTAGGTGGAATTTATTTCTTGCTTTTGATTTTCTTTATAATTTAGAATTTTGGAGTTTTCAGGTGGATAATCTTTTCATATAAGGATTTTCACCCAAACACTTCACGTATCTTCAATGACTTTGTTTACAGGAGTCTTGTGGCTCGAATCAATATCTGCCTGCATATTTGACTAAATGTGCAGATGCAGGCATCTAATTAACTGTAGTGTTTACCAGACATTTATACAGCCAAATCCTCCTCAGAAAAATAATAAATGATAACATGGGCTTCGCTCTGGCACAGAAGACAGCATTGCTTGGTATTTTTTATGGCACAGCTCATCCATGAAACACAATCCTCCATACTAAGGACAAAGTTTCTCCTAACGAGAGTGGCCCCCTCTGGGATGCAGAGCCCATGGCTGGGCAACCCAGTTGCCCTCGGACCAATCTCCCCGCCCTGTCTCAGACACGCTATGTAGCAGCAGGAAAGCTACGTCCCTCGTGAGTAAAACAAATGTGCTGGTGTGGAGACAAATGCCTTGTGGAATCAGGTGAGCTATTCCACGCTTACAATGTAGAAGGAAGTATTCACATAGGAAGGCTGGATGGACAATGTGCTCCATGGCCCTTTGGCCACTGCACCATGCTGCTTTCTATCACGGGAAATTAGAATTAGCCAAAACAATATTCAGGAACAGATCTACTGGCTCTGACATCCTGGAAAGAAAAAAGCTGGGTGACTACACTCCAGCTATCTAAATTCTTCCAAAACTTCCATGAATAAAGCTTTCTTATTTTTCATCTTAGGTAGTTGCATAGTATGATTCTATGACATGATTCAGTGAAGAGATGACAGAACTTTAATTGTGAACAAAGCAATTCAAATTTATACAGTGCTACTTTTGTGCAAGTAGCAGGATAAATAAATACACTGTGTATTCTTTTCTCCTTCTTTGATGAAAGCCCTACATAGGATTGCTATTCAGTGTTAAATGCACACACAACATCTGATTTTTTGAGAGATATCAACAAACCTGAAAAATCCAGAATGTCTGTTGAAAATAACAATGTTATTGTTGTTATAATATTACAGGCACTTTTCTAGAGCTCCTTCAGTATATGTACATGTCTGATATCCAAGCTAGCCATCCTCCAGGCTCTAAGCCATTAACATTACATGCCAAAATAAATGACCATAACAAAAGCAAACAGCTGACCTTGTGCTCATGATCTCCTGTGTAATTTACACAACACTAGAACAGCTTCATTAAATGGCCATAATGTTGCCTCTAGTAACATCTGCATATATGCAAGGTTTTGTTTTGAAATGAAAACAGCTACAGAGTGAAATGGACTCAATTTTGAAAGTCTGGTAAGTACCTTGTTGCAACTAAAATCAGGTGAACTCAGAGCTACCTTGGAAGACATGTCACACTTTGGGTGATGAGGTAACATAACAGAGAACATATGTATTTGTCCTTTCCAAAAGGACATTAAATGAATCTGGGGAATAGCCACTATCACTGCAATCAAAGAGAATTGTACCACTGCCTCTGTACTCTTCTTCTCCCTTTCATTCCCTTAAATTAAATTGATGAAGTAATAATATATTTCTTAAAATGCTTGAGCACTCTTTTTCTGTCTCCTTCACTTAGGAAGAAAATATTTTATCTACTTTGCCAAAGCTGTTGCTAAATAATATTTGAAGAAATATTTGAAGTAAACATGTGATACAAAAGTGGTCTGCACTTCAGTTTCTCTGTTTCTGTGGTGCACCTTGTTCGGTGACTTGCCTAGTGCCCACTCTCAGGCATAACAAAAAGCCTCTAACTTACCTTTCACTTTGCAAGGGCCCCATCCCTCACCTTAAAGCTGTCCAGGTCTTTGAGACATTCAGGTTTAAACTGATTTACCAGGCTACTGGCATGTAGTAGACCCCAGAGGCCACATCCAGATTTGATCTACTGTGAGGCCTGCTGGCTTCCTAAAAGGCTATGCACCCACTGTTCTCTTTGAGAAGCAGAATGAGGGAAGGGAGCTCAGTCCTGCCTATTGTACCATGGGACCTTGGCTATGGAACCGTGGAAGTGGTCCTGGATCCTGAAGTCCAAAAAAGGACAGACATTATCCTTTTTTCCCCTGCTTTCTTCTCATAATAAAGGAATTCAAATGAGTCTCATTTTGCTTGCAAAGTATCCAACCAGACTTTGCAATGCCAAAATGCTACAACACTGTGCCAAGAACTGTATGTGTGGCGATTCATAGGAAAAGGCCCTATGTGATTTCCTCTCATCAGGAAGAATAATACAGTAATTTGAAATTAACAGCTGTGTAAAATTAGGAATGCCTTAAATGTCAGTGAAATGCAGAGCTTCCTAGTTGTTCTTGACCTTTTAGTGATCTTAATGCCATGAAACTTAAAAGACTGCATTAAAAACTATCACAGCTACGACACACAGAAAATTGAGTAACTCTGGTTTGTTCAAGAACCAGATCTCAGAATCAGCAGCAAAGCAAAGTAAAGTAAAGGAACAAAGAAAAGCAAAGTAGCTCAATGAAATAATGGAATGCAAACAGTTCTTTAGGGGAAAAAAAATGTTCTGTGAGAAAAACAAATCAATTTATCAACCGAGAAATCAGAATGTTCTTCAGAAAGCAATTGTAACTTCTTTACTAACAACAATGAACCATGGAAAAAAGGGACCATTTAACTCCCACTTGTGAAGACATTAAGACAAGAAATTGCATCAATAGATAGATCCATCCCCTGGGTTTCCATACAACTCTCTGCCTTCATCAATTATCAGCAGCTAATTGAGACTTGTATCACTCTGTAGACTAAAAAAGTTAATAACAGTTCCATCAAACCTCTTCCCTGATGCTAGGGCTCAGATGGCCCCTATGACTAAGCATGTTGCCTTGGAGAAGTGTTGTTTTAGAAAGGACCTAACACTTACATTGTTACAATTGCAATTTCGTGTTCCCAATCTATATATTGCCAAGATAAGTATTTTAACTAGACTTATATTATCTACAGATCCACAAAACTTCTACATTTGAGTCCTTGCAAAGTAAAGTAAAGTAAGTGGGTACAAAAAGAAGCAAATAATAATAATTTTCCAGGTCACAGGCCCCTTAACAGTGAACTACTGTACTCCTTGTCTCAGCAAACACCTTAGCTGATGTCTCTTGCTACAAAAGGAGCCTGGCTGTACAATGAAGAAAGATGAATCAGGAAATGTTAAACTACCTCAGTAAAGTTGAAAATAAAGTTGATTGCCAAACTAAAAATCAGCAACCACTCACAAAGCTTTTCTAAATTTCCAGAAGGTGCTGAAGATTTGGGAAACTTATTTTGCATTAAGTTTGGTGAGTGGCTTCTTTGTGAAAAGAGAATAGTTCACCTCCACTAACATATTTTAAGGCATACTGGGGTTTAACTGAAAAAAAATATTTCAGGGTATATTACTTTAATTACATTTCTAGAATCTGTTTCTAATGTTCTAAGTCTCAGCATGAACTAATTCATAGTAACTTATGAATCTGTTATTTCAGCATTGTCCTTTGGATTAAATATGGCTTTCCTGCTCTTGTGCTTCCCTTCCTTTCCTCTTTACCTCCAATTGGCCTCTTTGAACAGGACCATGAAACAGTAATCACAACTGAATCTCAGCTTTCATTTCCTTATGAAAAACATTATAAGCTCTTAAAAACCACTCTTATTAACAGCTATTCTGTTCTTTTCTTCGTTATTGTAGACCTTAGGTGCTTCTGCTGCAGTATTGATTTATGTACTACTATGTCTTAGAAGGACAGTACCTGTTCTCACTCTTTTATCACATAACTCATATCAAATTCACTTAATACAATGCCAAATGTCTTTTGGCATGTATAGTACTTTGACTCTTTTAGGGCTGTCTTGGTGGCTCACAGTTGACCTTTGTCTGACTAACACATAACAATTGATAAATTTCCATTTTGCAACAGACGTTCTTGTTCATCACAAAGGTTTGTAGACTGTATAACTGAATGAATTACATTTATTTTACTCCAATTCTAGTAACTATGCAACGTTCCCTCTATAAAGAATTTTGATTGTCATGTACTGATGGTATCTTCCATATTTGCATCAACATCATTCATTAGCGTCTTTCTGTTTTTAACAGGTTACAGACAGCACTTACAGTTAGATAGCTCATTTAAAGAAGTTCATTTTTCCTCTGGTTCTGTAAAAAGAAAATGTAAGGAAAGGATGATCCACCTTCTTCAATGTTTAGATTTCTCTCCTAAAATATAAAAGATCAGGGTTTAAATTCATATTTAGAAGTGAACAAAGCATTGGAATCTGGCTGAGATTTTTTGGGACTACTCTTTTTAATCCTATTTGTATTTATACAAGTATACATATATACAAATTTATGTATTTACTTTTATATGTAATATTCAATTTAGTGTTTCTTCACACTGAAACTTGTCTGCTCTCTCAGTAAATTTGGAAATTCCTCCCACAATTTTTGCTCCCATGAAAGTATATCAAAACAGTTGTTACAGTAAAAGCAAAGACCTGTGCTTCCTGATAAGTTTGACACAGTGTCTGTCAAAACAAGCATATGAAAATCATACACTGCAAATGCAAATTAAAATCTAGGAAACTCAGACCCCTAAAGGATTAATCCTTAACAATGACTTGCAAGCTGAGCAATTCAATTATTAACAGGGCCAGAAATTTGCATTCTAACCACAGTACATCAATGATCAGTCATCTGGATATTATCCTAAGGTATATTGGATCAAGGTTACAGCCCATGTCTTTAAATTTCAGCTCATCAGACAAGATATTATTTTTAAAAATGACCTCTTGATATTGTTTTATGATATCCTCTCCTTTCAGTTCAGTAGTTGGAGCAAATAGCGGTACAGCCCTCTCTCACAGGAATGGGAATCTCCAGGTAAAGGACAGTATAATGGAGGGAAACAGATTATCTTTTAAATGGTTGCTACTGTTTCATAAGTGCACCTGAAGCCATGAAACTGCATTACCCTATATAGTTGTACTGAGAAAGGGTCTGACAGCAGGTTGATCAGACTAATGTTCTCTGCTTTGTAGAAAATCTAAAATGGCATTGGCTGTAAAAAGGCATTTTAGCATCAATCAATATATTTCTGAAGAGCACTCCACACACCTACAGCCTTCAGGCAGTTTAGAGTTTGTGGGTTTTTCCCCCCTGTATATTACAATTAGGAGACAAACATGCACAAAAGACAGTAATTGGAAATCTTGTTCCAAAAGTACATAGCTTGACAAAAGTCTTGACAGCAGGAAATTTTGAATAAAAGTGGAAAAAACGGGATAGAAAGATTGTTTCCCATTAGATCTGAGGAAATGTCTTGGATTTTGTTTTCAGTTCTTTAAATCACTGAATTAAGGAGGTTTTTTGTAGTTGTTTGTTTGTTTGTTTTTGCTAATTGGTGATTTAGTGTATCCCTTACACGAATAGGCCATGTGTCCTAACCCAAGCAACGTTAAGTCAGACCTCTCAATTCTAGAATATTGTCAATTCAAAATGAAGATGGCCAGGTATTCTGTCTTTGCAAAATAAAAGAACATAGTAAGAGAAAGACACCGAGTAGAGAAGGAAATTTCAAATCATTTGGTAAGACTAGTTGCATTTCCCTTCTATGATTTTAAATAAAAGGAAGACATTTTGTGGAAACTCTCAAAAGTATGACTGGTTTGATGTTCTCTTGCAGCAAGCTGTGCATCACTGCCAGCAAAATGACCAGAAATACTTCTCTGCATATTTTTCTGTGCCCTGGCCACAGTAAAAAACTGTAAGAGCCATCAGGCAAACTCAGAGCACACGATATATTTCAGAGGCATGACAGATATGCAGTACACTCTGGTGATTTCCTACTTCATGGAAAATGCAAAGAGAAAACACTGGAATATTCATTGCAATGCTATTACTCATGCACGCTCACAAGGCTTAGCAGCCTTCCCTCTACACAATACAAGGAATTAAAAAATAATTTAAGATCAGCTTTGTTCTCCCATTCTAATTTCAAGATTAGTAGTAAAGGAGAGTCAGACAAAGCCGTAGGTACTTATCATTCATAGCCTCTTCACTTGAGTATCAAGAATCTTTCGGTGTTAAAAGATGAGTCTGGGAGAAAAAAGGTTTGGGTGTTCAACGTATTGTCATGAAATTGTAAACGAGTGACAGCTTTTCCAAGGAATTAACTCCAGCCATTTCTGAATGCCAGTCTGTGTCTTGCCTGGTGTAAGTCAGCAGTAGCTTATCACTGACTTCTGAATGACATCTCACAAATGTGAGATTAGCTGTAACTCAACAACCACCACACAATTTGATCAGTAATTACAGACCATTTGGAGACCATTTTCTCTATGCTTAACAGTTGAAAAGTTTCAAAAATAGATTTAATTCTTAATATCATATCTAAATACAGTTTATTTATATTTAAATTCATATTAAACCAAATTTTAAAAAAATTATCTAGTCCCTTATCACAGGTCTTTAACATTTGTTGTAATATCTATCTTAAATGGTTGTTTCCCAGGATTAATAACTGCACAGAGATCTCTTCCAAAAGTCACTTTATTGCTCATTGTCTTTCTGTGTCAATTGTTAGTGTCAAATTTTTTACGGTTTCTACCCTGCTTTCAAATATTTTTTTGTTGGGGTTTTTGTGCAGATTTTTTATGTTGGGGTTTTTTTACTAAAAGAGTAGCCTTTTCACAATTTTTGCCTTTTTACGATCTTGTCAAATTAACACAGGTCACACAGACTCTGTACCATGTTCTGATTCAAATGCCTTTTGCCACATACATAACTCCCCAACAAAACCCCTTCTATGCTGACTAACTAGATATTTTTATCACAGGCTTCACATTTGCAATGGTTCCTCTTTGTGCATCACGGCATTTAAACGTCTTTGGGTGTTTTTTTACTTATCACATGGTCTGTCTTGAACAGCTGTTCAGGGTCTGCTGCAGTTGCATGAAAATGCGAAGGGAAAGGTCATTATTTGTACTGAAACTGGAGATGCAAAATGTACATAAACCCACTGGGCTTTATGTCCAGTGGTGTTAAATTTTATAAAACACCTTGAGGACAGCTGGCACCACACAAGCCTGGTAGCAATCATGCTGTCTAGAAAAGACTATGAAGAAAAATATTTCAGAGTCAACCATGATTTATTCAGCTGTTGCTTAAATCCACCTTAAAAAAAAAAAAAAAGAGCAAACTTTCATGAATTATCTCAGCAATGACTGTGCCTACTTTTTAATCTACCAAAGCATCTCCGATAGCTCTCAGAAGTTGAGCAATCTCCATTGCAACTGAATGTTACAGACCCATTATGAATTGAAGATGTCTTTGGAGTCTTTGAGGAATCCAAAACCAGGTTAGTGAAAAGGAACATGGAAAGATCCTATTTTTGGGAGTAAGGAATCAGAAGAGAATAAAACATTCTAAGTTTTATTCTTTATTCTTAACATTTCTTCAGTCTCTTCAATAGGGTCTGCAGTCTCAGTGAAGAAGGGCAAAGTAAGGCACCTTCCCAGTACTGTCAAAGAACTGGACTAGCATAAGGATCCAAGGAAAAAACCCAAAACTAGTGTGAAGATTTGAAATTCAGTTCCCCTACAAGGGCATTTGTAGAATATAAGGTAAGAAGGGACTTCTGCATTGGGGCAATACAATAGTGTTATTGTGTGTTCCTAAGCATACCAGAGTTTGTACATCAGCATTCAAAAAATGAGTACTGGATATTAATGATGGGCAGGAGAGAAAAAATTATTTTTGCCAGTTCCATTCCCATAAAAATGAAGGAGGAGTGGATGAAAAGACACAAAGTGATGCCCAAGAGCAATGGTGTTTCCTTGAGGAACACGTGACACTGCGTGAGAGCATTCCTAAGTCAGAGGCAAGGAAATGGATGGCAAATTGTGGCAAAAGCAGGTGAGTCTCCAGTTTCACTTTCTATGCCTATCCCAGTTTTGATGTATGTGTCTTAATACACTGGGCTGGCAACCACCATGGCCAACAGATTCAGAAACTCACCAAGCGCCTGTGTCTAGCCTGATAAATATATGTTATTTTCATTAAACATCTATTCTCTTTTTTTTTTTAATTTTCTGAATTTATTGACGTCAGCTGTTGACTTTTTTTTCTTTCTGTTGCTGATGGAAAGTTCAGCAGTCCTGAAAAACAAGTCCAAAATTTTAGTCTTTTTTCTTCATAGAATCAATGAGACTTCCTAGGGTAATAAAAAATTCTGTTAACATATATACACATCCATGTGTTTATATGTTTGCAATAGCAATGTCTAAAATATGAAAATAAAGGATGCATATCAATTTTCTATCTACTGACTTTTAGTGCCTTCTGGGATACCATGCCTGGCCTGCAGTGTGGCTCCAACAGGAGCCTTATTTTCTTCTGGTCATATCTGACAGCTCTGTGCTGATATCCTGAGCATCCAAAGATGCTGTGTTGGCTTTGGCTGGAATAGATAGTTATAATATAACACGATAAATTATATAACACTATATCACACTACAATATAGAGTGGATAATACAGGGTTTGTTTTTGTCATTTCTGAGCAGTGCTTGGAGCCCATTTTTCTCAAGAATCTTCTCTATCTCCATTAACTAATAACTATCTTGTTTCACCACTCATGAATTCCAGTTATAGTTCAGTACAGTCATCCATGGAATATCCAGAACACGTTTTTATTTTGTTTTGTTAAACAAACAAACAGGAAGACAAAAAAAACCCCAAAAGTTATTTTAGAAATATGTCACAGAAAAATAATTTCATCTTCTTTCATGTTTTTAAAGCTTCATTAAAGATGTCACCTTTCAGTTTTCTGCCCCATTCTGCTGTACTCACAGCACTCATAGTCTGGCAGGAGCTAGATTAGCATTGCTTCATATCCTTTCAAATTACCTTTAAACATCAGCATGTACAGCCTCTGTGCCTTGACATTTCATACCAGTTCATGCCTAATGATTTTTACTGCCTCAGGCTTCAAATCTTCCCATGCTGATAAATAATGCATTTCTTTTCATTTCATATTTTGGGTGCTTTAGTTGATCACAAACTTCTTTGTAACAGAATTAGTTCTCTCCATGGGCACAATTTCCATTGCAGAGATAAGTGAGTTGATGTCAGGCTACAGAGGATTAAAGGATAATGCACACTCCTCTAGACAGAGGAACAGTATCAAAACAGAAGCTAAGTAGGACTTTGACTGTGTAATGGACTTTCTGAAGCTGGACTTTCCTCAGCCTTGGCTACATGATCTTGCTTTGGACATTGATTATTTTTGGGTGTAAGGGTGTGTTCTAATGTCAGATCCTAAACAAGTAAAGTCACTGTAGGTGATACATTTAAGCACACACACCAAATCAGTCTGAACTCCAAGAGTAAGATGGTTTCTATAACCTTTGCATTTATCTAAAGCCTCTAAAACAATGTGAAAGCCATACCCTTTGCCAGAAAACACAAAAAAAGTTTCTCTAAAGAGCAGATCTACAACTGTAGCTAGTTGATTCAGTTCCAAACATGTCATCAAAAGCTTGCAAACATTTATTCACGTCTTAATGAAAGTGCTGATAACTCCATGTTTCAGAGTATCAGATAATTGTACAACTGAAATATATCCAGGCTATACAATTAATCATAATAATAGTAAAAAATAAGCTAGAGGTGAGACAGATGAAAAATACGTCCTTACTCTGGTTGTGACAGGGAAGAGAAAGCACTGATTTACCTCATTCTCCCTGTTCTCCCTGTATGAGCATGAAAAATAATTGCTACTGAAGCTGCACTCCCTCTTTAAATGGACTTACTGTTTGGTTTTCTGAAAGACAGGAGACAAAGAAAAGCTACCTGCCTGTCAAGCTTTGCATAAACACCATTACTATTTCTATCTTGTTTTCATATCAAGATTACAATGACTGATGCTTTCTGCTTGACCCTAATGTCACTTTACCTCTCCTTATCTTTCTTATAATACTTTATGTTATGTATAAAGAGCTATGCCCTAAAAAGTTGTGGTCTGCCTTTGTTCAATATGCTGGATTTTTCAAATAGGGAAGACTAATGAGTTTTTTTCCACCCACCTAGTTACACACTGAATAGAATGTGAAAGAAGCTTAAACAACCCCAATCTCTGTGTCATGGGTTTGTCCAGGGACAATTTTTTACCACACCCCCCAACACAATTGCTCTAAGTTGTACTAAATTGAGAGAAGGGTTCCGATTGGGGAAAAATAATATTAGGGTTTATTACTACACAATAAAAACTAAACAACTATATCTACAACAATTCTAATTAAGCAAAAGCACTACATATTTACAG
>JAWWES010000115.1:55464519-55475512 GCA_035583135.1 Lophotriccus pileatus
TACTTGAGGTGTGGGGTACAGGTGGCGTGCCGAGTACACGGGGACAATCACTGCTCTGGTTCTGCTGGTTACACTATTTCTGATACAAGCCAGGATGCCATTGGGCTCCTTGGCCACACTGGTTGGTTTTTTCCACCAGGCAGTTTTCCAGCTCCTCTGCGCTATGCCTGGAGCATTGTCTGGTGTTGTTGTGACCCAGATGCAAGACCCAGCATTTTGCCTTGTTGAATCTCATACAACTGGCCTCATCCCCTTGATCCAGTCTATTCAGATCCTTCTGCAAAGCCTTCCTACCCTCCAGTAGATCCAGTAGATCAATACTCCCTTGGTGCCATCTGCAAACTGACTGAGGGTGCACCTGATCTTCTCATGCCTAAAGATGTTATAAAAATCCATAAAGATTGATAAAAATGTTAAATAGGACTGTCCCAAGATTGAGCCCTGGGTAACACCACCAGTGACCGGCTGCCAGGTGGATGTCATTCCATTTGCCACCACTCTCTGGGCCCAACCAACCAGATGGTTTTTTTTACCTAGTGAACAGTGCACTCATCCGAACCGTGGACAGTCAGTTTCTTCAGGCTTTACTACAGCCTAGGCACAAAAAAATGCTGAAGAATTTCATACTGTGGGAACAAGAGAACCAAAGTGGTGTTTATGATCAACACAAGTTGTTCAGAGCTCTTTATTATACATACATATATATATATATATATAAACTTTTCAACTATTTTGGGAAGGATCAAACCTAAACTTTATTTCTGTCTACAACAGGACAAAAAGATATCATGACTTTTGTAAGAAAAATATATTTTCTAGAGTTTTTTTATAAACTAAAACAGAAAGGCAAGAAATACAACACAGCAACACTCTTAAGCAGTGATGTGCCTTGGCAAGGCTGCTCTGACATATTGCAATTGTCGATAAAGTCTCCATCAGCTCAACACAGATACATCTGGAACTTCTGACTCTTTGTCAGAGAGCTGTGTCCAAGGACTGGACTTTGGGTAGTCAGACTGTTTTATTTGATTCATCATTTTGTGAAAAGGCATGGAAGTCCCAAATCTCCATTATCCTGCCTATTTGCCCTATTCAGTGAGGCAAAGCTTCTTACAACCTTCCCTTTCTCTGTGAAGGATCCAATGTATTTTTGGATGTTATAGAAAGACACTTGGAAGTACTATCTTCTTTTTAATTGCTTACTAATCTTGTAGAGCAATCATGTCTCTGAAGATTACTATCTGAAATTTAAACACTTCTCAGTACTTTTAGTCTGGACAGATCCTGGTGTTGTTAGACTCTTCTGTTTCAAGTTTCTAGATTAGCACCTCTTCAGTCTCTATGTAATACTTTATTTGTTTAACTTACTATAGAAAGGGAATTCACACTAATTTCAGTCTGGGAACAAATTGTCCTAGAAAGGTAATTTAATATTTTCATTTAATCTTCTGCTTCTTCTTTTCTATTTCTCACTGCGGCTTTAAAAATAAGAACTGGTCTTCAGCTTGCGAGCTCCCCAATAGTCATTCAATGAAATAATAAGACTTTTTTCTGTCCTAAGCCTGCAGCTGAGGCACAACTTAAATATTGCCTTTTGCTGCACAGATGAAAGACAAGAATAAAACCTTGAAAACAGAGAGCTCAAAACCAATACAAACAACACTGATATTCATAAAAGGGAAAGGGAAAGGGAATAAAAAACCAAAAGTAGACACTTAGTAAAACAATAAAGATATGCTTTGGATTTAATCTCAAATTACTCCCTAAAGACAGAAATCTCTGCAGATTACAAGGCTTTATTTCTCAGTCACCCAGGGAAGAAATATCTATATAAAAGATTGAGTATATTAACTCTCCAACTGTGTGGAGAGTTAAAGTGTTGAACTCATAACCAAGGGACACTTTCAGGTTGGCAGACTAGGTGTAGAACTTGGCAGTATAAACAGGTCCTATTTTGTAGGTATTTTTCTCCATAGTCCTGTGTGGATAAATAAACAAGAATTAATATATATATATATGTATATGTATATATATATATAGTTTATTGCCTGGTAAATATTTATAGAACATAATGAACACATGAAATATGTTTTTTTTTTCTTGTAGGATTTTGATCCCTATATATTTGTTTATTTATATTTGTTAAGAGCCTTTTGGGTTTTATAGCCTTTGCAGGGTACTGCACAGGTACTTTGTGGGTACTGTTCAATTGCTGGACAGGCTAGAGAAGAGCTGTCATTTGTTGAACATCAACAGAAGCATTTACATGAACATCTACATCAAGCATTTCAATTTTCAAGTCCAAAATGTGTCTATGTCTTCAGATACATTTCATGGACTCAGCCTTTTTTTTTTCTTTTTTTTTTCCCATGTTTTTTAATAGATATATTAATACATTAACTATTCTAATTAGAAAACTCTCATTTATATTCCTATTGATTTGACCAGTAATTTTCCCATCAGATTTAATGGTACAGTATAAGACTACAGTTCCTCATCAGAATTAAGACCCCTGATTCAGCAGCTTTTATAAATTTATGTGGGTCAGGTATGGTAGGCATAAAACATGCAAGTTACTAGGGTTGCATATTTTCTTCCTAATGAAGCTGCATTTTTGGTGACTCTGTTCAAAGTTGTTCTACACTTTTAATTTACAAATTTTCGCTGTGACTATTTTGTGTCATCTTTTCAGATTAGAAACAAATAAACAAACAAATATAATCATTGCATTTACAGAGGGTTTTTTTTAAATTTTCAATATGTGAATTTTAGTACCTACAGATAAGCATCAAATAATTTGCTGGAAATCAGTAAACATTTGTTTTAAGTGGGTTTGGTGCAAAACATATATTTCTTCTAGCACTGGCTAATAAAGTCTATCACTTGCATTATATCATTATTGCATCACTGATGGCACTACTGATTTTCAGAGAAACTCTGAATTACATATATATATTCTTGAAAATTTTGGTGATTGTCCATGATAATCTTGTATATCTATGGATATTCTCAATGTCTTCTTTTTAGTCAGAGAAATAAAGTTGTCACATGTCTGGTTTTGTAGACATTACTATATTCTTTATTAACATGATGCTCCAACTCAATAGAAGGCAGAGAAGGAGCAGATATGAAAGGCACACATCATCCAGAGAACATGTATGTACATAGACGTATCTAAAACACACAGTGGATTGAGCAATTTGCTACAGCAATTCAGTGTTCAATAGCTAAAGAGTTGCAAGCCTGGTTTTGCTAAAAATCCAAAGAAAAAATAAATCCTAAAAACTTTCAAAATAGTCCTTGAAAGAGAAAGAAGTTATCTAGGAAGTCTGAAATTATCCGTATTAAAAATAAAATAAAAAAAAAAGGACCAATCCAAACAAAAAAACGTCAACACAAATAAAACATAGTTTGAAAAAGAAACCCTTGATACTTCATACCAATATCACAGATTAATACTTCATGATTTCCATGAGTCTGTCATTGTCAGAGATTAGGGTGAAAACTCCCAGGGAAAAAATTTTGCCATAGGGAAAAGGAGGAACATATTATCTTCTGTCTCCTGACACACCACATATTAGAAACCTTCAGAAAATGTTCAAGGATGGGGCAGACAAGGCTGACCCAACATCATGGTTTCTGATCCAGTATCGGAATTCCAGCTTGATCTCTGATAGTGCGATTTACACAATAAATTGACTTGGCAACTTAAGAAGGTCCCGTTCTTCCCCTCCATCTCCCAATCTTTGATCTCTTGTCCTTACTCCCATTCAATACACTGTGTTGAACAATTGGTTTTGTAGACCAGTCAGAAAACATCTGATTTTTATTTGATTTTTTAGAGGAGTGGACAAAATTAATTTCTGAATGTAGTGTAACTTTTCAAATTCATAGACTAATTTATGCTTGAAGGGATCTCTGAATTCCGTCCGGTACAATTCCCTAGTCATATACATCATTCTGGCAGAATTCATGCTGTTATATCTCTCTATCTGGAGAGATGTTGAACTAAGTACTACTGAGAGCTCCTGTCTCTTTGAACCATTTCCTCTGTCGAGTCCATGTGGTGTGTCAACTTTTCTTGAAGACACTATGCAGAAAGAACATGGGTCTGAAATGCATCCTAGCAGGTTCAGAATATTTCTTGTGTCTCCAAACTCAGAACTCTGTAAACAAATTTTCTTCTAGTTTTTTGCCACTTGGGACTGAGTGCACTAGATAGAGAAGGAGAATGATTCCACCCCCACATCCCTTGAGCACCAGCTTGGTAGCAAGGCCAAGCCAGACTTTTATTGACATATCTCATTTTTCTCTGAGTGGGTTAGTCTGTGCTTGACCCCTACCTGTATATTTAAGGTGCTCTCCGCAGGCATGTCTGTGTAAAAGAGGTTGCTTTGATGGGATCTCATTAGCACCTGCTGCTCTTTAAAGTGCTAGCACTTGGAAACTGTGGCCATCAATACAAAACAGAGCCGCTCTTTCTCCACTGTCCTGTACCTGTCATGCATCAGAGTAAAGCAAGTGAAATACGAAATCAAATGCTATCACTGGTTTCATTAAATATGAAATCATTAGTTTCATCCCCTTAAACACATGCAGATACCTTCCTTTGCCTCATCTTGCTTTACCCTCCCTTGATTTATGGGGAGCAAAATAACATAAGACTTTGATAAAAGATGTGCTTGATGGGTAAATTAATATCTTAAGACCATATTTGCATACTGTTTATCTAAATAGAAATTCAAAATGATCCTTTGAATGTATGTAACATGGAAATACATCACTTCTTGACTCACTCTCTTCTGTGTATCTAATTCTAAAACTACTTTATACAGTAAAAGAATCATTCTGTTATGTTCCTTTTGAGACACCATATCGTTGTTTCAATTTTCATGGCAGCAGATATTTTTTTTCCTTTTGATCAGATTATCCAACTATTTGTCTACTCTATCAGGGAAGGAAATCCAGGACCAGCTGCCTGCATCTGGGCTTTTCTCATCAACCCAAACCATCAATCTACATGGAAAACCTGTACTCAAAAACACAGCAGCACATTGAGGGATGCATGCACAAACGTAAATGAGAACTAAAAGCAGTGATTAATAGCTTAAACAACAGTTTATTGTTAGCTGGTGTTAACTTGTCCAGTGTGTCTGTCAAGAGGAACATCGGTTACAAACACCTCTGTTAGACTAATGGATGGAGAACCGTAGTGTTTTAGTGCCTTCTTGTGCTAATGCCTAGAAGTGCAGGTAAGTGAAATCTCGAGATTAATTTCAACTTGCTCAGATATAATAAAAGAGCAAACTCCTGCTGCGTTTTTTCAACTCTTTGCTAATAATGCCCAATAGCAAACTAAAATTTCTCAGAGAGAAAGATTTTTTCCTTCAGCGACAGAAAAGCATTTTAACTTAGACAGCAGCCACTATAATAGCTGTGGCTCAAAAAAACTCAAACAAACCACTTTTGTATTAAAGATGTCTGAGCTGGAAAAGGTGCTGCCTGGAATAGTGTGATGCATGAGAATTGCTGTTAGTCCCACAGACCCCACAAATATCATGCTCAGACTGGTACCCAGACAAAAGTCAGTCACATGGAAAAGTCCCCCTCTGGTTTTAGCTGGATGTGTAGGTCAGTGATGTTCATGAATAGAATTTAGGCAAGCCTCATACCCATATAATCATCTGAGGGGAAAAAGTTGAAAGTGAGTTAGAAGGACTAAGGAAAGGGGAGCTGAACTGAGTGTACAGTGTCATGGCACTGCTCCTAAATGCAAAGAACAGCACCATCTCTCTCAGTAGGCTCAGGATGCAGCACTTCATCCTCTCCTTTGGGTATAACCATGACAACTCCCAGCCCAGTTCCCTGCTCCCAGAGCAAGTGCACAAATGGACGCAAGGGTAAAGTCCTTCTATCTCCATCTTCTTTTTACCTGTCTAGATAACTTGGAAACACACAGAAGGTAAAGTTTTATAGACTCATGTTTACTTTGCAATATGAGAACAATCACTGCCTCAAATCCCTACCTTTTGGGTTTCAATATCCAGTCAGGTTTCACTCAAGCATATAGTCAAAAGGGTTGAGAATGAGAAGGTAAGTAAGATTACCAAATTCATTCTTTTAGGAACTTGGTTTGAAATTTTCAGGCTACACATCAACAGTGTCACTGTTTGAGAATTGTTCATAGCCTGCAAAAGTACTTTTCATCCTGTCTTTCATATTATGGAATTTTCTATTTTCTCTTGAAATATATTGCAGGGAAAAACAGTGGTGTTAAAATAACAGATATTTCTCAGGTGTAAGTGTGCTACATACTGCATGAAATACGATGGAAAATATAATGGATTGAAATCATAAAAAAGAAAATATGTACAAGATCTGGAGACATAGATCAAATGCATTGTCTGTTAATCTTTGAGACTTGTTCAAAGAAAATCCCTAAGGAAATCCCAGCTCTTGAATCATTTTATGTGCAGTGGCATTTTGAAAAGTATCTTGGTATCACTGATATGTTGAAGATTGCTGTGACTCAATTATTTCATAGGCCTATATTCTCAGGTAAGACGGTAGCTGTCAGCCCTGAACACTCAACATGAGAGCTAAGGTACAGGCTTGATTATTTCCACTTTGCACGTTGTCACTGGCAATAAAGATTATACCATGCGAATTATGTCCCCTCTGTGGCTTTGCACCGGTGCAGTTGATGGAGGCACTGGAAATATTTCTTCTGCTGAGCCATGAGACTCAACGGATCCTACAGCACAACCTCCCTTCATGCAGCCTTCCAGGAGCAAAAGAAGTTAAAAAGCAGGAACACAGGGTCAGGGTTTTGTGGAGGCTTTTTAGAATTATTTCAGTTAGCCAAGAAAACTTTTATCTTTTCATTAAAATCAGCAAAGGGAATGAACTGCAGTTTTGTGTGATAAAATGAAACCATTTTCATAGAGCCACCAAAAATGACTCTAAATTAAATAGCTTGAAATTTTCCTGCACAGGAGATAGTAATTTATTCACAGAGGACAGACATAAAAGACTTAATACACATTCCCAAATCTAATTATTATAAAGTCCTCTACCAGTTTAGGATGTATTTCAGATTATGTTTATGAAGAAACTGCTTTTAAAGGCTGCACTTATTTCATTGAGAGTATTCTGTCACTAGTTTTCCTAGGCCTCCAGCAAGTTAATCCATTAAGGCCTCTTTGGAAAAACAACAACAAAAAAATTCCCAATCCATTTGGGTCACTGTGTGAAATAAAAATGTCATTACTGTGGGAGTGCCTTTGTTCAAATGCAGAAATATGCTTCAGCCTGGAGCCAGCTTTCCACAGGTCATGACATCAGCTGATGTAAGTTTAGGGTAAGTTATTTTATTCTGCAGTAAAATGGAAAGAGGAAATGTCAGTCTCTTACAGAGTAATTCTCTTCTTGCTCCAAATGAAGGCCTGGCAATTGGCAGTACATTTCACAACTAATATTCTTAGCATTTTCTTCAGTTCTGTTTTCCCGTATGATAACAAGTGGTTTAAAAAACTGGCCTAAATCAATCATGGTATTAACAAGTTCAAAGGAAGAAGTTGGTTTGTAGTTTTGGTTCTCCACACGTATTTAGAGTACTTTCAGAGTAACACAAAGATAAATTAAGCACTTACAATTTCAGATGCATTTTTATACAAAATCATAGAAAAATGCAGAAGAGAAATAACATGTCTTCTGTTGTTTAGTATTGACAGAGATCATTCTGTAGTAGCTTGTGTATATATATTTTTATGTACAGACCTAGGTATGATTGCTCTGTTAAATCTCACATTCCAACCCAGTAGAGGGCAATATAAGTATATGCTCAAAAGCCAAAAATTTCCTACATCATATTTGACTTGCTAATTACTTAGAAAGAACAAGTAATGTTCTCCCTTCGATGAGAGAAACAGGCAGTCTATGGAGAAGAAGGGCGTGCACTGTTCTTCCTGTGCATTGGAGTTAGAACAATAAGCAATGGGTGGAAATTAGAGCAAGGTAAATCATTTTTAGGCATAAGAGAAAGTCCTCTAATTGCAAGGACAATTCAGCATAAAAGTAGATTTCCTGATTGTGGGATCTTTATCAAAATCCCAAAATAACGTCTACTCCTGGTTTTGGAAGAGGAATGCTGTTATTCAATAACTGTATAAATATTACATTAGAGAAACCTCCCTATACAGGTGAAGCATAGTACCAGTTTCAGAAATGGTCTTTGATCCATGTGCACACTTAAGTCAGTAGGGTCAGATGTAAGTTTACGGTTACATGTGGCAATCAAGAAATGATCCCTAAAGAAATCAGAAAAGCACAGCACTCAGAGATATATAAAATTACTTTAATTAAAGGTCTTATTCTTGTTCAATCCTTTCTCTTCAAAGTTCAAATTATATCTGATTGATAAAATTTTTTTTAAAAGAGAGAAGAAAGAGAATCTCTTATTATTATTCTTTCTTTCAAAAAAGGTATTGTGAATACAGCATTCAGAATAATATGTGGGCTACTGCTATTTCCTCAAAGTTTTTGAGTTAGCTAATATAAATCTATAATAAAACTTTCCCTTTAGAACAGTGGTATGACAATTACTATTACATATTATAATTCCCTCTGCCGACACAAAGGTATAAGTCAATCTTTCCTCAACATGTTCCAAACCCCACTAAATCTCTGGAGCAATGAGAATGTACATATCTTAAGGAATAATAAACTGGTAAAAAAAAAAAAGGGGGGGGGAAATAATATAATACAGTCATTCACAATAATGTCAAGTAGCAGATTAATCATAGAATCGTAGAATCACCTGGATTGGAAGAGACCTTAAAGAATATCTAGTTCCAATCCCCCTGCCATGGGCAAGGACACCTCCCACTAAACCACATTGCTCAAAGGCCCTCCAACCTGTCCTGGAACACATACAGGGATGAGACATCCACAGCATCTCTGGGCAACCTGTTCCAGTGCTTCACCACCTTCACAGTAAAGAATCTCTTCCCAACATCTAACATAAACCTGCTCTCTTTGAGCATAAGTCCATTCCCCCTTCTCCTATCACTACAATTCCTAATGAAAAGTCCCTCTCTGGTTTCCCTGCAGGCCCCATTCAGGTACCAGAAGGCTGCTATGAGGTCTCCATGCAACCTTCTCTTCTCCAGGCTGAACAGGCCCAACTTTCTCCAACTGTTTCCACAGGGGAGGTGCTCCAGTCCTCTTAGCAACTTTGTGGCAGTTCTCTGGACTTGCTCCAGAAGTTTCATGTCATTGTTATGTTGGGGACACCAGAACTGTATGCCAGATGGGATCTCAGAACAGCAGAGTAGAGGGGCAGAGTCACCTCTGTTGACCTGCTAGCCACATTGCTTTTGATGCAGCCCAGAATACAGTCAGCTTTCTAGTGTGCAAGTGCACCCTGCTGGTTCATGTTGAGGTTTTTGTCAACCATCACCCCAAGTCCTTCTCCATGGGGCTACTCAATCACTTCTCTGCCCAATCTGTATTTATCCCTGAGATTGCTTGGATCCAGGTGTAGCATCTTGCACATCTGAAAAAAAAAAAGTTTGCACTGTGAAGAACGAGTTTCTCCTAAAGATCCTCTGCAAGCATCACAATCAAACATCCAAAGCCAAAACTGCAAGTTGAAATGGTAATCAAAAGAGATACAAAACTATATATGCTATGCTTTAATCATAAAGTGAGTCTACACTCCTACCGTAGAATTAGAAAGAATAGATGTAAAATATATTTCACACCTGAGTAGAGTCCATTCTTCTATCTTGCGTTCTTTTCTGATTGTTGATATTCATAGGCCAAAAATGCAGGCACAGTGGCAAAACAGGAGGACATTTGAGGTTCAGAGTAAGAGAAGCTGAACAACTGGATAGGAGAAAGTAAAGGGAAAACAAAGATAAAGAAAACAGCAGGAGATGGAAAGAGCAGGAGAGTATCTGGGCTCCATTTAATTCACACCATTCTAGAAGGTGCTTAAGCCCCTGAGGAAACCAGTAAAGGGTATTCATTATAACAGGTATAGTTTATTAATCTAGCCTTGGAAGAAAAATTGATTTTTCTTAAAGAGGAAGGAAAAAGTGGTTTACAGAAATGTATCTCCATGGAATACAACTCACACATGGAAATTATTGCTGCAGGCTATTCTATTGGAAAATTGTGCATGGTAGAAAACAATATTCTGTAAAAAAGATAAGTTTTTCAGCTCAGTCTGGTATAGATAACACTGCAATAGTTACCTGTGTCTGTCTTCATAAAGTGAAGTATATAGTAATCATGAGCTACATTTCTGAAGAAAATTGTTCTATGACATCCTATAACAAAATTATATATGAAATATTTTTGTTTCTGGAGCATTTCTCCACTAGGGGAATAGAATACGAAGCTTAGAGGAACCTGAGACAGGAGTAGTAGTAGTGTCTTTGCACTATTTTTAATTTACCATTAAATCATTGAATCATATAATGCTTTGGGTTTGAGAGGATCTTAAAGTTCCAACCTGCTTGACGGACTGGGACACCCTTCAATAGACCATGCCCAAAGCCCCATGAAGCCTGATCTGGAACACTTTAATGGATAGGGCATCCACACCTTCTCTGGGCAGCCCACTCCAGTGTCTGGGAGACACTATTTCCAGACACAATAGTGTCTGGAAAGACACTGTTGCAGAAATTGGTGTTCTTCATATATGAAAAGCTTACTTATTTGTGTGCTGACCTTTCACTGTTCAGGCTATTCAAGGCAGTTAATATCCCCTAAATTTAGGCATATATAAGTAGAAACCTAGTCTGAATTATTTCTGGTTGTCTCACTAGTCAATGGAAGGAGATAGGCAGAGGTGCTTAATCAGTCCTAAAATTACTGGCTAAATTACAAGTGATGCCTTTCAAGAGATGCCCTAGTTTCTCTAGGAATATAGGGAGAGCTATAAGGCAATTACAAAATCACAGAATCACAGAACGGCCAAGGGTGA
>JAWWES010000115.1:55475782-55487774 GCA_035583135.1 Lophotriccus pileatus
GTCTGAATAGAGGGACAGGATCACCTCCCTTGACCTGCTGGCAATGCTCTTCGTAATGCACCCCAGGATATCATTGGCCTTCTTGGTCACAAGGACACACTGCTGTGTCATCGACAGCTTGCTGTCCACCAGGACCCCCAGGTCTTTCTCCACAGAGCTGCTTTCTAGCACGTCTGTCTCCAGGCTGTACTGGTGCAGGGGGTTATTCTTGCCCAGGTGCAGGACCCCTTGAACTTCAGACGGTTCTTCTCCTCCTTGACCAAGGGAAATTCTTCCTTACAACATTCCTTTACCCTTGTACCTGGGTCAGAGATTCCTGAGAGCTGTTCTTATCAGTAAAGAGCAATGCAAAGAAGGTAGTCCATAACTCTGCCTTCCCTGCATCCTCTGTTACCAGGGTCCCCCCTACATTTAGTAATGGTCCCACATTATGCTTTGTTTTTCTTTTGTTATTGATGAATTTGAAAAATACGAGTTTTCAAGTTTTCTGGCCAAGTTGTCTTTGACATCCTTGGCCATATTTAATTCCAGATGGGCCTTGGCCTAACCTGTCTTATTTCTACTTACTCTGACAACCTCTGCATATTTATTCCAAGTGGCTTGATCCTGCATCTGCCTCCTGTGTGTTTTTTGCTTACTCCTCAGTAGTGACAGGAGTTCTTTATTCATCCACAGAGGTCTCTTGACCCCTTTGCCCAGTTTCTTACTCATCAGGATGCAACATTCTTGAGCCTAGAGGAAGTGATACTTGGATATCAACCAGGTCTCTTGGACTCCTCTTCCCTCCAGGGCCTGCTCCCATGGGATTCTTCCAAGAAGAATTAAATTAGATTAAATTTAAATTTAATTTAATCTCCAATTAAATGGAGATTATCACTCTTTTAAAGTCTCACTCTCCTCAGTCACTGAATTTACTTTTAGGCATTACATAATATATAATATTATGTATCTATACATAATGTATATAATTTTATGTATATAACATAATATAGATTTTATATAGCAGCTCCATTTCAAGAGAGCTCCAGCACTAGCACAGTGACATTTCATCTAGTGTATAAAAATCAGTGCAGGGAGATTCAGGTGTTGAGATTAAAGAAGTTAATCCATGTGTGTGTGCATATGCATGTATGCACCAACATCTGCTCAAGTTCTGTCCTGAAAACAAGAATTTACTGTTTTCCTTGCAAGGATATTTAGTTGGAGACAGTTTTTTTCTTGTTTTTCACCATGATTCTAGCAGCAAGGTAATCCGGACTAGCATGGGGAAAGGAGCATTGCGGCATCTACAATTCATATAATGACAATGGCAAATGGATGATTTGTCCGTGGTGCTACGTCCTAATGCAGGTAGCAGTCAAGGTATTCAATAGATACAGTGTTTCCAGAAGTTGATCCTGCTTCTGCCCCAGTGCATTAAATGTGCTCATGAAATTTTTTTGTTGCACCTGTGAGCACAATAATCGAATGGTAATGATAATGAGGCCTACGGCCTTTCCACAGAGCCAAGTCCACATGTCTGAGCCCTTAACTAGTCTGCTGAAGATGTAGTCAACTAATGCTTCCGAAGAGCGCTTAATATTTTAGTCACTTTAGATGACACCTATTCCATACACCTCTGAACACACTGCCCAATAGGATTGGTTAATTATAAAAGGAAGAGAGATGTATAAAAAGGACAGAGGGAAAAATTTGAAATTGAAACTTTCACAGTTTAAATGTAGATCTATCCAGGGATTAAAACTGGTCATTTATTTAAAAAACAAACAAACAAACAAAACCAAAAACAACATCAAAACAAACTAAAACCAAACAAACAATAAAAACCAACAAAACAAAAAACCAAAAGGCAACAACAAAAATGGAAAGAAAAAAAGAAGAAAAAAAAAACAAACTAAAAATAAGTCCAAAACCTTATTAAGCAGAATAGCCATTGTAACCATGTCTCTGATTCTCTCAGGAAAATCAGAAATGTTGTATTGACTTAAATATTTCACTCTTTCTCAAGGAAAACATGGACAAGAGTCTTCATTGTTTTTTAGTTAAGTAACCAAAATCCACTGAGGACAACAAACCAAAAAAAAAAAAAAAAAAAAGGAAAAGTCCTTTGAAATTTTTTATAAATTTGATTTTCCTGGATGAAAGACAACAAAGCATGATGAGAACAGCAACACATGAGTGCATTGCACCACCAGAAGAGGGGTTAATGTATGAGCAGAATGAGATCTGAAGAGGTCTCAGCTGAGTCTACTTACTGGTCCACTCAAAAAAATTGTCTTTTAATGCTTTTTGAGATAATTTTTGCTCAGCTTTAGTTGCAGCCTTGCTCAGCTTTGTAGGACACTTAAGCAATTAGAGATAATAAAAAATATGCTTGCCTCCCTTGGAAGTATGTTTCTGTTGTAACTTGCAGGAGCCTCTACACACTTAACTCCTCTTGAAGATCCCACTGGGTACATATCTGCATATTTTCCTACTCAGATACTTGTGTGAACCCACATAGTAACTGAATTTTCCCAAGCTGAAGGAACTTTCTTTTTAAAGGGCAGAATACAAGTACTGAGTGCTCATCTTGAATCATTAGGTACTTTTATTAGCTATCTAATCTGGATCCTCCTATTCTTTTCTGCCTTCTAACTTAGTATTTAAAAATTCCTAAGCAACTATTGCTGATTTTTAGGAAAACAAATTACTACATTAGTCATGATCCTTCAAAGATTTAATTGTAGAATACCGGGAAATCTTTGCCATATGTACATATTTCTATAAATGATAGTTGTACACAGGTAACTTGTAAGTGCCCACTGTAGTTTTGCATCTGAAGGAAAAGAAGACCTTTTCTAAGTTCTGGTCATTACAACTACTGACTCAGGAGACAAGCAAGCATCTTATACTTGCTGAATTAAACTTATTTTTATGGTCTTAACATCTAAGAGCTTCTTCTGTGTGACCCAATAAAAAGACTTTTCTGATATTTAAGAGTAACAGAAAGAGACCACATAAAGAGTGCTTAGGAATCTTGATGCACCACTGTAGGTTAACCCAGGCTGGATTTCAAGGGCGCCTTCATTGTATTTACGGCTATCTGGCTTGCAGAGCATTACAAATTGTGAACACTCTGTGAAATAGTTTTAATTTACACATTCATTTACTGAAACACACTCAGTTTGAAGCTATCATGTCATAGTTTTCTAATTCGATGACTTTTTTTGTTAAAAAAGTGATGTATCAAAATCTGTATCAACTTTGGCTAAGAAACGGTAGCTTTAGCCTTAAATATTTTCCTATTCAACGATAATAAATTGGGAAGTCTTATGTTTCTGTGGCAATTGTTTCTGCCTGTGAATATATTTTGTTACACAGTTACACATTGTGCATGAGTTTTGTTAAATGCTTGAGGTAATGTCTTAGTTTTTATTCTTTTTTCCACATAAAATCTGATGTTTTGCTTTTTAACAAATAAATTTCCAATCATTTATGTGAATAAATGTTCTTGTACTGAAATATGCTGTCATTTTCATAATTCTGGTGACATTAACGTCTCTTCTTGTGACAATTAATTTCGGAAAGCAGCTTGAAAGAGATGACTTTCCACTAAACAATTATTTTTGTAGAATTGTGAAATACACCTATTGCAAGAATTTCTCTGCTTGTCTGATGATAGTAATTAAGTCAATATGAGTCACATGAGAAAAAAAATGGTTTATAATTCTCAAGGATAATGGCCTGAAACTGTGGAGAGAGACATTTTCCCTCTTATCATGTAGTTATATTTATAATAGTTTCAGAACAGTAGTCTTTAAAAGTTTTTGAAGACCTGGCCCAGAACCCTGACAATTATACATACTGATTTTTGAGTAGGTCTTACAAGAAAAGCAAATTCCAAACATCTTGAACAAAACCAATTTTGTGTCAATAATTAGAAAGTATAAATAGAAATTATGCATATAGTGATAGGTCTTTCAGTCCGATTTTGTTCATGAAAATATAATAGAACTGTTCAAGCTGGACCTAGTTAATAAAAGATGTCAGCAGATCAATTATGTGGTTCATCAAAAAAAAAAAAAAAAGAAAAAGAAAGGGAAATTACAAGTTTTTATTACACCAGTAGATGACAACGTAACATATTTCATTTTCTGGAAGACATTCTAGTCATTTTATAAAACTAAGGTAGACTACAAAATAAACCTTCCAAACATTAAATGTCTTAAACCTAATGAACGTAACTATTATATTTTGAAATACACCAATAGATAATTATGTCTGGAAGTTTGTGTTTCAGAAATATTTTGCAGAGACTAGATCTTTGTATTAATGAAATTAACACCTTTATCTGTAAATTGGTAGAAAACATAGAACCATTACTAATAAATTGTGCAAATGGACTCAGTGGTCTAGGGAATCCTCAACTAAGAGTGAGCTAGACAGTCTCCAGAGGCTTCAAGCAAACTTGAAATATGCATTTAATGGGGCCAAATGAGAATTGACCTATCTGACAATAGAGCAAATAATCCATACATTTAGATGTGGTACTTCTAAAGAATGATCTGGGATTTAGAGAGGATAATCAAATAAACATGAGCCTTCAGAATAGCTCTGTCACCAGGAGGGCTAACATCCTGTGATACAGATACTTGGGTCTATAAGCTCACCTTTTCTGTGAGTGAGGACATGAGAAATGGCTCAGCTGGTATTAGGACAGCCTATAACAATAAAAAATTTTAAAAAAAAGGAATGTGGAAAGGAGACGGATAGATTGGACTTATCCTATTGAAAAAAAAAAAAAAGAGACAAACTGGATCATAACTCACATCACCCATGGATCAGCAAGAAGCCCAATACCAACATTCGTGGAACCTCTCAGCCGCTTCCTTCCCCTTCCCAAGTGTTGAGGAGCACAGGTGACTCTTCTGGTCCTGCCAGGATGAAGTGGGTTCCTTTGGGAGCCTCTGCCCAGCCAGGCAGGGCCCCACCAACATGAGAGCCTAAAGGGTGAGCCAGGAACAGAAAAACAGCTGCTAATCCAGACAGCTGGCTTCTGGCATTGCATGGACAAAAGACGCATTGCTCTCCTTTCTCCTTTCTAAACTTTCCCCTTTTTCTGTGGGTTTGTTCATTTCCAAGAAAAGTCAAGGGCATTTTCTGAAACTGTGCTTTATGGAAATTATTTCTGAATCTTTTTCAACCATACTTTTCATAAGCAGCCCATAGAACACTAAAGATACCACATTTTGCTAAATTTCCAATAAAAGGGGATAGAACTAGAAAGGCTTTAATATCTCTGTGTTCAATGGTGATGTGGTTGAAATACAGTTGTTGTGCTCATTTTTTGGCAGTTGCAGTGCAAGGAGGGAATATTGCTACAAAGAAGATCCAAAAGGATGGTTAAAGGACTGGGAAACAAGCATTTTCATCAAGGATTAAGAAAAGATTGAATTAGAACATGTAATATTATCTCAGAGTAAAATTATCTATAGGCAACTGATAATAGTGTCTTAAAACAATTTTGGCAATAGATATTTGTAACAGCAGAATGAGATATAGCAAAGCTTGGTAACTGGGTGAAGAAGAAGCTAGAGAAATTCACAATTGTGCAAAAAGGAAGGTATCAAAAAATCTCTGAACAGTTGTATTCTGTTATTCATCACTGAAATTATTCAAATAGAGGTAATTTATCCCTAAAAGATATGTGTTCCAGTTCAAAATATATTAGTTACAGTATATACATTGAATTTCATCTTATGAAAGGTAACATTATACTGTGGCTTTATCAATTAAGTCAACAAGATTTCCAAAATATTTTAACTAGAATTGCTTAGGGTCTATTCAGAAAGTAAACTGTATTACAAGGAAGGATGGAACCAAATAAAAGGTATTTCACTTTCTAATTTATATACTGCACATTTGTATCCTAACTTTTATCTTCAGCTCTCCAGCTGTTTGATATTGCTTTGGGCTTCCACAGTAATTAACATGAAAGCACTAATGTTTGCCCCATTTAGACCCAGTAAACTCTCCTCTGAAGGTAATAGGTGACTGTTCAGTCTAGTTTGTTGAATGACACCTTTGGCACAACAGATAGATTTTAATGATAAACCATCCTCTTGCACAATAGTCATCCCTATGCTGAAACCATTTAGGGCAATTCACCAATTAATATCTTTATAAATGTATAAATAAATATATCTTTATTTTAAATTTATTTGGGCATTATTCTTATCGCTGCAGTTGTCATCAATTTAGGAGGTTAAATTCTATTTTCAAAAGTCCTTTACACCTAATCCTCAAAGGAATTTAAGTCTCCAAGAGTCATTAATATGACAGGGATATAATGCAGTAATTACCACTATTTAGTAAATGAAATACCATACATCACTGCTGAAAATATGACTGGACCATCTGAATCACTCAGGCAACATCAACTATATAGAAACTGTGATACTAAACTTTTTTTCTCAAATAATAACAGATGTTTACATATGCAGTGCCTGATTCTCCAGTAACAGTAGCTTGTAATTAAATTATTTGTCAAACTATAGAAAAGTTTTGATTTCTATAATTCTCATGAACTTTGTTTACTAAAAATCAAAGATATGATCCAGTCAATACTACAAAGAAATGTCTGTGCAATCTACTGAAGAACCATATTTTTTACTTATCTCAAAAAAAAAACAGTGTTCATAATTATCAAATCTCCAATTGGACAGATGTGCAGTGTAATATTCTCATTTCTTCCATGTAGGAATTAAATCCACTTCTAAGTAACTTGTTGGTATTCTAATTCCTGCTTCTGAATAATAAACAGCAAAGGTTACCCTCTGAAGTTCTTATTCATTAGATTTGCATTTTGAGTATACTTGATAGCACTGCACAAAAAAGTGCCTGAGGACCACAGGTGAGTCCTTGGCATTGATAACCTCATTAGATCTAGCACTGAAAGACATTAATTAACGTTTAGAAAAATAAAGGAACAAACAAATACATGCTGGTGCTCTCAACTGGATTGCTATCATTACTAGAAGTATTTTCAGAGAGAGAATAACTTTGCCATAAGAGAAGCAGTTTCACTGCTGATTTTAAATCTCATGGGTGCATGCTGTTACTATCACCTTATGAAGGATGTGTGGGTCACCCATAACCCTTCGCCAGAGTGATAAAGCAACTATCCAGAGAACAGAGAAAGTAAATTGTTATTCATGCAAAACTCTGCATAGCTCCAATGCAAGGAGAAACTCATCGTGCTCAGTTAACATGTCAGTGCTTCTGCCCTTGATTCCATGAACTTCCATTCAGGTCTTTGGATTCAGAATTTGTGGGGAGGCCATTCAGTCCAGTAATGTTGTTTTGGAATGATAGGATTAATGATTAATGGTGGTCTGAGACTGACAGCTCCCTTACTGCAAAATTGTGGGGCTTCAGAAGTTTTGTTCATATTACTTCAGCATGAAAGGAAATCCTTCAGATGTTTTACAAACTAATAAAAAAAAGAACCATAATGATGACTCTATTTATTATCAAAAGGCTCATTTTTTCATGCAAGTTTTCTTCTTTCCCCTGGGAACAGATTAGAGACTGTATGCTGAACTGCAGAAGTTTTCCACTGTTGCCATGATAAAAATAAAATTTTCTGAAAATGTTTTGCATGTTCACTTGAAGAATTAAACAATAGTCCAAGGTACTTTAATAGCACAGAGCCCCAGATATGTCAGGATTGTAATTAGCTGAAACATAAAACCATTTATGGAATTTGGCTCTCAGCTTATGCTTGTAATGACTTAATAGGTAAAACTATATCAAATACATCTCTCTTTTTGGACTACCAACAGCATTCAAGACTCTTATAATTAATTTTCAAAATGCTCAGAGGTAAAAACCTTAAATGAGATCTCTGAAACTCTGTTAGGAGATATTCTTACTCACCTGAAAACACTTTCCTTTGATAAATTGATAAAGCCATTAGATTTGTCATGTGTTTCTTCTTCCTCATCTGCTTCCTTAAAATAGCCTGCTTTTGTTGAAAGTCTCCAGTTTCTAGGTTTCTGGTGTCATGATTTAACCCCAGATGGCAATTAAGAACCATGGAGTTGTTCACTCACATATGCCCCAGATGGGATGGTGAAGAGAATCAGGGAAAAAAAAAAAAAAAAAAAAAGAGTAAAAATCATGGGTTGAAACAAGAGCAGTTTAAGAATTGAAATAAAATAACATTTAAGAATAATATTAACCTTAGGACATATACATTTTCAAAGTTAACATTTAGTCACAGATTGTTGAAAATATATGGATATATATATATATATATATATAGTAATTTGCAGTAATTATTTTGTAATTTTGTAAACAGGTAAAAATCAAATTAAAAAGAAGACATTTGGAAATATATTTAGATTGCTTTTGTCAGATGAAGTCAACCTTCAAAGAGGTTTGATCTTTCGGCAAGTGAGAAGAAAATTTGTTGTGAAATTTCTTCTCTCACAGAAATAAAATTAATGTCTTTTATTTCTTTTTTCCATCCTATGTACTGTCATTACCACAATATTTTCTATTCCATTGGTAAAATCTTACTAGTAATTGACAATTTTCCATGCCATTCTGAATAACTATAAAAGAATGTGTGATCAACCTTTGTGCTGAATTAATCAGAAATTCATAATAAAAAGAATTAGATTTTAATTAGTTTTTTCAATAGTCTATTTTTGAAATTTGTTACAGATAATCAGTCACTATACTAAAGTAGCCCAGCAATAATTAACATTCAGCTTTCTGGCACTAATCGCCGGAACCATGGCTTGCTTCCTAGTATTTAGGGCAGTCCTTGAAAATAATGTGATAAAGCACTCAAGAGCATTCAACCAATTAGCATGCTTGGATGGGTGAGCTTTCCAAGCCATCTGATTTTAAAAGTGGGTGCCTCATGCTGTAGAATATTGTCTCTGCTGAATTTCCAAAAGACTGTTCCATTAAATGATGGGATTGGAGAAGAAAACTGCAATCAGAATGTATTAAATCCTAAATTTATACAGTAACACAGTTTTCCGTTTGTGCAGTAGTTAGAATAAGGATTACACTCTTTGTCTTGTTTTGCTTATGATTTAAGAGATTCAGAAGTCCCTGAATACCATGTTCTTCTTAAAATGTATTATTAAAGATTCACATTCCATTGAAAAAATATCTCATAAGTTTTAGGAAGAAATTTCAATGTGTTCATAAGATCAAAACACCGCTGAAAATTCCTGTTGATTAATACATGTCATTAATTAAATAAATTAGCAAAGTTTTCTGTGTGTCAGATAAATTTGCACGCAGATTATAACTAACATATCTGTTATTCAAAGTCATTTCATGCTGTTAAGCAGAACCTGCAAATTATAACGTGTTTATTCTCAGGAAGCTTTTATCTAATGTACTAGGTAAGTGTCTGATTTATACATTTGGGTTTGTTAAGTTTCTAATCTACTAGAAAAATCTCAAAACACAATTTTAGGTATTTTTCTAAAGTACTTGAAAATCAATAATCTATGATCCAATGGGGAAAATGAGACTAAAATAATATACTATTAGAAACAATTGCACAATTTTAATCTAGATGATGAAACAAATTCATTTATGTCTATGCTTTCTATCTTACGTTTTAAAAATAAGATGTATGCAACTGTGAAAAGCTTGGGTTTGTTTTTTAATCATAAAACCAAAACTACCAAAATGCCTTGTGAAATACCTTGTGCAATGAAACATTTTATGTGTGCAAAAAATGTTGACTTCCTAATTTGTTCTAACATTTCCTAATTGTTTCTGTTAATTTATAATATCTGTGAGACTCTTCCATAGTTCCTTAAAGAATTTAGAGATCTTCTATCAGAAGTGATAGAAATGTGTAAAAGATTGAAGCCTGTTAGTGTGTGTGACTTTGCTCTACATACATGTTCCTGTGCTGCTAAACTGCAATCCAGCTAGGTATCATGAATTTCTAGACTTATAGAGGCACATTCACCTTACTGTATCCAGAATTGCCTCCCACTTCCCACATCCAGACACATTTCTTCGTATCATCCTGTATTGGAGCCAGATCTGGGCATCATTAACTCCCACCCATACTCACATGTCTTCATTTTCATGCAAAGCAAGCATGAATACATGCTAGGGACAGGAGCTATTGCAAAACATCTTAAAAATTACATCTAAACATAGCTTATTTGCCCATCCATGGAGAGGAATTGGTTTTTTTCTCTATGTTGGTGAGAAAAAACAGGATTGCTCTAAAAATGCTGTGGCTAAAAGCCCCAATATGCTCGCTCCCATTTTCAGTCAACCAGTGAAATCAGTGTTAGTTGCTCTGACCACAGTATTTCTTTCAGCCTTTCTGCCCCTAATATGAATTTCAGAGGCCATCTCTAAGTTATTCAAGTGCCTGTCAGACTGGCTTCATCTTACGCATTCTAGGCTTGCACATGGTGAGATTCTCCTAAGTTGTACTCCCCAAATACAAACCAGAGCTGAGTACTAGTAGCTCTTACTATGGCTGTCATTTCCACCACTGAACTGAATTAGTTGCATATTTTCATTTCAAATAAACGAACAACAACAAAAAAAGAAAAAGCTGAATTTTATTTTTAAGAAATTATTGTAAGGAACTAGGATGTGAGATACCAACATACAGTTCTTCCAATAGATTTTGGTCTTTCAGGAGTGAGCTCAGTGATGGGGAAGGTCACTTTCAGCTTCCAAAAACCTCACTAGCTGCTGTGAAAAACAATAGAGATTAAAATGTCAAGGAGCTCCCAGAGATGTAGGAGACCAAGGAAAATTTGCAGAATGTCCTGAAGATCAAGTCTCTCAAGCAGAACTGTAGAACTAACCCATCAGGAGATGTGTAAGGCTAAAGCTTTCTACAGTAATTCTAGCTTTCTGGAAGATGCTGTGATTTGTCACACATCTCCTCATCAAAGGAACTCAAAACAAGATTTCTACCTGGAGGTACTAGCCCAGTCCTCTCGCCTTCAATCATGATCCATACGGCAAGTCTTTTACTGCATCTGATAATAGAACTGAATGGTTTAAGACATACATGCTCTTTCCCAAGCCTTTTTTGTGCTCACAGTCAGTCCTGCAGACCAAAGGGGGTAGGTGGTATGCGGCCTCCTCAGCTCCTAACATAGTTCTGATTCATTTCTGTCCCTTGGGTGCACTTGTAAAAAAGAGAAACACATGGGCCTGCTTTCCTACTTCAATCATCCAAATCAAGTAATTCCTTTGATCAGCATCACAAATCGCAGTACATTGCATATTCTACAGCAAATAAGTGAAGGGTGTGCTGTAGATTGATATCCAAATGGCACATAAAAGATCTGGAGCACAGATCAAAGATGAAAATGTTATTTTTTGACTTGTCAGTAGTCTTGTGTGGTACTATATTACTTCTTTATGTCTTTGGCTAACAAGGGTTCTGAAAACAGACTGTCTCAAAGAGCTGCTAGGGCAAAACTCATTTTCTGTTTCTTATCAGTTTTATCTCTTGGCTATTCAAAAAGCTACTACACAAACTTTTTATTGACTGTTTTTCTAATTTGATCAAAAAACAGCTGAAAAAGCATAAAAATATGTATTCATACAAGGAATACCTAAAACCATCACTGTGGTTTAGGTCACACAACCTCATTTTCCAGCCCATTAAATGCTTATATATTGTTTCTATTATCATGGTGCTTATATATGGCTTCCATTATCATGCTCCCTCTGGTGAGACACAGAACTTCTGCCATCTCCTTCACAGATGGGAAACTTGAGTAGCTAAAGCTTAAGATCAACACTGAACTTGTTTTGCCCTATTCTCTCTACAAGATACGCTATGCCCTGCAAGGCAATCATTCAATCCTAAAATTGGTGGCTAAAATACAGCTGATGCCTTTCAAGAGATACCCTAGTTTCTCTAGGAATATAGGGAGAGCTATAAGGCAATTACAAAATCACAGAATCACAGAACGGCCAAGGGTGA
>JAWWES010000115.1:55488427-55578817 GCA_035583135.1 Lophotriccus pileatus
GTCTGAATAGAGGGACAGGATCACCTCCCTTGACCTGCTGGCAATGCTCTTCGTAATGCACCCCAGGATATCATTGGTCTTCTTGGTCACAAGGACATACTGTTGTGTCATGGACAACTTGCTGTCCACCAGGACCCCCAGATCTTTCTCCACAGAGCTGCCTTCCAGCAGGTCAGTCCCCAGGCTGTACTGGTACAGGGGATTATTGTTGCCCAAGTGCAGGACCCTGCACTGGCCTTTGTTGAACTTCACATGGTTCTTCTCTGCCCATCTCTCCAGCCTGCTGAGGTCCTTCTGAAGGGCTGGAAAGTCCTCTGTGGTACTGGCCACCCCTTCCCAGTTTTGTGTCATCAGTGAACTTGCTGAGGAGGCACTCTGTCCCTTCATCCAAATCACTGATGAATAAGTTGAGCAATACTGGGCCCAGTACTGAACTTCTAGTGACAAGCCTCCAACTGATTGTTGCCACTGATTGTGACCCTCTGGGATCTGTTATGGTTTCTTTCTCAAAAATCCTGTACTTTCTGTCTTGCAGATTTTAAAATTTATTGGCACAGATGGTCCACACATATAAGTAAAATTTACCATATGAAATAACATATTTGCATAAAAGAAAGCATATGCGTAGCTGTTTGAAGAATCGTGGCTTCAGTGTGCACATCATAAATCCAAAGAGGGCTGCCCATAGCTCCTGAAGGGCAACCATATAAGTGGACATCTAAGGAGCCATCAGACACTTCTCTTCCATGCTTTTTAGGAGCGGTCTACATGCCAAGGCATATAACTATACAGTAAAAGAGAAATGCAGGCACTCCTTCCTGTGCTTCTGTTTCTCAGACTGAGGTTTGGGAACGCTTACAGTGGGACAAGTAACTTACGCCAAGTCACAGTGGTTATTTGCATTGTAGTCATCAGGGTGCAAGGCAGGACTGGATGGTGACTCTCAGAATTAAATACTCTCTTTTGCTTGGAGTACTCAGCAGAGAATGAATAGCTAATTGGTAATTTGCTTTGGTGTTGTACGGTCAATGTGACTACCCTTGGATTTGCCATTTCATTCAGTTGGGAGGAATTAAACTAAAATAAAGTTTAAAAAACCCTGGTGCTTTTTTTATTTTTTTTCCCTAATCCATTTCAAAGCCTTGAGCTCTTACACAGGGCCTTTTGGCACATCTGAATGCCTTTGTTTTGTTAGCTCTCAGAGGAGGATTTCATGGGGGCATCCTTTTTACTGGGGTTCACAGAGACTTCATACACTGTTAGCAAGATGTGTCCTTATTGGGCTTTGTGTTTGCTCATGATTGATGAGTAAATGCTTGTGAATGTGAAATACCAGCATGCTCATCACCTTTACTGAGCATATTTCCATATTGCACCAAGCCTTCATATTACTTGGTACAGAAACAGCTCTGTTTGCTGGAGGTGCTTGTTCCCCAACCTCCTGGGCCGGTGCCCAGTTGCAATCACAGCAGTGTTATAGCAGTTCCTTCCTGTCCCTTTGATGTAGCATTTGCTTTTTAAATTCCTGCTGCTTTCACTCATTTTTCTCAGTCTCTTTTTGGCTTGATTTCTGAAGATACTGGGGCTCTTTCAGGGACAAAGCTTTAATAGGGAGTGCATTTTTCTCTCACCTCACTTTTTGCTAATTCATCGTATTAAAGCTTCAGCAATTTACTAGCTCCAACAACCTCTAGAAACACTGCAAGGACTACATCAAATACAGCATCCACTATATAATACTTAGGAGAAGTCAGCTTTAATAACCAAGAAACTGTTTATTTCCCAGCTTCTCTCCTTATTCCCTCAAATTACTGCAGGGGCTTAAGGAGTTTAGGACTCTGGAGCAGGCATTTGGTGCCTTGCAGGATGAAACTATTAAATGTTAATTGCCTGGCAGCAAATATTGTAAGAACATCACTAATAGTAAAACTGGAGGGTCTCATGTATTCACCTTCATCATCCAAAAAGATTAAGGTGCAGATGACAAATCTGACATCAACTCCAGACCTAAATAAGTTATAAAACATTTTGATTTAGACTGCCCAGGGTGCTCTATATAATCATAAAGTTTGTTTTTACAATTTTTATCATAAAGTTGGCAGTGGTCTTATAGCTCAACACATGATTTTTAAGGACAAAGCATGTCAGAGAACATTTGCATTTTTCTCTCTGTATACAGAAGGAGGATGAGGATATAAAACCCAAACTCAAAGAACAAGCTGTAGAATCTAGGTTTTTTTCCTAAAGTTAGTGTGGCTAAAACCTAGCAAAGTGTGTAATCCAGGTATACCTGGGAGCTCAGAATTTCACAAACAAATTGAAATCTAATGTAAATTAAGAGTGGAATTGAAGAAAAACTGTAAATGTTGTTGTCTATTAGACTCAGAACATTTATTGTTCTTTATGTGAGCAGTGTTACCTCTGCACTCTTGGTTAAGCAACTTACCTTAATGTTTTTAAAACAGAAACAACCCTCATTTCCTTACCACACATCCTATGGAGAATGAAAGTCACAGTCCTACTCTAATGAAGTCTAGTATGAGAAAGATCCAAGTTCATTTTAGGAACTGTCAGACAAGTTTTGCCCTCAGTTAGATCCTATAGACTTCTGTGGGAGTAAGAGGGTGGGATGAGACGCAGAATTACTCTGTTGTCTTTTCCTACTCATTGTGTGCCAATCATCACAGCATCTGACCACTTTCCCAAATTAAGACTGAACAAAGAAGACTAATGTCTGTCATGTGAAATTTCCTCTCCATTCCTCCCCCACAGAGGAAAGTTATGTGAATGCTGTGTAGGAGGGATGTTGTGATATTCACATAAACAAAAAAGGTAAATACATACTATAAAAAACAAACAAACAAACAAACAAACAAAAAAACACAATAACAACAAAAAGAAAAAAAAAAAAAAAGACATGCTTATTTACTGCCTGTTGGGAAAAAAAAGCTTACATAAATGAGCTTATAATTGAACTGGAAAGGCTTCTAGTTTGTTGACATACTGTTCTTTGAAACAGATTTTCAAATCCTAGACCCAGTTTTCTTCACTGTAAGCTTTCAGTAATGAACACTGGGGTCAAGACTGGAAGGCTAACAATGTGGACTTAACAGTGGAAAGTGTCATTATTATACACTGAAGAGAAAAAAATAAATGTGAAGGACATCTAATAATTTAAAATTTACGATGATGGTGTTTGCATTTTTTCCAGTAAATTACAAAAGATATTCAGTAATCCATATAACAAGGAAACTGGAGCATCAGCTTATGTTGGGGGCCACCAATATCAATGCAGATACAAATCCCATCTGTTGCAATTCAAGCCATCCAACCATCCATCCCAATTTTTAGACTTATACATCCTCAGCTCCAAAACTTCTGCTGATGTTAATTAATCCTGTGTTAACTAATCCTGTGATTTCCATGTCTCTGTGAATCCATTGGTTGATATGGTGCTTGCACAGAGTTTGGTTTGTAGGCTTACAGAAATTTTTTGGGTGGAAGGGCCAACATCCCATAATAAAGAGATGACAGTGCAGAGACCAGAAGGACATACTCCAGGCCAATGCACATTACTACATCCGACATACATAATCTTACTGCTGCATTAAACATGGACAATGCTGGAACACTTAAGTAAGAAATAGGCTAACATCTAATTACTACTGAAATAGCATTGTCTTTACTAGTCAGAAAGCAAGGACATTACAAAGTTCCTACAGTGAATTAAAACAGCCTTTTCTCCAAGGGTGGAATCTGCACTCTGCCTGGTTTCAGTGACAGTGCTAACCACAGAACTCATAAGTCCTGACTGCAGTAATTACAGCTTTTTCTGCATAAGATAAACATGGACATACACAATGGTCTGTCTTGATGGTCTATGCTGGCAGCTCCTTTACACAGAAATGTTAAGCTCTCTGCCATCAGCAAACTTGGGCCCTCAGCTTTTTCCTCTCCTTTTTTTTCCTTCTCATCAGCAAAATTTTCACACTCTTAAAATTGCATTTCTTGTGTGTTGATCATGTTGTTATTCTCTTAAGTTGGGTGTTCTGAACCCTTGCTTTTTTATTTACTTTGAAACGTAAACTTCATTTCCAGTTACAACACACTGGTTCTATGGCAGAGCTCCAGGGGAACTCTGAGTGGGTAAGGAGTGAAATACCAGATTCACTTTAATTTCTACACGTATTTTATAAAGACATCACATCCAATATGTAATTTGTTTAACTGTCAGGATTTTCTGATATTCTCCTACGTTTAGACTTACTCCATTCCTGGAACTGCTCAAGGTCAGGTTGGATGGGGCTCTGAGCAACCTGGTCTATAGGAAGATGTCTTTGCCCATGGTAGGAATTGGAACTGCATGATCTTTAGGGTCCCTTCCAACTCATGATTCTATGATTTGACTCATAGCAAACTGCTAGATGGGGCAGGGCTTAAGTGCTTTGATAATTAAATTAACTTCCCAGCCGCTTTCTGCATGCACAAGCTGGTTACCTGGTGATGCAGAGTCTTACAAATGATAGTAGAACTGCCAGCCTCACCAAAAATGTCAGACACCTTTCTTTTTATTAAGTTTCAAAACAGGATATGGTCTAACAGCTTCTAAGAGATGCTATTGAAGAAATCACTTCCAAGCCTGGTCAGAGCTAGGGAGATGGAGTTTATCACTAAACAGATGAGGTCTGGAAGACACAGCTTCTCATATGAGCAAATCTCAGACACAAAAGCAGCTCAATAAAGTGGTTTGCCCAATCTCAAGGAACTGGACATCGTCATCTAATCAGTTGTGACGCAGAACTGAATTTGGCGACTGACTTCCAGACTGAGCTTGTATAACTGAAAGGGCAACTTTATCCAAGACCTAAGTTTATAAAGGGGTATTAAAAGAATGGTTCCTTGAGTAATTTTTTTCATCAAATGTTTTCATAGAAAGCTCAGAGCACCAAAGGGATTTTGTGTCTGTGCAGTGATTATGTGTGCCTCTTAAAGACTGATACTGCATGTAACACTACAACAGAGCAGAAATCATTTTTAAAATACATAGACAAAGCTTGTAGTCCTCTCTTCTTATCATTGGCAATACCACAAATCCACTACTAAGAGAAAAAAGATTGTATTATTTGTTTGTTTTGTTTTGGGGTTTTTTTAAGGTTGTATATCCAAGGTCCCTTTCTTGGATTATGTCCTTATCCATTAGGGATTTATATGAAAAAGAAAAGTTTTCATATTACTGACGACAGGATCTAAATGTCCTGTGATTTTCATACTGATCTAAATTAACATAGTACTACTGTTCAACAAATTCTATCACATTTGTTAGAGTTGTTTTTTTAATTTATAGCCTTATAATTGAGATCAAACTGTGACCATGATTTTTATGAAGTGGTAAGTGAATTAGATTAGTTTAAGATGTTTCTAGCAGCTCAGGATTTCAGAAACTCATAAGAAGACCACTCCTTTTCCCTAAAAATGAGAGGCTTTGGGGTGTCTCAGGTTGTTGAGCCAAAATAATGAATAATTTCTGAAATGGCAACTTTATCTGTCTGTCTCTGACAACACATCAGCCATGAGAAATACCTGGATTTTATAAGTAACAGTTGGTCAGTATAAAAGAGAACCTACAGTTCAAGGTGCTTTGATGTTATTTCATTTTATATCCTTTGATTTGATTCATAAAGTAGTGGTTAGGAATTCTTTGTAGTGTTCCTCAGCACGACTAAATTTCCAGATGCTTTTCCTCCACTATAGCTGTAATTATATCTTGGGAACAAGCCGTTTTTGTTAGAGGGTGCCAATTTTAAACATTTATTTTTCAGGCTAAATTTTCTGTTCAGATTCTAGTCTGTTGACTTCTGGACTGTGACAAGAATTGAAGTGCTCTCAAAAAAATGATGTTGTTCTCAAAAAGGCCCTTTTTCCTCTTGTTTCTTGTGTCTAAAGTATTTTACTGGGCAATATCAGCTACATGCCATTTTTTGAAGTATTATTATATTTCAGACAGATTTAGCAAACAAGTGATTGACATAAAAAGGCTTGATTTTTTCACATTTGCAAACAGTAGTGTTTTCTAGTGTGTTTATAGTTCTGTCTTCTTAGTTTTGAGTCAACCTAGAGTTGAAAGGATGTTGGGTTTCATAAAGGGGAGGAAGAAGAAACTTGGTGAGAAGATTTTGATTTCATAGAAATACAAATTTCCCAGCGATTATCAATTATCTTTTATTATAGAAGATATAGTGACATCTAATTTATCACGCTATCTTTCTAGATTGTGTTGAATGAAATATATTTGCTCAGTATTTAGAGCAATATACCCAATTGTTGACTAAATTAGATTCTAGTCAACAATTTCAAAAGGCAGAGAAGGTTTTGGCTGATTTGTTTTAGGAATTCACTCTTGTTGGGAAAAAAAAAAGAGTGTGAGTTCACATTTCTCCGTACAATATTATTGGTTGTGTTTCTGGATTACATTCATCAAACTGCACAATACTGAACAACTGACAAAATAGCAAGCTCTTTCCCCCTTTTTTAAAGTGTTGTAGGCATATATGTTAGAAAATAAAGATGAAGCCTTGCTTTAGAGAAATGACATGTGAATCCAAAACAAGAGCAACAGAAGAAGATAGTAAATACAGGAAATTTTTTGAGGGAAGGAGGCTAAAAATGAAACTATGTGCTAATGTGGCTGTTTGGATATAGCTTTGGAATTACTTTATCATGTTTAAATAAATATAGACTAGTCTAAAAGTCTTTAAATAAATAAACTCTAATCCAGGAGTCTACTTAGGGAAGTGAGTTTTGACAGGTACATAATAACCATATATGAAAGTAACTATATGCAGCCTGTTAGCTTCCAATCAGGTGCTCAGCTCATTAAAACATGATGCCTAGTTGAGTGACAAATTTAAAGGTCTTCTTATAATATGGATTGATATTGTAATTACAACATGCTCAAATGTAAATGCTTTCAGTTGTACAAGTAAGGTAAATACCTTTCTCCTTTATCCTATAAATAAACTATAAATTTGGGGCATGAAATAGTCTTTAAAAAAAAAAAAAGAAGTCTAAAAGCACAGGAGCCAACCTCGGTGCTGCTCTGCTTAGCCTTGTTACAGTTGTCATTGCTTGGCGGAAGTTGCTGAGTGTGTGCTTCAGGACTTTGGATACATTAAATATGATACATAGCTGAAATAATGGACCACCGCCTCCTCTTGTTAGTGAAAGTGCAGTTACCAGTCTTCCAAAACAAGTCATAAAGCCAGAGGTCAGTAAGATTGCAAGGGTAATAACAGAAACAAAAAGCTAAACAAGTCCAAATGGAGCTATAAAAGAGCCATTTTGCACAAATCAGCATATTTTCAAATTAGTGCTTTACAAATCACTGGATTTACACCCATTCGTTATTTTTCACCTGCTGCAATTCTCTCAAAGCATCAGTGATGCTGTTGGCTTAAACCTGATGCATCTTACAGCAGTGATGCCAGGAGAGGAAAGCTTCCTTTAAGTGTGCTTCTCAGCTTGGGGTTGTCACACGAAATGACTGTAGGGGAAAAGGAAACGGAACACATCCCACATATCCTAACATCTGCAATTGAGAAAAGAAACTAAATTGGGAAAAAGCAGACTATAAAGGAGCATTCAGAATTTATGCTGATTTTAAGCTGAGTGTAGCAACACCGAACAAAGATGTTTTCAAAAGATTTTAGATGGTGTCTAACAGTAAAGATTGAGAAGCACCATTGTCTGATCAGCTGCATATATCTCTTGGAGGTCAACACCATTCTACTGTTCTGTGAGAAGGACATTGAGGTAAAAGATGCCCCAGTCTCTCAGTGTTTGCATAAAGCCACTTGTTTGGAGACTAAAAGCTAAATTTATCATGAAGGAAAATCCATCAGGGAAACTGTCTCTTGATTTTCAGGTGAATATTTTACAAGTCAGGAAATTGCCATGAAGTTTAAATTTCGAAGTATGCTGCAGAAGACTTAAATTTTAAAAACAAAACAAAACAAAACCAACAAACAAAAGAAAAATAAAACAAAGCAAAAAAAAAAACCCAACGTCCCATCCCCACCTCCACCCCTCCACCCCTCCACCCTGTTATTTTAGTGGAGTTTTGACAAAAACTGTTTTGTATTGGCTTTACTGCCAGTTATTCTCAGTCAAAGCAAAAAGAAGTAAAAAGTGAGTAAGGGGGAACAACACCAAAAAAATACAGGTCCAAGATTTTTTTTGGCTGACAGCTGCTTATAGAAGTTACAGTGCTTGCACATGGCATATTCCTTCTGGGGGGGATTAAATTAAATATTCCCTCTCAAGTAGGTGGAAAATATATTTTTGTTCTACCTGTGACCTCTCGCAAGGTCAAATCTGTGTCTTTTTACAAAGTCTGTTGTCGGCTAGCTAACCTGTGAGTTGTATCTTAAGGTGATGAAGTCATTGCTCTGTAAGTTCTGATGGAGTCTGCTTTCAGAGCATTTATTAGAAGGTTATTTTCAAATAGAAAGCATTAATTTTTTATTATGCAAATTTAAGGTTTTCTGACCAGAACAGTAGCCAGTTCATTGTTTTTGCATCACATACAAATGTTGACAAGACACTATTTTTCAAATATTCAGACAAGTGATCAGATTCAGCCAAAAGCAATTAGTTAAGAAAATGGCATAAGAACAGCTTCAAATTTTTTTGTGGTGGACAGATCAAATAAGCCCTTGCAGTATGTTTTGCGACCACTTGTAAAAACGTTCAAATCACTTTTGTTACTCTTTATTGTCAAGTTTTTTAAACACACTAAATTATCTGCAAGTATTTGTAGAAGTGCTTGCCAGACAGAGAATTAAGTTCATATTACCATTTATTATTGTCTTGAAGAGGGGATAACACAAAAGGATATGTTACAGAATACCTGAGGCATCATTCATAAGGACAATTCAGAGATATTTGCATATTCTCTTGGTTACATCTGCTAGCATTACTTACCTCAGTTACCTTATGTGGACTATCTGTGGCCGTCCACCACTGTACAAAGTGGTACAAAAAGTTTCAGCTTTACATCACAAAGAGGAAAAAGCAAGCACCAACCAGAGAACGGTGTCTACCTGGTTATCTATGTGCAAATAAAAATACCGTTAGAAAGACCAGGAATACTCTATAGAGGAGTGTGTTCGTGGATACTGAGTAATCTACTGTGTTGAATCATATAATTAAATTATTTTCCCCCACGTAAAAGGCCTCACATGACCTTGATAGGATTCTTCAATATGCAGGTAGAGCACAGTGGCCTGGCACTGGAGAGGGAGAGCTCTGCCTCCATCTCTCGGTGAACAAGAGGAAGGGCAGCCAGAGAAGACTTTTTCGTCTGTAATCAACATTGATCCAAAAGCCAGATGAACGGATGCTTCAGTGGGGAGGACAGCTGTGCTGTGACAGACAGGGGAGCATGGGTAGAGATTTATTCATGTAAGCCTCTCTCCCAGGGTTTTCCCAGCCACTAGTGGTGGGACCCACCATAATTGCAACTAGAGGTTGTGGTGCTGATTCAAGAAGAGAAGAAGGCAGCATCTAGTTTGCTGTAAGGAATCTTTTCAAATTATTATCAGATGCTGATTCCTAGTCATTAAAGCCCATATGACTTTGACAGAATTCTTCAATGTGCATGCAGGGACAAAGAGGAAATCAAGGAGAGAGGAATGCCGTTGCAGGGAGATAATGGCATTTACTGCTGAAGCTAACAAGGCTGGCAGCAGAAGGACCAAAGCTGAATCCTTGTTGGGGTGCTAAGGGGTGCAGCTACAGATGACAGGCACAGAACACTTCCCAGCTGCCTGGAACTGAGGCTACCCCACGTGTCTGGAGATGGCGGGAACATGCAAACCTCTGGCAACAAACCCAGGTGGGAAAGTTGCCTCTCTGATGTTGGTAGGCTCCTGTGCCAAACCTACTGGGAATGAATGAGAGGGTGACACACCACCCATAGCACAGGAAGCAGCTCTCCCTGCTCCATCAGCTGTATAATAAAATCTCTGATGCTGAGAGCTGTAAAACCTGCCTTACAGGGTTCTTAGGAAAGGGAAGGTCTCAGCCACAGATCAGACCCTCACCACCTTTCGCCAGCTGCATAGCATAGGCAGAAATATACAGGATTAAAGCCACACGAACTTCACAAGCTACATATTAAACAACTTTTAAAGATATACCACAACCCTTTATTTCTATAACAGAAATCACTGTTATGGTTTTTCATGGTTTTTTTTTCCTTGAAAAATGTTCTTGTTGGTTCTCTCAGAAACTCCAGGTGGTTACTTATATGTGCTTCCAGTCCCAAGTCTTGCTACCGCTACCAGCTCTGGAAGAGGACTCACATACATTTCAAAAGTAACAATTAAAAGAAATGGGCTCATTTAATTAATTTCTTCACACTATACCAAACACATTGCCTATACTTACAATAGAGAACAGATACTACCCAGACTCTTCCATGAAATAAAATGCCCAATTTTATTGCAACACATCTACCTTGTTCTATATTTACTTACAATTCTCCACATGAAATATTTGCCTGCTTTAAAAGGTGGACTGATATTCACCTACATTCTCTGTCTTCAAATGTTTAAGTCAAACCATACCATTCTGAATTTCAACAATGTAAACTCCTATACCCACTGTTGTGTTATGAGGTCGAGGGGGTTTCAGGCTTTTTTACCTACTATCATTTGAACTCTGACCTTGAGCTTCAGCTTAATTAAGATCTTCATGGAAACATGAAATAGACAAACTAAGTAGAAACAATATATTAAACACAAGTCTTTGTGCTTTCATTTTAACTTTGGCAAACTGTATGAGATTTTAAAGTAAGTAAAACAATATAAACATTAAAAACTTCTACTAGAAAGTAATCAAGTATGTGCTACTCTTATACAACTTCTAAAGTATGGTATTACTACGAAACCTATATAAAAGCCTCATATACTGAGAACAAGCATGTGTTTAAATTCTTAAAACTATTACTAATTATTTACTGAGACAAAACAAAGTTTTAGAGAAGGGGTATTATGATATATCCCATGACATTTGAGGGTAGAGATGACATCAGGGATATCATCATTAGAAAGAAACATTAAAGAGTTTCTGGATTAGCAAGAAATATAAAAATTAGTATTTCATTGTTGAACCTTAATCTTGATAATTTGTTATGAATTTATCAAGATTCATAACCTTGGGATTATCAATCACTAGAAGCAAGCATGTTCCAAATACTTCTTGCCAACTAAATGTCATTTCTTGGGAGGTATAAGTAGGTTTTACTATTACTGGTCTTAAAAGCTTACTTACCATCTATTGGTCCTTTCTGTTTCATTTCACTTAAGGACCAGGAATGTTTTGTTGCAGAGTGCTCAGATCACCTGGTTACTGAAGCGAATCTCCACCTCTTGCTTCTGTGCAATGAATCATTTTGAAATCCATTCACTTTCTGCTAAAGAAAGGGAATGAAATATATTTAGCTCTAGATATAGTGCTATGATTCTTTGCCTAGCTTGTGATGGAAGAATATATTTGGTGAAATGGTAAAATGATCATTTCCTACTGAGCTAGGATCAAGGGACCACCAGGGCAGCTCGAGCCCATAGGAAGCTATCTCAAGCACCAGAGCTATAGTTCAGTTTGGTTTTGCCAGTGTAGTGGCAGTGACATTTTTCTTCTGAATCAACAGACTTTTGGTGGCTGTAGTCTTTGAAACACTGATTGCTCAGCCAAAGTTAACAGAAACAGCTGCAAAACAAGATGTCATTATCTCTGGGTCTTGCTCTGAGTAAGCTACAAGAGCACTGCCATCTGTAAAGAGCAGCTCTTTAATAAGGGGACTTCTGAAGCCTTTGTTTCTGCATATAAACAAGCCAAATTATAAATGTCACTTGCGGAAATCTGAAAATGGACTCTCAGAGATAGTCTGTGTTTGGTTCGATTTGCTGCTACTGCAAAACTAAATCTCTGTAACACGGAGATGCTGGAGCTCTATTCACATTTTGCAAGACAGCTTTTCATCCAAACAGCCAGCTGAAGATGATAGTTCTTCAACTCATATGTTCTGTGACAAAGAGTTGGGAGGAGGGGGTGCTGTTGGTGGTTGTTCAGGGGTTTTTAAAATTTTCATGGTTTTCTGGATAGCAGCATAGAAAAGTCTATTTGATTCTTTAAAGCCTTCTTAATAGTGCCAAATAACATTAGACAGTCTGGTAGTTATAAAAGGTCATGACTGTAAAAGAAAAGGACCATTACACAGACATAGCTAAGAAAGATTCAAATCAGTATTTTGCATGAAGAAGCCCTTCAATAAAAAGTCATCTCTGTAACTGCTGCACATTTTTATGAGCATTTCCTAGTTGACATTACAAATGCAAGTATCTTTAAACTGTTACAATACTGCTGCTTACAGGGAATATATATATATATATATATATATATATATATATATACATATATATGATCTGTGTTTCAAACACATTTTAAATGTTTCATTTTGTATCACATTGAAGCCATGCTGGGGCCACAAAAGATCATGGCTTTCTGATCAATATTAAGTCTTTAGCTATCAGTTTATTTTAAATATAGTCGTTGACTTATTTATGTTGAATATAGGCAGAGAATACTATTAACCAACTGTAATCTTGAAGAGTTCATGACCATGATGAGTTTTAAAGGCCTTGATTTCTACAGGCAGAATATGAAGTTGACTGAAATGATACAGTCGACTAACAATTATGAAGATTTAATACTGGAAAATAAGGAACCTAGTTTAATGTCCATTAAATTCAACAGGAATCCAGACATTTAAGATCACAATGTTGAAGTAAAATGATTTCATTATATTTATATGGACTCTTTGTACCAGAAAGCCTTCTCATGTACATGGTGTTCTAGATTTTCACAAGCCTTTTTATAATACATCTTTTATCAACAGACAGTGACAATTCAGTGGAAAAACAGTGACAACAGGTTTAAAAAAAAAATTAACAATGAATGCTTGGTAATAAGGAAACCATTTGGATTAAGAAATGCAAAGAAGTATGGAACAAGACACATAAACCAGGGAGAGAGGATAGAAAGGCCTGGAAGAAAAAGTCATTGAAAGCAGGGCTCTAAAATAGGCACAAGGATTAGGCAGCAGCCAGAACAGAGCAGCTGAACAGCTATTGAAAGGAAGTGGATTTATAAACAGGAGTTCAAGCAACAACAAGGAATGGCTTCAGTGCAGGAAAACTATGGTAAATAGGAATGGCTGGGCTTGCTCAGAGCTGTGGGAAAGATTAACAAAGTCATAAAAGCTGAAGAATTTTATTAATTTAAACATTTTAAGCATAGCATTTTCAAACTTGTAAAATTTGGGGTTTTTTTTCTGATATATAGATAAAATTATTTTCTTTCAATCCTACCCATTATTTAATCTCCCTTTTAGGTTGAACATCTGCATATATTCTCTATGTAGCTACTCAATCTGTAGAAGACACTCACTTTTATTTGTTTCATAGCTTTTGTCAGACTAAAACTATCTTCCTAATATTAAGCAGGTATGAAGGCTCACAGTCTTCAGTATGAAGACAACATACTTTAATATGTGAGCTTAAAGTTAAACAAGTCTTAAGATTATTTCCTAAATATGGAGAAATTTCCTAACTGGGGCCTCAGAATAGCACTGGTGGTTTTTAAAGCAGAAGAAAGGTACACAATTAATATTTGAAGCATTGCAATTAACAAATAAAAACACTCTTAATGCTTCACAGACACATTTTATCTTTTATCATGCTCTTTTGAGTACTATTCCTAAGGATTGGAAATGTAAGCTAGATTTCCATAAAGACTTCCAAATTGCCATGCCAATAACCTTTGGTATAAAGTAGAATTGTGTCTTCCGGTTCTCAGACTCTCCACAAGGATCAAGATAAGAACAGAAGTCATGGTTTTATGAGTAGAGACTTTCAAGGAGGTAACTCTGACTTTTGGTCCTTGTGATTCAGAATTTCAAGCTTCTATCCCAGAAGACAAAAACCCAACGATCATGGATGTTACTGCCATGGTGTTAAATTAGTTGAGTTTTGAATAAAAACTCACAGGAGCTGGGATGGTTTTGATGTGCCTATGCTCTTGCAGCTCTCATGCAAGATAGCCCTTCTGGACTGCTTTCAGTCGTTTTAATTTCAGCCCAAACATCTGTGTGATTCTGCCTTTAGTTTTTGTAGGACTCCACTTTGGGCTCTAGATGGGATACACAGGCGTGTTGACCGTTTTTGCAAAGAGAATACCGATTGTTGGCAAGCCACAGGACCACCTTAATGTAGCCTTGTATCTTTTTGTACCATCTCGCCAAACTGTTTTAGTGGAGTGGTAAGTGCAGTAATGTATTCTCTCTTGAGACATTAACATTTCTGGATTCGTGGCATGATTTGACAGGATCCAGATGCCAAATATATATTTTTCCAGTGCTGTTGCCTTGAGGCATATCAGGCTCCAGATTTTTAAGGTGCAGTAGGGAAGCCAAATAACATTCTCTACTGAGCCAAAATTTGGCAACTGGAGTTCGAAAAGATGGGGAAACCTAACTGGCAAGACCCGGAGGGATTCAGAGTCAGATTTTCAGAGCATCCTTGTCTTGATTCTCACAGACCGACCCGTGCAGATCCACGCTGGTTCTTTATTTAGGCATTGTGCTTCAGGTGCCCAACGTCAAAAAGTTACTTGGCCACTAAATCTCTGCCCCTCCCTCGGCTGCAAGAGGAGAATGAAGAGTTGGATACTGGTTTATTTATATTTTTTTTTTAAATAATCTATATGGATATGCGAATGGGAGGACCAGAATTAAAACAAGGCAGGAGCCCGGCACCGCTAGCCTTTCACTTTTCACCAGCGCGGCGTATGGCTCCCGCCGGCTCAAACTCTCATCCCCGGAGCGAGGATGCTGCCGCTCCGCCGGCCGGCGCCCGGCGCACCGCGGCCACGGCCCCATCGCCTCCGGAGACCCTCCCGCCCATGACTGCCGGAGAATTCTCGCTGCGAACTGCGTTAGAGCCCGGCCGAGCATCCTCGAGGCGGGCAAGGCGAGCGAGCGAGCGTCGGTGCCGAGCCGGGGCGGGCCGTGACTCCCCCGCCGGGGCCGAGCGGGGGAACTCCCGCCGCCGCCGGGCTCCGCCGCCGCTGGCAGAGCGCATGTGCGGGGGCTCCTGCTCCTGCCTCCGCGCCGCTCCTCGCACCCTCCCGCCCTCCCTTCCTCTCCGCCGCCCTCCCTCTCTCTCTCTCTCCCTCCCTCCCTCCCTTCCTCCCTCCCTTCCTCCCTCCCTGCCTGCCCGCCTGCCTGCCGCCGCCTCCCTCCCTCTCCCCGCCGGCTGGGTGCTGAAGTTGGGCGGATGGCAGCGAACCAGCTGCGCTAGGGACGAGCCGCACCAGTCCTTCCCGGGATCGCTCAGCGCCAACTGCACGCAGCCGGGCGGGGGTGGGTAAGGCGCTCCGCGCTTAATTCAGCCTGTACCGTGATAAACGGCATCAAAATGTCTGCTTTATAGTCATGTCAAGGGTGTGTATGTGGAGAAAAAACTACACCGACCGGGGGTGGGGAGGAGGGGAAGAGAAAGGGGGGATGGATGGATGGATGGATGGATGGATGGATGGATGGATGGATGGATGGATGGATGGCGGTGGAGTTCAACAGAAAATGCGTTTACCGGGGGGACCGGCTTCGTGTCAGCATGCGTGTGTAACAAGGGACGGCTGCGGCGCCAAGGCTGCAAGGTGGAGGGTGTGTGTGTGTGTGCGTGTGTGTGTGTGCGTGCGTGTGTGTGCGTGTTTGTGTGTGTGTGCGTGTGTTGCCCGCGATGCACAAAGGGGTGGGAAGAGGTGCCGCCGGGCTCTGCCCGCGCCCCTTATCTTCGTCGCCCTCCACTTTGCGTTGGGGGTGCCGCGGCTCTGCCGGGCGATGCCGCGGGGCATCCTCCGCACCGGGCGATGCTGCCCAGCCCGGGAAGGGGGAGGGACTGGGCCGCCTCCGGAGAATCTGGGGGCACGGGCGGCCGGTGTGACAGTCGCCAGTTCGGAGGCGAGGCAGCGCTCCTGCTGCCTTTCCTCTTGACCTTCCCTTCCTTGTAACGTGGGTGCGCTTGGCGCGGAGGGAGGTGGTGTAATTATTATTATTATCGTCGTTGTTGTATTTCAGTTCGAGGAGCCGGCGGAAGGTGAGGGTGAACAAGCGAGTCGTTGCTCTAAGATCAGGAGTTGCTTTCCCATCCCTCCCTCCGCCGGCCCCCTTTCTCGGCTGCTCCCCCGAGCCGGGCCGGACGGGGGCCGGGGAGCCCCCACGGGCATCGGCCGCGCCGCCCAGCGCGGCGCCCGGGCGGCACCCAGCCTCCCCCGCCCGCCGAACCCTGCGGCACCGCCATCCCTCTGCCCCAGCCTCCTTCCTGCCCCTCCCTTGCATATGTCGCGGGAGGCGGGCGGGGGGCCCCCGGAGGAGCAGGTGGCTGGGCGCGGCGGGCGGGGCAGGGGATGCTCCCGGTACCCCGGTGCCGAGCAGCGCGGGACAGCGCTGGGACAGCGCTGGGTGCGGCGGCACGGCCCCGAGCCGCGCGGGGCTTCCCTCCGCTGCCCGGGGAAACACCCGCTGCCGCGGCTCCCGGTGCGGGGGGAGATGCGGTACTGCTGCCCAACCCCGAGACTCGCCTTGTGCTGCTCCTGCGGGTCTGCACCTCTCCTCGTGGTGAAACCGCCCGCAATTAAAAAAGCCGAGGTTGTCTCGCTTACTCGGCTGTCAACCCAATTCATCGCTACCCTCTCTTGTTGATTTAGAAGGAAACCTTATTGCGCTTGCAGGGCTTAGACCCGGCAGGACCGGGGTAAAATGTACGGTTATTGGTATTTGGTTTCTTCGTTTCTGTATCTGGATTTTCACCAACATGTGTTATATAGGTTTGCAGTCAGATGGTTTTGCAAAATGGATGAAATCCGAAATACCCTGCTAGGTAAATGTAAGTAAGTTACATATTGTCTGGCAATACTATTATGGATAACAGGTGAAAAATAGCTTCCTGCAAATGTAATATTCATGCACTGCAAATGTGGGGAGTTCTATAAAAGAAGTTGATTCTTTATCGCATCAATGGATGCTAGTCTCATCATTCTTACATAAATCACTGGGGAAATTTCCTGTGACACAAGCCATTTAGCCAAACAAACTATTTAACCTTTGTAGAGAAACAGTGTTACACATTGTTATCACTGTTATCAAATACATATTTTTATTTGAGTACATACCCAGAAAAAGTAAAGTCCTAATAAAAGATACATGAGCCCCACCCCAGTAAGTTTCTGGCCTGAGACGTGAATGCTGTGATATGCACGAGTACTTGCCTCCCTAAAATAATGCAAGCATTAAAGCATTTAAATGCCTTTCTCCATCAGGGCCTTAGATCCTTTTAAGTAGCCAAAATAAGAACATAATTTGATTAAAAGCATATGATCAAATAAATTGCTATAGCGAGTTGAACATCTAGTCCAATATCCTGGCTCTGACTACAGTCATTAGCAGTTGCTGAAGGAAAAAAAAACGTATGAACAGTATTGGCATACAGTGATCTTTTCCTGGTATACTCTTTCAAATATTCTTTTCAAGAACCTCCTGCCTTAGCTTTCATATGTGATGAGCAGCACATACTCTGTCTGTATAAGGTGCTAGGAGTGTCCTCTCACACCAGAGCAGGCACAGCACTGACAGATCAAGTCCCTTCGGTTTACCTAACAGGAAGCTGAGAGGTCTGCCTAGGGGTGTAGAACTATATTCAGCCCTAGGTCCTTGTGTTGAAATCGACAGATAAGAATAGTCATTCTTTTTCTTGTTATGCAACAGGGACACTTATGCACAAATAATTGCCCTGAACCCGTGAACTCATTTCAAGAAAGCTACTGAAAAACTCTCTGCTGAGAAATAACTCCCTGTGCTATTGATTTAAACTGAAATCTGACTGACAGCTTGGTGAAAAATCCCCTACCCCCATCCAGTTTTCTACCTACCCTGAAAAGAAGATGAAATGTTTTATTCTTAACTGCAATTCTCCTTTTTTAGTAAGTATACTAAATACAAAATGCAAGCTATAAGTCAAGGGACATGTAGCTATGAACTCTGTACATTTGAATTAGCATCACTTCTAATTTTTCTACATAATGTTCATTATAAGGGTGTGCATATTGAACAAAATGTATAGTTCAAAAGTAAAGTTTAAACGTCCCATAAAATCTAACTGATTTGTAAGGAGCTGTGACACAAGGTCTTCTCCCCAAGAGTACTCTGGTAATTCCAATTCTGCTTGAGGAGGTATTGATTGACCAACATTGCAGAAAACTTCCCTGGTCTTACTGGTAGCCGCCCTTTGGTTTCCTCACAAGAATAACAGAGGAATAGCAGACCAGAGAACTACAAAAGCACAACCCGAACCCAAAGACGCAGAAGTTCTCACAGTTTGAAATCAGCAGTGGGCACAACCTGGAGCAATATAATCCACAGCAGAATGTGATTAAGTGGAGAAGGGTAGAAACCCACAAGTTGTGAAATTCTTCACACAAAATAAAATGCTGGAAACCTCAGATGCATTAATCCTCATCTCCCAAAAGACTAAAAGCAGAGGCTGAGTGGTATTGTTATGGGGACAGGGTAGGAGGAATGTCAGCCAATTTCAGACTTAAGCCAGTCTCAAACTAAATGTGAGAAAGATTTTCCACTTATAAGTGGTGTATATGTGTGTGTATGGCAAACTCTATATGTATATATATATATATATGATATATGCATTTTTCTTCACTAAAAATACAGTATCTTAAATAAATTTTACAATCCTAGTACCTTTAAATAGCACTTTCCCGGTTGTATGCTTTATATGCATGCCTTTAAGTATGAAACATATGGAGATTCTTATGAATATGCCAGAAGTGTGCTAAGTGAAACAGTATTAGCTCTCATGGAGATGTTTATCACAGTTCCGTTAGCGCCCTCCTTATCATGTCTTCATGATGTCAGGGATTTATTTTGCATTTGCACCTAGGTTTCAGCTTTTTTAATGAAAAATATATCCCCACCATACTTGTAGTGCTTATTCTGTGAATACAGGATGAGGTTTCTAAGAACATAAAATTCATGTGCTAATTAGCTTGAGCTAAAATGAGTTAAAAATTAAATCCTTCAAGAAATTCAGCATTTCTGTTGACATACTTTTTCTTCTAAGTAGTCTTAATAATGAAATAACGTAATCAAACTTTCCATACTGTTAATTAATTAAAAGCTTGCTCATAGGGTGTAAAAACAAATTAATAGATTAAGTTGTAATTAAGTTTATCTATTCATGGTTATAGCTAATGGCTGTGGCTATACAGGCTGTAAATAGAACTATGTGAATAGCTTGACTGCTGACTCCTGGGAGTCTACTGCACCCTCCAAAGGAGCCCAGTCCTTCTGGTTGGCACCTCTGCAAATCTTGGTTACAGTGGGTCTGTGGTAGGGAGCTGCATGCACATCTCTCTTCAATTATCTGGAAAGTTAACCATTTCAGAGAAATCTTTCCTGCAAAGATTCTGTGTCTCAAGTTGAAGTCAGGTATTTCTTCTCAAAAGCTGTCCCTTGGCATTGCTGCTGTCTCTGGCATGCACAAAGGAAGCAGCCAAGCAGCGTAACTGTGGCAAGAACCTGGGGGAATGCTTAAAGCGCACAAACAGATGAACTTGGCATCTGCCCAGCCACCGTGTAACCTGTGCCTCGATCAAACCAACATAAGGGCTTGATTCCCTGGTGTGCTTTATCTGCTTTGCACTGCTCCAGCGATGCAAAAGAGATGTAAACTCAATTTAAATGGCTTGTGTGCTTTCAATAATTTGTGTTGTTCTGGTATATTAGTGAATCTGTGCTTAAATAAAAGTATTGTATTCAATTTAAGATTGATTCTATAATATCTTCATAAAAATTCTGAATGATAGCTTTGTCTTTAAGTTCCTTGTTTATAAAATATAAACTAAGTGCTTCTTGCTTTTCATACAACCAAAATTTTCATACATTATTTACTTTATAATCAAATGGCTGTGAGTTCTAAGAAATCAGAAAATTTCTAGATAGAATGTATATGAAGAATTACAGGTAGGGAGATAGAACAGAAAGAAAACTAAATAAAGTCTTAAATCCTACAGCCAAACATTAAAGAGACACATCTTAAACACTACATCTGCGCTGCATAATCATTCTCCATACTAAAATAGTGAGTGATATATAGTTTAGGTTCTTCAGTGAGAAAGGGGTAAATTAGAGAGTGATGCATTAACACAGCTATGTACCTTCTGCTACCGAAGCAGCTTCATTTAAATCAGTTTGGCTGCTCTCTCCAGTGATGCCATCTCTGTGCTTGCTGAAATATGAGAGACATCACAAGCTAGACCACTCTATATAGCCCAATTCTGTACATACGGACTAGCAGAAAGTATATCAGAGTAACGCTGTCTTTAAAAGGAGTCAGCCACACTGTCTCAGCTCCCTGATACAAGGTCAATTGATTATGCCACCTTGCTCTGTAATTTTAGCTAAGTGCAAGTCCAAGCAACACTTGGTCTCATTTTGTTTTAGGAAAGCTGAATATGATTTGGGCAGTTCTGCTGTGCTGTGGTATACTGTAACAATGTCTTAATTTATCAGCAACTCATGTCAGTTATAGTAATATAATCCTATGAGAGAAAGCAGTTAAACCCCAGGAAGCGTGGATGAAGGCTATGGTAGTATCCTTAAGCACAGCACTTTTATGCCTGCTCCCAAGGCCAGGTTGAATGGGGCTTTGAGCAACCTGGCAGGCAGGTAGGAACTAGGTGATAGGTCCATTCCAACCCAAATCGTTCTGTGATTCCGTGGTTCTGTGATTCTGATACTGTAATCCAGACAGCTTTCAAGAGAGAGATCTCAGAACACTGAGCACCCCAATAGGCAACGTGTCCTAGGCACATCGCAGCCATGGCAAGGATGGAACACCCTAGATTTCTCACAGTACCACTGGCTGCTTACTATCACTATATACATGCTGGTCTCATAGAAGCTTAAATTAGAGGGAAATCGTAGAATGGTTTGGGCTGGAAGGGACCCTACATATAATTTAGTTGCAACCCCCTTGCCACAGACAGGGACACATTCCATTAGACCAGGTTGCTCAAAGCCCCATCCAACCTGACCTTGAGCATTTCCAGGGATAGGGCATCCTCAGTTTCTCTGGCAACTCATTCCAGTGCCTCACTAGCCTCATAGTGAAGAAATGTATAGTAAATTTTTAGTGCCATTGTTACTTTCATTTATGCTTTCATTTATGTAATGAAAGCAACCTTCTGAAGTAAGGAATTTTTTTATCAAATGTACCTTACTCTGACAGCACTGCAGACAACACATGCTTTCTGATATTCACATTGCACCAGACCTTCGGGTGGTTTAGATGTTGCTCCCTCAATGATTTGCATCATATGAAAGTTTGGAACAGTGAGTAATAACTTCCTATACAAGGGCTTCAAAAGTAGCCTTGTTTTAATGACTGTAGATGGGAAGGGTGATCCTAATTACTCAGTGTCCAAAAGGTACTTTTATTTCCAACTCTTATTATCTTCAAAAACTACAAAGTTCTAAAATATTAATCAGATACTTCCTAGCTTTTAAGATGGGTTTGGGAAGAGAGGAGTGAGATGTAGAAGTTATTTTTTATCATTCACGTAGAATGGTTTAAAAATATATCTAGTCTGTTGTAATGCAGTTTTCGTATAAAGGTCTGATAATCTAATTGATACAGCTTGATATATCTGATAAGCTCGTAACTGGAGTCTAATGTGTAGCATTTTTTTCACTATTATATGCGTTATATTTGTCCAAATATTTTTTAAACAATTAGTGACCCTCACAATGTAAAAAATTCTGATTATATTAATAATCCAAGTCTCAGTGGTATGTTAAGCACTGTACTTACCAGAATAGACAAAGATGTTTTCAAATTCTTTGATTATTTGATATGTAAAATTAAGTCATAGAGCAACCACAAAAAAATTAAGTACTCACATGGTGAGAATCTAGAAATGGATAGAAGGAATACCTCTACCTAGTGTATGAAGCTGCTTCATAAACTGTGAAGTTATGAAGGTGGCAGCTTTGAGCTGATAGTTCATGTAGGGCTGTGCATTGGTCAGTGATTCAGTATACAGAAATCTGACTATTTATTGTGTATGTCCTGAGCTCTCGTTGCAGAGGACCGTCTCGTATGCAGTATTAATCTCAAAGCCGATGCCTCCACTGCTAATTGACATCTAGGATAGAGATATCTGATAAAGGTTAGACCCTTGAAAAATCTAGTTAAAGCAGCACTGAGCCCTGTGCAAGAGAATTACCACATTTTACCTCTACTGTCTGTGTGTCATCTTGCATCCTGCATTGTAGACTACTCCGAAACTGAGAAATACACTTCTGGAATTTTTCTATTTTTAATGTAAATGGCTCCTGAGGGCATTTACCATGAAATGAGTTCCATACTCTTTCAACCACTTTCTTAGCAATTCTTAAACCTTCTTCAATTGATGAATAACCATCTTCATCTGAGGACATCAAAACTGTTGTTTCAATAGCAGTCAATGAAAAATGCAGAAGTCACATGGCTTTCACGTGTCTAAGATTTCAGCTTTATGTAGCCGAGTTAGCACAACTTTTGTGGGTATAGGATTGCACTGAGTATTTCTTCTAGTTGCCATAACTCTCAGTTTTTTTTAGGAGTCTAGTGTTACATCTCTGCAATAGAAGCCTGAGCTTGTGCACCGGAACTTGATTGTTTATGTACTGAACTGTTAGAATGGTCCCAGAGCTGACTGGAAAGTTACCACATTCCAGGGATCATTACCAATAAAATGCTGATATGAGACTGTCATGCTACCCACAGCAGGTCAGTCTAATTGTATGAATGTAACTAAATTGATCATTTAGCCTCAGGGCCAGAGAACAAGCTCTGGAATTGTTTAGCTTTCCAGTACAGGCACATCACATCTCTTCAGGGAGGCTTCTGCCTCTGGCCTGCATTCTTTCTTCTTAGAGTTATGATATTAGCCAAAGTAAATTCCTATTTGATGGGATTTACTTAACAATGGGTCTAGATCATCTTAAGTCTGTGTTAGCTTGTGTTGTTCCTTTGATATTCACCTACCACAAATAATAACACTGTTAATTTTTATGGTTCCTTCTCTTTTGTTCCCAGCAGAGGGGAAGGTTGTTGAGTTGTATAAATAAACATTTTCCTGAAGGATCTAGTAACACACCTGCTTAATAATAACTATTCCTCGTTTTTAATTTCAGACCAAGATTTATCAGCTTTTAATGCATTTAATATTTATCATGTTGATTGTTATGTTTATTCTACAAGCGCAATGTTTTGTGTACTAACACAAATCAACATATTTATATTGACAATACCATTAAATTAGGAATCTTATATAAAATATTAATTTAACCATCTGATACCCATCTCAAATATATATAGTTTTAAAAATCGTACTTAGCATAACTCATATCAAATGGCTTTAATTATATCAAGTTCATTCAAGTCCTTCATATGTTTATTACTAGTAATATTCTATCAGATCTCTGGGTTGAGGTGGTTAAGATTTATGTTCAATATTTATTTCTTTCATACAGAACAGGAGAGAGAATTGTCCGAGCATATTCATAAAGAAAGTGTAAAATTTAGGAAAGGTGAGTGGTTTATCTGTATGTGCACTAGGTAATAGGAAAATTGTAAACCTTGTATGACTTCTGCCAAGCATTTTTCTTGGTCAGGCATATAATGCTGTGGCAAACACTGTGACCTTGTTTTACACAATGTGATATTTCAGGAACTTTTAAGAAAGTAGAGAATACAATTGTTCAAAACAATATAAAAGGAGAGGACTAATCTTCATATCATTATTATCCTACCAATTTAGTAAGCACTGGGAACAAATAAATAACACATTACGAAAAGGCTGTTCCAGTCCTTCCAGATTTTTGGCACTTAGACCTAGTAAGGGCTTTCAGATAATTGTCCCATCGTGCTGTCTTTTTTACAAGCTCACTTTTCAAGCAACCATGTCACCTTTCCATGTTGAGAAAACAGCACTGCTATTTCACAGAAAAGAAATACAGATACATATCAACTAAATGATTACAAGATTCCACAGTAAAATAGTGGCAGATGCAGAAATTAAATATGCAGGGCAAAATTCTTGTTGATTTCAAGGGTCAAAAGTTAACATTCTTGTCTCCTATTCCACATGATGTCTTCCCTTTTACCAAAGTAATGCTCAATATGAAACGTCAGAGAGAGCATGAGGTCCAGAAAATCTCCAGATCAAAAAAATCTCCAGGACAAAAATGGGAATTTGGAGTTTAGTCAGAAGTCAGTCTTTCTGATCAAGTAGTCTTACTTATTTGAAGATGTCCACAGTAAAACCTCTCCAGTGTAATTACAATGCCTTTGTAATATGTAACCTGAATATCAATATAAAAATCTTAGTTAGGACCATGTTAGAAAAAAAGAATCCTCAGTAAGAAAAAGACTGCAAAAACATGAAGACTTGGTGGTTGAGCAATGTAGCTCTACATTGAAAAAAAAAATGAAAAGGAGAGAATGGAAGCATATAGCAAGTAGCATGATACCTTCTGCGTATATCTCCTGATGTTCAGCCCATCAGTTCTTTAAAACCACAGTGAGAGAACACATATGTGGGTTGTGACATAAATTGCCACCAGTCAGCTCCTCCAGTAAATTTGCTGTGAAGTATGCTGATGGCCCAAGTAAGTGCAATGTAGTTTATTTCATAATGAAAAGAAGTTACTTTGTGTCCCTTAAAACATGGGAGAAAGGTCTCCTTGAGTTCAAGAAGATATGGTCTAAAACAGCTTTAATTTAAGAAGACTAAATTTATCTGAAAGTGTAATTTATTTCAGATCCAGCTGCAGATGGGAGACAGTTGGTTTAAGGTTCACAGGGGTTTTAAGACTCCAAATAATTGAATTGCTATTAATGTGTCAGACATTTTTCCATTAAATTGAATGGACTTCTATGGCAGCAGCTATTCTTATGTGCAATGCTAGCCATCAGTCACATTTCAAACATGATTGCAAGGTTCTATTTAGGCTCTGCTAAGTAGAAACTGTTCTGCTGGACAGTGAGATCACAGGCAACAAAGGACTGAATACCAAAGCCACCCTATATTTTGACTATACTGTATTCCGTGAGGTATTAAATCATCTAAAGACAGTATTTTATGTTTTAAAACCAAGTTAGGTACTTTTTATACAGCAGACTGCCTGTTTTGTTTGTTTCTGTGTTAAACCCCGAGCTATTTAGGTGAGAGACTGTTTTAAATTGTGCTACAGTCCTGTCCTCTAAGGTACAGAGTGTATCCAGGAGTGCCAAGCAAATCAACTGCTATTGGACCAGGCAGGCAGTGTGTTCTCAGCAGTGCTCTGGACTAAACTGCTATTCATTAGTATGGCCAATTCCAGCAGGTACCTTAGTATCAGTTTTAGGAACATTGGAAAGTAGGAACATAGGCTGTGGGGAACACCCTAGTTAATTGAATCCCAAACTCTGTTTCCATCAGTTCTTAGCTTTCCTTCCTTTTTTGGATCAAGTTGACATCAAAAGCAGGAAGTTCTTTTGTTTTGGGTTTTTTTGTTGTTGTTGTTTGTTTGTTTTGATTGGTTGGTTAGTTGGTTTGTTTTTTGTTTCAGGTGTTTATTTGTTTTAGGGTTTCTTTTACATCAGTTCTTACCCAGAGGCTATTCCAGAGCTCCTGTTGAAAACCCTTTTCTCATTTCCAGCCATATTCATTCAAAGACAGCTTATTCTCCATTTGCTCTTGTGCAATGATCCATATAAAATTGTTCTCCCTCCATTCGTCCACCTGACATACTCATCTCTCTCCCCTTTAAATATTTGTCCCAGAAATGCTCTTTAGATCAAATGGACATCAGAAGATGAAGAGAACACTCAGAACGCAAAATCTGTGTCTTGTGAAACAAGACGGCTCAAATGTCATGACAACAGCACTATTTCCAACCTCAGAATCCCTCCTCCAACCTCTTCTCTTCATCTGTGGAGCTCCCTGGAGTATGAATGCGGTAGACTGTGTGATTACTTCATGAGAATTCTCTCACTCCTGTTTACCTAAAGGGGATCCCTTGCTAAGGAGTATTCAAGGAGCAGCTAATACCTGAAGAAATCTTAGAAATGTGCTGCTTGAGTTTCAGTGCTGTGATGCAGTACGATCTTCACTGTGCATAGTGGCAGCAAAACACATGAAATTGTATGTGTAAGAAAAGATTCACCATAAACTTTGAGGAAGACTAAAGGGTCTTTTTATTTTTTTTTCTCCATCATCCAAATACATTTCCATGTTAGTTTGGATACAGGAAAGCTTCAGTATGAGTATAATTTCTCTTTTCAGACAAAAGAGGTCTTTCAGGAAGCTCTTCTATATGTTATTTATAAATGCTTCTCAATCTTGGTATCTTGTAGTACTAGATAAATATGTAAAATATTAGTCTAGACCTATAGTAGTCTAGAAGAGAAGGGCTTCTGCAATAACAACTGTGTTGCAAATGCATTGGTTCACCTACATGAGATTACACAGGACAAACAAAAATGTCATCATTTTGATTCGTTGTTGCATGATTCACCTTCTAGAGAAAAGTCAAATCACAAGTGAAAATTAAACATTTGTCAAGGAAATGAAGAATCTAGGCCACTAGGATGAATTGGTGATTGTTGATGATTGTTCTTAGGCTTAGTTCTGTTATGTTGACCCACTTGCAGAGACTTCAGTGTCTTTAGAACGTTCTTAACCTTCTTTAGGAGGGGTTTGCATTCACATCTAAAAAGTTGTCTTTATACCCAAGAAGAGGTTTGAACTGACAATAACCATGCCATATCCTTTATTCCACTTGTTACCACCCTCCCTGTTACTATACAGCATGAAAAATAGCACTCTCTCAGGGCAGACAGTTCACTAGGAAACAAAATGTGGCTGTGCCCAAACCCCAGTCCCCTGATCAGAAGCAGCCACTACCCTGAGGTTGTGGGTACGCACACACCATTTGTTAAAGGCTGGTCTGGAGCTCAGACACCCCAACAAATGTGGGGACAGCACTGAGTTGGCCTGGCTGCCCAAGTGATAAGCACTTATCTTTTGAGTGTCCAGTGGATGGTCCTCCGTCAGGCACTGCACATCCCACCCAGACCTGAGTGCCTGAGCTTTCCTATCTCTGCTGCTCTTGTTACACCACACAGGCACAAGAAATCTTGTCATCTTGTTCACAGGAGAGCAATGGGGACTGGCCATGGGAACTTGCCATGCTTACAATTGGCAAGGACTTCTGGGTTTTTTTCCCACTTGTAAGCAAATCTTCTCAAAGATAGACAGAAGATTTCCACAGCATATGCTCATTCTTGCTAGGATTCTAATCTGTAACTCTCCAAAATAAAAATTTCAGCTGTGGATTTAGACAAAGTACTGTTAGCAAGAATTTCTAACCTTTGTCGGTCTCTCTCCAGAAGTCATGGGTCATGACACAATTATAGCAATAAGGCTGGAAGTTAAAGGGGCACCAGAGTAAGAAAATTCCAGAAGTTTTGAGATGTTTAGATTGTCTTTGAGAAGCATCTATAACTTTTTCCAAAATATTAATGAGAATGGGAAGTTTAGAAATAGATCCACAGTGGTATAGAGGGTCTGTGGCTAGGGATGGTTTCTGACAGTAAGAGCAGACATATACTGTCTTAGACTGCTTGGTGCTACTTCATCCTAAAAGATGTAATAAAAAATATTCTGCATGAAATTATCATAATATTTGCCTAGAGGTCTGCCCCAGTGAGGGAACATGTTAGTTCAAATCAGTAATTGCAAGGCAGAACTCCTTCCTACATTTCCTTACAGTGAAATGATAAACATGAGCACAGGCATTCACCCTAGCAGAAAGATGTGCAAAATCTTACTTTGTGACCAGATATGCAGGTGGTTCAATTTAATTCTCACTAGTTCTTTCCACAAAACTAAAAAAAAAAAAAAATCTCTGAAGGAAGAAGTGCTTGAGTCAGCTCCACAGAGAACAGAAGTTTATCCTATTCACAAAGTGGCATGAATCTTCTATTGAGATGCTAAGTGTTGTTTAATTGCCTTCCATACATCCTTTCCATAAGATATAAAGAACTTTTTATGACACATTTTTATTCATTATGAGCTTTCTGCCCCGGGCTCACCAGCTGTTTCCTTGCTTACATCCTGAGGCAAGAACTGCTGAACTTGGGGAGCAAGAAGGCTGAATTAGTGACAGGGATGGTCTAACAGATAATTTTAGAGAGTGTGTACACTGCAGAATTGGTTATCCAGATCTTCCAGGTAAAGGAACAAATCTCAAGAGCAGAAGTAATAACCAGCACAGACTAAGGGAACACAGAGATGTTAAAAAGAACCTTTGAAGTGTGAAAGGGTGAGAAACAGGCATAATAGACAGTGAGACTGTAATGGTAGATAGCAATGAAGGGTACTGAGTGATGAGTCTGGATGCTAGTTAGTGAAGAAAAAAGGAAATTAGTAAAGAACAGGTGGATTAAATGGCTACAGTAATAAAGTCTTGGAAGTATGGAATAGGAGAGGAACACTGAAAAATAAAAAGGTCAGAGGCAGAGAGAGGCTTTTTGTATTAAAATGGAGAGAAAAGAGAGATTTTAGCAAACGGAACAGTATTTCATAACAGTTGAGATGATAAATGAAGGAAAGGGGAGTTGATGATAAACACTGAGTTTTACTGGTTGGCATCAAAGTAGTTTTAAACATTATGGTACACAACAGAGAGGAAAATTTGGAGAGGAGATAAAGACGTTTTTTCCCTATCCAATGAATTTAAATTTCCAGTGCATCATCAAGGAGAAGAAAGCCATTCACTGGTGAGTAAGAAGCTGGAAAGAGGAAGATTTCACCAACAGTAATGATGACATGAGTGCCAGTGTAGAGTTAAGCAGTAGGAGAATGTTATGGGAAAAAGAAATCCACCATTAAAGAGCTAGAAAACGGAGCAGGAGATGCTGAAGAACTTTATAGGAAGGACTGAGGAGAATAGAAGAAATGTATTATAGTTGCTTTTTAAAATAAAAACTGATTTCTAACAGCCTTTGATTATTAGAAGATGTTTGTAGCATTTGAGGAATTCAGTCTTACAAGGAGAAGTTTGTTCATCTTGATTATTGATAAAGATATTACACAAGTCCTGCTTTAAAAAAAAAAGAAGTGTTAAAAAATAAAATAATTTCTCTATGTGCAATAAATAATGGCATATGGGCAACATCAGAACAGCAACAAAAAAAACCACACTAAACCAAGATTGTTTTCCTATCTGCAACTAGAATTTCCTCCTGAAACACTCAAAATTATGTGCTATGCAACAAAATTTTCTAGATCTGGAGGTAACAGGAGATAAGAACTAACAATTAGATAATGCTTCTATTCCTGTTACTCCTTTCTGATCCTACACCATGGTCCAAAGTAAAACACTTATGGCAAAGCAAGAGCAGACAATCTTGGAAAGAAGATCAGCTTTCCCAAAGCTGTGCTTTCATTTTGTCTGGAGATCTGCACATGAAGAGAAAGAAGACAGACAACTTCTGATAGCAATGAAAACTCATGCTATTTGCTTTATGTGGCAAATCTACTGGAGGCCTTTCTTATCCACAGCACACTTTCTAGTACAAGACTGAGGTCCTAACGAGGGAGCTACTGTTGAGTGAACTGCAAGTCTCCCAAAGATTTTATTGCTGTTAGAGATGATTTGAAAATCCATTGTATCCTGATCAGTACCCTTAGCATTTGAAAACTAATTTTGTTTCATTGCTTTGGGTTTTTTTAAAGTAATTTTCTACTATCCAAAATTTCTGTAATATTATTCCTTAATATTCCCTAATATTATTTTCATCAATTCTGTTTATGGAAGATTCATAAATATTAGAGTAGCATACTTATTGGCACAATTGGTGTCCTGAGTTTCAGCCCTCTGGTAAAGAGAAAATGGCCATTTCAGTAATGCCTGATTATACATTCAGGGATCAAATCTAAGAACGCTGTAACTTGGGGGATGACTAATTGTCACCTTGAGGAAAACATAGTTTTTAGAAGAGAAAAAGAAAATGCAGTTAATTTATACATTTCCTCTATGCAGCCTTCCAGGATGAGGTATTTGTGCATAGGTAGAACTGGCCTAGCATAGAGGTAGGCAAGGAGGAGTTTATCTTTACTCAAGCTGGGATGACAGTAGTCGCTGTATGCTCCTTGACCCCAAATTGTTACAGAAATTGGGCATCCAAACTGGGACTTAATTGGCTTTCAGTGCTCTAAGAGAATTATGAGTATCTAAGAATACACAATATCCCATTCCCCTCACACCCTTAGGTACCCAAATTTCCCCAGTCAAGTGCACTGAGTGCCTATTACTCATGCTTGGAACTGCTTCCTGCTAACTAGGTCACAACCAGCTCTCAACAGGACAGACACTTTGTCTGCCAGAGCTCCCAGAGGAGCTTGATCCAGAAGACAAGCTGAGCGTGTGCTTCTTATTTTCTAAAAAAGCTGAGCTCATCACAAAACACAAGACACAAATGAACTGTCATTCCAGAACACGGCCAGAGAAGGAGGCTGGTCAGAAGTAAGCTTGGTGGTTTATTCATCCCTCCTGCCCTCACCAAAACTGTTGCCATTTTCTAAATTTTTCTTTCATAAAATAAAGCAGGAGGGACAGCTTCAGTCAGGATGTGATACACCTGGATTCATCCCATGTGAAGCTGAGGGAATTCAGACCTTCCTCTCCCCATCACAAAAACTCTTCCCTAATCACCAGTTTTGTGTCCTGAAGATATTCAAGGGGAGAAATTTCCCATTCACATTATGCTGCTTTGCAAAAGAACCTACCCAAAGCCCCATCAAAGAATTAAAGAGTGAGTAGCTGGAGTGACAGCAAAGGACCCACCATTACAATGTTCATCCTGGAGTAGGAACACCTTGATTTCTGCCCTGTTCTAAGCACTGAAGACTGTGGGAGCCACATTATTTAATCTTTGCAATATTGAGTAAGAGCAAGAAAGCACATCCACCATCTCATTCTAGTCCTTAATGTGTGTTTTTTAAAGGGATGACTCAGGGTCGTAAATCTAGGAGATGGCCAATCTGCAATTCAGAGTAGATTTCTTAATCGCAGGAAGGGATGGGGCAAAGCACTCTCTTGGTCACCAGTCCTTCACTCCTACATGTGCAGCATCTTATGCCAGTCTAAACCAGAGCTGCCTGCCCCTCTTTCCCTGCCTAAGTGACCACAGTGAATCAGTTCAGAGAGTTAATCCACCTGACAGCTAATCATTTGTTTCTATGGAGTTAGTTTTCTGCTACAAAACGTACTTGATTTGTGTTACCACATGGTAGAAACATATCAACCAGGAAGCAGGAGTCGAAGAATTGATGGCTTGGACTGAAGTTGACTGAAGTTGCCAAGGAGCCTAATACTTGGGATGCTACTTTTTGGGAATTCATTCTGAGGTGTCTCATGGTGTCAAGGTATTGCAGATGCCCAGGTACTTCATGCAAGGCTGTTCTCTTCCTAGAAGAAGGAAAATAAAAACAAACCCAACAAAACCCCTACAGAAGTACATTTCCCCTCAAACCCCACAAAAAAACACTCTAAAAACAAATGGCTCATAGCCTCTGCACCTAGAGGTGTCTGGTCTGAGCAGGGACAGCTTTGGGGAACCCAGTGCTCCCTACAGTGCACAGTAGAAGCAGAAGGAGCATCAGGCTGGCTTTCTCATTTCCTCATTTTGGTAATAATGCCCATGTCAATAGTGTGATTTTTTTTCTTCTGGTGTATTGGACTCCACTTTAATATTTTTTGTTATCCTACAAAACATATGATCGTATGCAATAGGACTAACATATAACAAATAACTGAATCAAAAGCTAAAAAAGGTGGTTCAACTTACCAACTGTTATTCAAAGAAATAGAAAAATGTCATTGGGAAGCACATTAAAACCAGCACAGTCTAAATGCCTACCTGAGACAAAGACTAAACCTACAGTAAATGTTACATAGAGCAAATACCTGCCAAGTTCCCTTCAAAGAACGGACATCCTGAAAGGTATTTATCCTTGCATAGAAGTCCTGTAACTCTGTGTTTATCCTAAACCCATTATCCCATAGCTTCTTTCTCTTTTCTGTTTTCTAAGAAGTTTAATATTATAATCAAGTCTCCTTAAACTTCACCTGGCTAAAGATAGTCACCAAACCTGGATTCAGGGCCCACTGAAGGCAGACCTTTTCTACCATTTCATCTGACACAGCTTTTGGTGAGGGCACAAATAAGCTCTTCTGGGAGCTGTGTCAGACAATTTCAAAATTGCTGCCTTCTGTGAAGAGACCATTTGTTTTTAATCTTTCAAGTGTCATGGGAACATCAAACAAGACTGTAAGGAAATAGCTTCCTGGGGTCAGGACCCATGCTGATGGAAGCAGAATGTGGATGGATTTAGGAAACTCTGCTTAACGTTTCTGAATTATCTGTTAGTCCCTGTTCCAGAGACTCATGGAAGAGAAAAGACACTGTGTCCCCTAGTCCATGAAATTCTTAGTATGACAGGAGTCATATATTATAGAAGCTGCTGTTTAAAAGTGATTGTAGGACTGAAGCAAATAATGTAAAGCAGTTTTGGTAATTCCAGACAAGACTCTCTTAATGCTTAAAAATCTTTATCTCAAGTCTGAGCTTGACTTTTTGACTGCCTAGTCAAAAGAAAAAGATTCCTTTTTCCTCATTTAGTAGTCAATCACTCGTTCTTCCACCTGGATTTAGAAAACAAAGTTTAAGTTCATGATGAGCAAAAAGGTACTTTTATCTCTTGCATCCACTGTTAGTTTTGTATCTGCTACAGTTACATTCCTCTTGATACAACCTGTGCACCTATGCACAGATGAGAAGTCACTAAGTTCAAACCTGGAAAGATTTTAAAGTCATATAAATGTTTCATGAAATGGGAAAATTATGTTTTACGTGAATATCTGAAATACATAATTTCACAACCTGTAATCTTCAACTCCTGTTGAAAGGTAAAAGACAATAACAATTCAGTTGGGTTTCTTAAATTTTAGGATAGTCCTCAGCTACTGGGTCATCTTTCCTCTTCAGTTTGTTGACTATCTCTGATCAGTTTGATATGGTGCCTCACTTGGGTACAAGTGGAATTCCTTTGTTAGCTGTTAATTACAGTTGTGGTGAACTGTCGTAGAGACACTGCCAGATGGGAATCATAGCAGATTTTCCTGCTGCCTTTTATGTAGAGTTGGACACACTGAGAAAGTGTCTGCATCTCCATCAACAGATTTTCTAATGAGTTAATATAAACATTAACTCTGTACTGTTGTTTGGTTTTTTTCTTGAAAAGAATGTCTTGCTTGTATACTGTCAAATTTTAGGATATGAGAGAGCAGTGAAAATGAATACTGAAAGACAAATCAAATAAAGACTAGTTGTGGTCTGTTAGGGGAATACAACAGCAGAGAACACTGTTATAACCAAAGTGCAGTAAGAGAGAGGTTTTTTTAATGCTAAATTAAACATTAATTATCAGGATTTCACCTGGAGCTCAGAACTTATTTTGTCAGTTAAATAGCATGCAAGTATCTTTGTGTGAGACTAACAAACAGACTGACCAAATTTTTAAAGCCTCTCATGGAAGTGACACAAGTGCTTAGAAATGGGAATAAATGAATAAATGGGGAAGCAGCATTTCTATCCATCGCTGCAATAACTTCGATGGAAAGGGACACATCATGAAAAGAGAAAGGGTGATAAAAGCATATCACTAGACCTCTAAGTTTGCCTTGTACTTCGCCGTAAAAGCTAGAGGTCATTGGTCTGAGTGTTCTGAAAGCTGTTCCGTTCAGCAGGACTCAAAAAAACAATTCTTACATTTTGTTATGAGTCAAGCCAACAAAATGTTTTAATGGGCTTTCAGGGTTGATTTTGGAAATATCATAGTGTCACTTATGGTAAAGCTAGAACAAATAATGGATCTGTCTTGATTATAGCCATCTCAGGCCCATTACACCATAGCAATGCCATTAGAAGCAAACTGGTTTTCCTGTACTCTCTGTCTATTAAATTATCTTCCAAAGTGATAGCATTCTTACCAGGAAAATTTGCCAAGCATGTCTAAAGAATTATTAACTTTTTATATATTACTTCAATTTCTCCATCTACTGCAGTTTCTGACTTCCTTTCATTTTTCATCAGCATCACATCAAAAAAGTAATTCATTGCCCCCATTTGATAAAAAATACCCTCTATATCTGAAGGAGGCTAGTGTTTAGTTTGCATCTGGCTTAATATAGTGTTAGTTGGGAGGTTATGGGTTTGCGACTCCAAATTTAAAGAAATTCATCTTTTCAAGAAACTGTGCTATGTGAAGTATATTGCTGGATTGGGGCTTGGGCTTTTTTTCTTCCTTTCCCAAAGGAAGCATATTGAAGCAACCCATGTAAACCACAAGTGGGCAATTCAACTGCAAGGGTAATTAATGTCAGCTGTCACTGAAGAAAATGTTTGAGTGAGAAACAGCGTATACCATTTAGCATGGATTGGAAAACTCTGAATCTCTTTATTATTGTTTTGGTGACTGAATATGACGTGATACTGAGACCAAAGTAGTATTCTCTTGACTGCAGCTTATCCTCCATAAACTCACTTGAACTAATGGACTTTGAGAGCTAAGCTACCAGAAGGGCATACTACAGCAGGCAACCAGACTGAGATTATTCCTGAAATCTGAGGTCCGTCTGTAACAACTACATGGCTGCTGAAGCTCACTGACTCAAATCACAGTTTCCTGACAAGATAAAATGTAAACCATAAACCATCTTTCTTTTTGCCAAATGGCTATAAACTGCCACAAGAGCTTTACAGTAGATATTTCTGCAGATGAAATGTAAGCACTCACTGATAATGAGGGAGGACAAAGAACAGAGAAGGGGACCTGAAAAAGCTGAGACAGCTGGCAGAACTGCTTTAGTAAAGGAGAACAAGGTGAACACCTGCAAACTCCTGCATCATGGCATAGGTCATCCTCTTAAGCAAGGAGTGGAAACTCCCCTCTGCTTTTGCCCAGGAGTAATCCTGACTCATTTAGGAGACACAGTGTATCCAAAGTATTACTTTGGTTTTGATAGAAATAGTAATTTTGTTTCTGCTTGTTCTATAGCACTTTAACATCTCAGTTCTCAGTATCAAGCTTCTTTACTATCAAGCAAAGAAGTCAAAAATCTGTGTCCTATATTCCCTCTTTCTTCATAGGAGTGAAAAATGCAAGGTCTATCCATTCTGTGTTAAGAACTTTGCTCCTCATTCCTCTGGTCCTAAAAAGAAAAGAAAACAAACAAACAAACAAAACTTTAACTGTATCCAAAATGAAATATGTTCAATTCTATCAGGGGACATTTGGGGCATTCAAGAAAATGTTGTGTTCTAAATCCTTGGTGAATTCCTGTATAAATCTGCAAAATATCTCTTGTGCACCTGTTTTTATGTTCATAGGGTTTGTTATAGGAAACCAAAACTCCTCTTCCTTCTAGGGTTCTTTGGGAAACTGATGCATATCTCAGGTGTTTGGAATCTGATGAAAATTCTATGCTAGTGCATAAAGCTGCTTTCTTACCAAACTGTGTCTTTGCAATAGCTAAGATGCAGTTAAACCAGAAATATATCCAGGTAGATTTATTGGGTCGCTGGTTAAAATGGTTACTCTTTGATGTACACTACAGCTGCACTTTAAATTGTGTGTCTTCTCCAACAGCTCATGTAAAGCTTTTGTTCACTGTTCACTTTCTCATTTTAAAATACCAGTCTATATAGCTTTCCAGTTTAAGAGTAAAGAGGTGGTAAATGGTGAGTAATAATTCCTAGATGTATTTATGATTCACCAGTCCTAGAAAGCAGTTATACAAATAATAGATACCCATCTTGTGAAAGAAGTACGAGGGTAACTTCATAATCTTTGAGACAGAACTTTTCGGGCAGCAGCCACTGTGTATCACTCAGTTTTGCATCCCTGATCCATTCAGTTGCCCAGACAGGAAACCTCCCACACAGTTGGTGTGCTGGGGTGCAATCAGGACTAAAGACCTTGTCATAATATACAGTAAAGTTGATTGTGGTCACTCGATCACTTATGCATGGACAGAAGTAATTATTGTTCTCACATATAAGATTTCTTTTTGCACAAGTTTACTGTAAACATCAGATAATTATTATAATATATCAGATATTATTATAATATTGACATTACTTGACTGAGTGAAGTTGTAGCTTTTCTTCTCCATTATTCCTAAAGAGTCCCATTCCTTCAGTTCAATCATTACTTGTTTACTGGCACACTCAAAAGGGATTGAGCTAATTAGCAGAGGCAGCATAGATGTCTGTAACAGAAGAGATTAAATTGTCAAAAAAACTAAACATTCTCTTTTTTTTCTTATTGTGAGACACTTAGAATAACCAACTTATTTCTAGCTGCCAACGTATTTGACTTTGTGCACAGTATTGGTATTTAAGTATAATTGTTTTATTAAGTAGAAAAGCTTTGTTAACCTAAAAAGCTTTTGTTAGTATTTACTCTTAGTTGTTAGTATTTACTCTTAGTTAAATACATAACTTGCTTTGAAGGAACACTGTTTTCTGCTGTAAAATAACCAGGTATTCCTAACTGAATCAGTAGCAATCAGTTAATTAGAGCTGAATTTAAGGTGTTTGTTCACATCCTAAGAAACAAGCAAACATGATTTGGTTATAAGAAGAATTCTCAATGTGTTTGCTAAGTATGGGTTGGGGTTTTTTCCCTAACCAACTATTTATGAATTCTATAACTTGAGCTCTGATTTCTCCTCTGTTTTCCCATTTTTAGTCAGACCACAGCATTTTTCACTATTCATGTGGAAGCACTCAGGGTTTTTTCAGCACAACTGCTTGAAAACAAGATAAACTGGATTCCAGAGGAGAATGCGACTTTTAATTCTAGAAAATTAGTGGTTTATAAGCAAGGAAATTGATATTATCATAAAAGTATTGTATTGTACTTTAAACTTGCTGGCATCTGTAGGAGTGAGTTGACACATAGTTCTGAACAATTCTAAAGCCAGAAAGATTTGGTGGGTCCCAGAAGCATCTTTAGCATTTTCAAGACTGTTCCTCCCCTGAATAATGAAAAAAAAGTCTCTTAAATATAACCATCCTTCATTCATAGGAAAATGTGAAAATTAGGTTGGATTAATTAAAACATAGGGGTTGGGTATTCTTTCATTTCAATTCCCAATATAAATTGATTAATTTTAACCCAAAGATTTCTTTAAATGAAAAACTGGCCTCCACTGATCAAAATGAAACCAAAACAGAACAAAGGAAAAATAAAACCACTTTGGTGAGATACTTTGGTAACTTCCAAACTTGCTATAAAAGATATTTTTTTAAAGAGAACATCAGTCAAAAACAATTATTTCAACAGTCAGTTTTGACAAACATAGACTTTTCTAAAGAATACTTAATTGAAAAATTCCTTACCATGCCTGTTCTAGATTGACATGGGAGTTGGCTAGCAGCTGGACACTGTGCAAAAGAAATACATTTGTGTAGCCAAATGAAGAAAAGCAAGCTGGGGAGTGAGGGCATAAACATTAAGGTGATGTTATGTAAGGCAACTTATTTCCCAGAAAAACCTCATAGTAACCAGAAAGCATTACTAATTTTGTTTGCTGTGATGGCAAGGGGAGCTAGCATGGCCAGACTGGTGTTGCTTAATGCCCTGACTGTTTCCCTACCCTGAAAAGCATCTGCATATCATCAATATGTCCTCTGCAGAACATAGCAGTATATTATATCAACACAAACAGTGATAGTTAAAAAATTGAAATTTCGCAGGAAATGGGTGTCATTCATTTTGGTTAAAAAAAAAAGATTGAAATCTAGGTTTCCCTTTACTCCATGGAATAGCCTTTTTGACAGTGATGCCCAATGAAAAGTTTATCTTCTGCTAATTGCAGTGCTACAGAAAACTATATACATGCACACAATTGCAGAGCTTCATGTTCCTCTTGAAATACCTTAAGAGAATAATTACCTTGCCAATTACAAATTGACTCTGCTTATAAAGCATCTTCTCATTTTTAGGCTGAATTTTAAGGAAAAAAAAAAAGTGGTTGTTCTTTGCTGCTGTTGTATCTCCTGCCATATTTATTACTGCTGGTACTACCACAGCTGCCTTTCTAGCAGAGGCGGTGGTAAAGTGCACCGAGAGAGACAGCAGCGGTACTTACATCGGGAGCTGTACCCGTGGAGGTGGAAAGAGTGCAATGATAAGAGCAGTATTGAAAGAGTTGGGTACATGTAGGATGAGCTGGAATTTCTGCACTCCTAGGGAGAGGAAATGAGATGCTGGAGAGATTTCAAAACCTTTTTATTCCTCCAAATCAAATCCTCTTTTTTTCTTTTTTTTTTTTTTCTTTGCCCTGCTAAAGCACAGCAGGAGAATAGTGATTACACTCTCCCTGTGCAATTCCATCTTTCTAGCCACAGCCATTTTGGGGGCAGATATAATTAATCTTTTTCTTGTGCACTTGAGAATGCCTTGGGATACTCTCCAAGTCTCATCTTCAGCAGACACCTTGGTTCCCCACGGGGGAATTTATTCACTGCCACAAATCACTTACTTTGAACATCCTGATCGATACTTTTCAAGAGAGTTTGAATAAATTATGCTTGGAAGCTGTGGGGAATAATTCTCCATTCAGAAAAAAACAAACTCTCCTTGAGAGGGTATGTATCATATATAACTCTGGAGCAGAACTGACAAAATGGACAGAAATACCTAGATAACTAGTTCACCATAGCAGCTACTCTTCAATGTGAATTTTAGGGAACAATAAAACAAAAAGAAGACACTCAGATTTTTAGTGTAATGGCAGAGGTTGTTCTTTCAACCATAGCAACAAAGGAAGTCTTGTTTCCATAGGCCTTGCTGACATTAAAGCCCTGGATGTACCAAGAGGATAATAGATCGCTTTCTCAGCCTCAGTAGGTAAATGAGCATCCTGGGTGTTATGACCCTCCTTTCCTGAGGCCTTGAGGAGAGAAAGAGGACATGAATGTCAGGAGTGCCTTGTAACACCTATAAATTGATTAAGATTTTAATTTACCTCATCTTATGTAAACAAGTATTTTAAGGGGGGATGTCCAGAGGATGGGGCCAGGCTCTTTTCATTGGTGCCCAGTGACAGGACAAGGGGCAACAGACACAAACTGAAACACAGGAAGTTCCTGTGACCTGAACATGGGGAAGAACTTCTTTATTGTGAGATTGACCAAGCACAAAAATGGACTGCCCAGAGAGGTTGTGGAATCTCCTCTGGAAATACCTGTTGCAATCTGCTGTAGGTGAACCTGCTTGAGCAAGGGTGTTGGACTAGATGAACTCCAGAAGTCCCTTCCAACCCTGACCATTCTGTGATTGTGACTCTGTGTGTATGTGCCAGTAGGAATGGGAAGGCAAAGGAAGAACAGGGGGGCTGTAGTGACACTATATTACTTCACCAAGCTCCAATCTGATTTAATTCAGCCTACCAAAAGGCTGACTGAAATTAAATCTACAGTCTGGAACTGCTGAATGAGAAGTAGGGAGGGACAGAGAAGGAGTCATTAGAAATGCTGAAGTGGCTGGCATTCCTGATTAGTGGAAGAACACCCAGGCTCACCACACCTATGCAAAGGAAGGAACACCTACAACAGAGTCAAGAGAGTAGCCTCATTTACCACTAAACAGGAAGATCAGAATTTAGCCTTTTGTCACTAAAGTGTCAATTCATTAATACAAATGATAGTTTCAATACAGGCAATTAAAATGATGAGTGATGTGAATAGGAAAGGACCCACTCCAGTAAAATTGTTCTTCTGAATTAATTTGAATTTGAAAAGATCACAGAGCTGATAGAAGTGCCAATTAACTTGGGAAAAAATGAGAATATTAATCCAATGGAAATCTGCCTTACTTAAATATTTGTGTTCATTTCAAAAGGTTGAAATAACTCTGCAAAACTTCTGAACTTTGATTTAGAAATACCAAAGCATCATTAAAACAACTCCAATCAAAGTATTTCAGGCATTATATGCAGAACAGCACCTTTCCATTGCATCAAGATCTCCTCTACCCACTGTTTCCTCTGATGCACTTCCAGTAATGGAACTTCAGTGATACATGATGGAGTTCAGGCAATGAGGCAAAATAGTGCATCAGAGGAGATAAATCTAGTGACTGCTCCCAGCAGTAGGGAAATTGATGAATCATGGCATCAGTGGCACAAACAGTCTAATGCTGAGCTGAACAAATCTGAAAGGAGGCAGGGAGAGGGGAGAGTTCCCCCAACCAGAAACTTAGAGCATAACCATCAAAATCTTTCCACCACTACTACTCCCCTGGAAACCTGTAATGTTGCAAAAATGCTGTTTTCCAGCAGTCGCAGGGAAACTTTGATTAGTCCTTGGCAGAACCACATTAAACGTTGTTCAGTTATTTTTTAGCACAACACAGTTGTTGGATTCTGCAGAATATTCTGTATTTTTAAACTCTATAACTTTGAAATATCACTAGAAAGGCTTGTCTAATACCTGCTATGAGCAGCAGCATTTAATTTGAGTCTTTTTCTGGGAAAAAGGTGCAGTCATAGTTGTGAATATTATTGAGTAATTCACAAGTGTTTCAGGATAGAGTAGGTTATTTGGAAGTTGTTTTTTTATGGATAAACAAATCAAAAGTAAGATACCTGGTGACTTCACAGGAACCTGATTAGGAGTGTTCAGCAACATCATCTGCACAATTTTTCATAAGCCATTTTTTGGTTCAACTGAATTAGCTTTCCTGTCAGAGCATGTGGAGTACACAACGTCTGGGTTCTTATCACTTTCATTAACTATATTCAAATTACCTGTAATGATTAATTAACTTGAAAAGAATTTCCTGGCAACATGCCTTTAACCACTGCCTGCCTGTGGTTGAAAGCATTGCCTTGACATGGGAGTGAAGGACAGATACATTTACATAAAAATAGGAAAAAATTCTCCCTCATGTCACCATGTTCCTTCCTCCTGCAGCAAGAATTGCTCATGGGGTTGTCTCAGCCCATTCTGAGGGACCTTATTCCTGCAGTTCCTTCTACAGAACAACATCCTTAGGTGGGCTGGAGCCAGGGCTAGAGCCACATGTTGGGTTTGGAGGAGCAAGGACATTCAAGGGCCTTGCAAGGGATGCCAACCACAGCCAGGCACCAGTCCAGAGACAGCAAAAGTAGTAATGGAAACTGTTATTCCAGCTTTAAGGGAAGAAAAGAGCAGATCATCCTCCACTGAGATATGGAAGTCTGGAAACAGGAAAGGCTAATAGAGAAGTTTCAGACATTCTTTCATTTTGGCAGTAGTCAGTGCTATTCAAAAAGAAAGGTGGGCAGGAGCATTCATGTTTCTGAAAGTAGACGGTACTGAAGAATCTGATGGGTTTTGTTATTTTTGATAACTTGAGAAGAGGTGCTTAACAACCTATGCTATGTTCAAACTAGGAGCAATGTACAAAAATGAGCCCCAGAAACAATGTGTTTTCTAGCAAGATATTACATGCAAATAAAAATGGAGTTAACGATTGGTCTAGATTTCAAAGGTAATTTTGGGAAGGTGAATTTAGATACAAAACCACACTAGGACTGCAATTTGAGACAAAGCCCTTGGCCTACTGAAAAATCCATAATTAACCCTTATCAATAGTTTGGGAAATGAAGACAAATGTAAAACACATTTAGAAACAGACCTGAAGTAGAACAGCATTCAGAACTCGAAGTTCACCATGGGGAGCACTCTACAAACAATATAAGCATGGCTGCCCAGTGTGGAAAAAAACAAAGGAATTGTGTTGGAATTTGCCCTTAGGAAGACTTAGCAAATTTTAAGAAATTCAGTGAACACAAGAATGTTTCCATACAGTCCAAGACAGCCCTGGAATGGATTATTAATTGCAAATATATGGGATGCTCAGTCGTGCAATGTTGAATGCCCATGCACGGTTAGTTCAGTGCTGGAAGTACTGACTGTATCTCAGCTACAGATACTAACAAATAACAGAAATGGGGTATTCTGGGTGACTTTTGCCCCACAAGAGGACAGATGAATAACAAACGGAAAAGGTAACTAACACCTGCAGTACTGCTGGGGAAAGTATTCCTATTTGGGTTAATATCTGTTGTATATTTCGGTTTTGTCTATAATCCATTTTCCTTTCAAAAGAGGCTTCAGGTTGCCTCCAGTGGAATGGTAGTCTGGAGACCTCTGCCTCCACATGCTCTGTGGGTGGCACATGAGCCTGCTGTATCAGCCTCATTTTTTCTACATCTGTGAGCTCCTCTGTGCAGCACAGGGCAATTCTTCATCAGTTGTTTCCAAGCATAACTGAGTAACTCTACTGGGATTTTTTTTTGTTCTCCTTGTCTGTAATGTGGAATCAAGCCACTCCAAGAGATGTGCATTAGAACTAGCAAGGACTGTGATGACTTGTGTTGAGTGTGCTGGGAAGAAATGCTGAGGGGTTTTTTCAGTTTTGTGTTCACTGAATGTGCCAAAACTTTGCAAGATGCATGAGTCAAATATAAAACATAACAGGAAAACATAATTCAGTTTGAGAGCTCTTGAAACAAAGCAGTGGCCTCTTTACTGAGAAATATTGAGAAATATTAAACATTGTGTTTAATGTCCCGCTGTAAAGACTCTGTTCCTACTTACCATTGCACTTAGTTGCACACCATTCAGGTATCAACAAGGAAAGACATAAAGTAGGTCTCTGACTCTGCACAGTTATATTAAATATTCATCTTTTTCCTCAAAGGATATTTATTTAACTGTTTTTGATTCATGAAAGAGCTAGAATGTCAGAGGAATTTCTGATCCACATTGTGAAACCTTGGAAACCACCCATATGAAACAACCTTATGTCTAATGCTTAAAGCACAGATATCTTGGCGGTAAATAAAAATATTTCCATGTGGTTTTCTGTAAGTTGTGCATTTTTTTGAAAGATTCTGCCTCTGAAATCTCTTGAACCTAATGTTTTAAGAGTATGTTCAGAGATTTTCACCTTCTTCAGGATGAGAGCCTCATCTTCACTTTGCTTCAAATCAGAGAAACTTTTAAGAGTTGATTCAGCAAACAAAGCATATTACAATGACTGGATGTTTTTGAAGGTCCTATCATACAAAACCTGTTGTATTTTCCATAAGGGGAAATACAGGCATTACTCCATAAAAAGTTTGCTAGTAGTATTGTAGTAATATTGTGCCCTAATTTCCAGTTTACTCACTCAAAAAAAAAAAAAAGGGCTTCATTATTCTTTTATTGTACAGGGATTTGGAAGAAAAGATACTAGAAATAGCTAGGATAGAGATTTTAAAGCAACTGATTCCATATTACATCCAAATATTACAGAATAACATACTCTATCTTATGCCTCAGTAGAATCAGCTGAGGCAAATAAAAATGAGATATAAGAATTTTGACCTGAAATGAGAGCTAGATAAGTCCCTTCAGCTGGAATATTTTGAATTGTTATGTCTTGGGGGACTAAAAAAACACAAACCACCTCAAAAGAAACCTTGTTTCTAATTGTTGCCTTTTCTAAAAAGAGACTGAACAGTCACTTGATACTAAACCTCCTCCTTAGCCTGGATGCAAAGCTTGGTAGCTTCAACCTTATTTTCTGGTTTTATTGCATAACTTGTTTCTCCTCCCCAAAGCATGTGATGAAACTGCACAGCTATCTGGACTGGATCTAAAAAAACCCCAAAAACCAAACAAAACAAAAAAAAAAAAAACCACAGAGGGGTCTAGCTAGACTCAATATACTGGGGCTAGAAAGTGAGCCCTACTCTTCTCCTTCAACATCCTTTCCCATCAACAGCCTTCTCTCTGCCTCAATGGCTGAAGGTAGCTCTCAGTTGTGGTTGGAAAAACAGGAATTTATTGTTCAGTAGTAGGCTATCCAGGCTATACTGCTCAAAGCTCTTCACATTCATCTGATTTCTGACTTTTCATTTCGGTTTCCTAAGCTGATGATACATGTGAGACCTTTCTGTGTCCTGCTGTCACTCTCTCTCCACTAACTTTGTGTCATTCAATTTCAACCAAATGACAGATCAAACTTTCAAAGAAAATTGCAAAGGCAGAAAATTAACCCAAGTGCCTGGGAAAAAATCCAACAGCCAAGTGAAGGAGAAAGGTCCTTCTAAAGCTCTTATGGAGAGAATCACAGAGTCATAGAATCATCATAGAATGGGTAAGGTTGGAAGGCAAAAGAGTGGGTTATGTGGTCCAACCTCCCTGCTCAAACAGGGTCATCCTAGAGCACATGGCACAGGATTCGATCCAGATGGTTCTTGAATATGTCCAGTGAGGGAGACCCCAAAACCTGTCTGGGCAATCTGTGCCAGTGTGTGGTCACCCACACAGCAAAGAAATTCTTCGCCATATTGAGGTGGAACTTCCTGTACATCTGTTTCTGCCCATTGTCTCTTGTCCTATTGCTCAGCACCACCAAGAACAGCCTGACTTTATCTTCTTGACACCCTTCTTTCGGATACTTACAAACGTTGATGAGGTCCCCTCTCAGTTGTCTCTTCTTGAGGCTGAACAGGCCCATCCTGTTCATGTTTGATCTGCCAGCTAACCTTTACTGCCCAACAGACTTGATATAAACCCAAGCTGCTGGAAGAGTTGCTGTGATTGAGAAGGTCATCAGAAGGAATTGATGTGTGAAGTTGCTGTACAACCAGGCTTTGTACCCAAGCTTCTTCTCAAGTTTCCCTTCTTCCCCATCCTCTTACAGATCTCACAGGAAGGTCCTACTTTCAAAGAGAGTTTGGAACAGGATTCAGTGTCCAAGTTATGGTACAGCTGAATGTCTTGGAAAGGGCAAATCGTGGGGAAGGTGGAGTTGCAGATAGCTGGATGGGCCGAAAGTACCATGCCCATCGTTCTTTTTAATCCACTTATGCTGTCCTTAAACATACAGTCAACAAGCTGCCCAGAGTTCTTGCACAGTTCTTTTAAATTAAAACATTACCTTGTCCTTTTATTATTACAGACATAATTTTTCTAAAATTCAGCAAAAAAACCCTACCTAAGTATATTTCACTGGCTGGAGGATATTTATTTCTCTTTCTGCAAAGCTCTGTAGTTTTTTTTAACATTATGAAATACTGGATAAAAGGATGCTTATGGACTTCCCTCGTGGAATGTGTCATCTGTGTGGCAGTAAACAAGGACAGCAGGCTGCACTGCCAGTGAGCAGAGCTTCTATTGGAACGGGGCACTAGACCAGACATTCACATCAAGCTTCACTCACTAATGTCACAGCAGTGTTTCCAGAGGTCTTGTCTGCTAATCTTCAAGGATCTATTTATCTAAATAAGGTCAGTTTACTCTATCCCATTGCATACTCAAGTGGAAGAGCTACTTTACAGTAATATAGTTGGTTATTGCAAACCTGTGCTAATGCTAAGTGTATGGCTATGACTAGGCGTGACACTTTAATTCCAAAATTTACATATTTCCAGAGCTTTCAAAGGTTTTAAGTTTTCACAACATGTTTGCAGTCCCTTATGTTTTAGCAGAATAATTTTTCTAATGTTGGTACAAAAAATAGACTTGCTTTATGAAAAATCATGAACTCCATATTGTGGGAAAGTAGTTTTAAGTTCCATCCTTTAAACTTTTAAAAAAATAAAGTGTTAAAAGTAGACCTTTTTTTGTAAGTCTGTTTTGTAATTCACTTTTAAGTGGTCTTCAAAAGGTTTGGATGTCTTTTGCTCTTTTCTGGGCAACAAATAATTCACAATTCTTTTTTCCTTCTTAAGCTTGGAAAAAATGTGTAGCACCACAGCCTTCCCTAAGCACATATTGCTTCAAGTATACCGTCATGCAAAGAAAATGAGGAACAAATTAACTTCTGGAATATTACTTACTATTACTGTCTGTCCTCCAAAGTAAAATGCCCTTTCCAAGAAGGAAAAATGATGGATTCCTTCTATGCAAATTTTTATTTAGCGTTTTAGAAGAGTTAACTCACATGCTTGATAGAGTTAAAATAAAAAAAGGAAGAAAAACTGGTATATTGTTTTTTAATATGTAAATTTTCCATGCTACAATAACTGTCAGATTCTGCAGGAAGACATAATCTGTTCTTTTTTGTTGGTGAATATGAAAATACATGCACAGCTTGCTATAAAAGTGTGTTTACTGGGATGGTTGGAAATTTTTATTTCTAAAATTGACACATCAAAAATAACCATGGGAAGAGAAAAGAGGGGAGAAGAAATCATAATAGCTTTTGTTTTATTTCTCTGAACCTTCATACATCCCTTCCAACACACAACATACTAACTTGTTTTGGGGACTTCTCACACTAGTTTCAAGCCCTCTGCCTAGGGAATCTCTACAAAGTGAGGGATACCACTTTCCCTGTCAGACATTTTCTGTATGATTTAGATATTTTTGGCTTTCTTTTGCTTCATACTTGCATTATACCTCTCGCTTTACGAGATAGAGACATCAGGTGTCCACTATCTGATGTTATAAAGTACCAACAGACACAAAAATTTGTGGTAGTTGGAAAGTGACCTGTGAGTACCCCTGGAGAAACCCATTCTTCCGGGCAAGCTAAAAACCAAGACACCCCTGGGGATTCAGGTTGAAGTAGATGCTCCAGTGATGAGGTACACAAAGGAGGTACACAGCTTTCTACATGGGAATCATTCAAGCAAGGGAAGGGATAAAACCAGGACAGGGGAAAGGACACTTTCTCTCACTGAAAAGACAGTAAGTTCTAGAAAGCTCTTGTAATGGCAAGGGGATTTAACCTAGAAGTCAGGTTTTTCTTTTTCTCCACAAATCTCTTTTTATTTCCTGTGCTGCCTAGTGGTACTGAATTTTTGTATATTTGACCAACATAAATGTTGTTGCTGAAATATTTACATTGTTAACATATAAATATACTTCAAGGCACACATTAGTTGAAAGCTCTGTGCCTGTTCTTCTATATATCAAAAAAATTTTCCAATAAAAGTTTGAAGCCACATAGCTTGTCATCTCTTTGACACCCACTCTAATTTCTTGCTCCAAAATAGTTCTAACCCAAGATTTAGTCAGGTAAATTCACTTCTTTTGTCTTCCCTCCATATTTGTTTGCTTTCTTCCCATTCTCCCAGTCTTGTCAGCTGTCCTTTTTATTCCAAGCCAGTATTTCCTGGTAAGTTGCTGAATAATAGAAAGAGATAAAAGAGCCCTTGATAGCTCCTCTCAATGACTGTCCTTTGCTGGTGGCTGCAATCAGTAGCTCCTAGCTCTATCTGAACTGGTGAAGCTCCAGTCAAGTCTCAAAACCAGCAGTAGGGGACACAGAGCCTGGGGAGGCAAGAGCACGGGTTAAAAGATGTAATAAAACCTTGAGGTAGCATGTGGCCACAGTGCTCACTCCAGCATATTCACAAACCATTCTGCTACTAAAGAAAAGGGCCACGTTCATTTTATAAGTGGGAAAGCCTCACATGTGATAGAGCAAGAAGGACGTGAAGCTTGGTAGCAGCGGATGGAAAAGTGAGTGTTGCCGCAAGGGATGTGCAGGTAAGCCAAACAGCATTAAACACAGAACAAGCAAGTACAGTGAAAGATTCAGACCAGTAGAAATACGGGATTTCAGACAACAAACCTTCTCCAAGCATGGGAACAGCAACTGATTCTAATAGCATGTGCCAGTGTGGTGGAAAAGAGCATGTCCCTTGCACAGAGTAGAACTGGTCTCCTCTCCCTTCCTCAGACCAGCAAACATTAACACTAACTAGAGGAGCAGAAGTATTGGGAGCTTGCTATAAGTTTAACAGAAGTAGCACAGCTTGTGGGAGGGAAGTGGAGATTCATTGCTGGTGCATATGCACTCAGTCTGTTCAGTCTCTGCCAAGGGCAAATATTCCTTTAGTTCTATGGTCATGAAATTCACAATGTGAATGTGAATGTTCTGTAATGTGAGCACAACAAGGCCACCTGGGCAATCCCTTCCCCTGTGTTTCGTATTGGAAGCAACCCGTCTGCATGTACTGATTGGATTCACCTTCTCTCATTATTCCAAGCCATCCAGAAAGACCTTAAGGCTGTTTCTACCTCATACCACCTCTCTGCCCTTCTCCCTCTCAGTTATACCGTGTTAACCAAATACTTTCTCCCCACCATACTAATCTCTTGGTTTTGTTTATTAGACTTTTTTTTATTATTATTGTTTGTGAATATGGCTGAGGAAAGGAGGGCTGAAACAGAGATAATGTCAGAGGATACCTCAGAAGTCAGTCAGTGTAACTAAAATCAAGATGACTACCAAATATCCAGTTATTTCAAGTAGCCTGTATTAAGGAAACCTTTTTGACTTCTGTTCAAATTTGAGACTTCCATTTTAAGAAGGAATTTCAATAAAAATAAAGAGCTTTGGAAGAAGAGGATGCAAGTCTTCATTTTACAGTGAAAATGTAGATTCTGTCATTTCAGAGACTAGAACCATGTCCAATGTGGTTTCAGAAAAGCTCTTCTCACAATAAAAACAATTTTGTTAATGCCTTCCTTTGTCTTTCAGCCCATACTAGGATGGGCACCATAAACAAAAGTTGTATGCACTTATTTCATTAAATGCTGCCATTTCTGCAGATGAAAATTTTCCAGAATATCTGCTGAAAAAGTAGTTCAAAAATATTAAAGCTTGTTTTATGTTTGGATTGCACTTGCAAATCTGTTTGCTCTCTGTTGGCTACAAGTTTTTGTGCTGGGCCTAGGATTTTTTTTCTTAATTTCTGCTTAAATTTGTACAGAATCTGTGCAGTTCACATGACCCCCAAATGACATCTGGTGTTTTACAGAGAGAAATGGCTTTGAGCATGGGAAAATTTATTCAGGCATTACAGTGCTAATGCCTGCAGTAAAGCTCTCTGTGTTCTCAAGTGTCTTCTTAGTGTCCTCTTTATGAGGAATGTCAGAGACTTTCCTCAGAGACTAAACACTTCTTTCCAGCAATATGTCAAGATCTGTATTTCCCCACTGTGAGGAAAGTATCTTTTCAGCTTTCTGAACTGTATTGGCTTCATGTGTCTTAAGTCAGAGGAAGTCATCCTAGCCACAATGAATAGGTATATAGATGTAGTGTAAAACAGGATTCTCAGATGTTTTTCACTTACCCATAAAAACAATGTGCTTTTAAAAAAGATAAAAGGTTTCCTGATGAGTTTTACATTTTGCTTTTTTATAAAATCTTCCTGAAGACTGTAAAGTGCCCTTAATCATGATTTTAGTGCAGCTTCTTAAAAACCACATGCAGCCATCTCAGACTTTTCAATAATGCATTACTGTCAGGCTTAATGTTTTGTTACTGAGCAGTAAAGTCTGATTCATAAGTACAAATTCGTATCTACTTGATGATGCAAAGATTTACGCAAGGCTTCCTCAGGATACCAAGTACACCGTAAAATAATAAAAAGAAATCTCAGATATCCTTTATGAGTACAGAAGCTGTTTGGTAAAGTCATAAAAAGAATATTTCTATACAAAAGGCAAGAATTTTATAGTGTTCAGCCAAATTGCACAATTTTAATTTAAATGAATATTTGCATAGCAGTGTTCTACACTAAATGAAACATTTAATGTCCAAACACTTTCTGCCAGTAGTTCACACAATATCTTTTTCTTTCAACTCTATAACGGGTAAAATGTCCACTTTATGACCTTCTTAGAGCTTGCTTTGAAAGACTTTAGAAAGAGTCAGGCATCTCCAGATCAAAAGACCTGACAAGACAAAGATGTCTGTAATGAATCATGTTGTACATGTCTAGAAGTTTTTTGCTGAGCTGCAGTAACCAATAGAAGAGCAAGATGTTTTGCTGTAGATGCTCAAGTCTTCAATTCTCTGAAAGCAAAATTCAGTAGGTGCAATAACCTGTTCTCTGAGCCAACAAGTATACAAAACCTACCATTTCAAGAGTTACTACTATCAGAAAGTGGCCTGCCATTAATACAAGAATGACAGCAAGGGAGCTATGCAGTGTCTTGGGCACTGCAAGATATCGAAGAGAAAGAAATTCCCTCCATGGTTCTGCTACCTTGGTAAGCAGTATGGGACCATCAGAGTTAAAATCAATAGTTCATACAGTTTGATATAGGCAGCTAGGCTTTTAAAATTAAAAACTGTAACATATACATGCCTTTTCTGGGCTGAACTCAGCCTGTAAAACACAAAATCTGTGTACTGGCCTATACGGCACATCAACACGGGGTATGCTATATGAAGATCTAATTACAAATGCATGTGTCAACTTCTGTCTTGATTCAGACCTTCTTACTCCTTACAATTTTTTTTAACTTAGACATGGTGCGAAATAAAGTTTTGAAGAACCCAGAAAAGAAAATATGTTAAAATTCGGAGTTATAATTCACTTTCTGACATGACTACTGTTAACCAGAATAGTGTATAGAAGTTGCCTTGTGCATTGATCTTGCCTTTCAAAACTCAAATTCTTAAAATGCAAACATTTCAAACTTCCCATACTGCTTCAATTAATTGCAATTTTCCATGTAGACTATATTTAAATCAATTAAGGTGCAGTTAAGGTTTCATTGTTGTCAATAGCTTCTAACTGTTCTGTGATAGACTACAGATACATTTAAATAAGTAAATGGAACCCAAGGTAACCCAAATACATCTCTTTTGGTAGACTTCTTCTTCTCTATTACTGTATACAAATTTATTTGTGAAGTACTGAGTGGCCCTTCAGGACTCAGTGGCAAAAAACAATGTACCCATGTCATGATTTCTTTCTTGTGCAGAGTGACTAGTATGAATGCCTCTGCTCTGTGATGGCTGTATATGTGGTCAGCAGCACTTAAAAGGGTGCCCATGGTTCTGCTGTTTTGATTTCACTACTCACTCAGCATCGCAAGGCATGTATGGAAATCTTTTTAGCTCGGAGACATCTGGTAAAATCTTGTGGTCTGTCTTCATTTAGCTTGTGTTACCTTTTAAACACTCTTCCAGATGAATGAAGACAGCACAAATAAAAAATCGATGTTGTGTTAGGGCTATCTTTGCATTGCAAGTGCAGCACATGCATCTATGAGATTCTTTAACTGGCAGCTGCATCCAGACTGTGTGGCATGGTTCTGTTAATCCAGCATGTCTATTCTTAAAAAAAACTATGGATTTATAACATACAGCATATCACATTGTGGATTTAAAACAGATAGCATATCACAGATCATTAAACATATCAGTCACATTCTCTAAGGGGTTTTGCTTTAGTGTTTCAACTTAAAAGGAGGTCTGTATATTAAAAATTCAATAAGGCACCTGACGACTATGAAAAAAAAAACCCCAACAGTATTTCAGAGTTGTCTCTGTCACTCTCCCACTGACTGTTTAAGGAAACTAAAACCCAAGCAACCAATCAAATTCTTGTAAAGATCATTCCAATTATGCCCACACAACTCATTAAAAAAATTAAATGCAGTGATAATGTAACTGTTCTTATGAATGTTGACATTTTCCAAATATGTGGGAAATCTGAAATGGTAGTTGAAAGTCTTGAATCACAATATACAAAGCTTTCCACAGTGTACATTTTGGTTCTTACAATGTAGCCTGGATGGGGTCTTAAATGAATAGTGTCTACCTTAGTACTTAGGGCTTGAAGGCTTTCAAAATCCCCAAACTTAAAACCAATTCTTGTTAAAAATCTGTGTGCAAAATGAATGCCAGTTAAGACAGTGAGAACATCAAGTATGGTTAAGGTTAAGAGATTTATAGAGTCACATCTAGGGCTGAAATAAGCTGGTAAAAAGTATGAATTTATGTAAGGTTTTGGTCCTTTATTGTCAAAGTCAAAAGAAGTGAAACAATGCAGAATAACTGATGTGATAGATCACACAAAAAAAAGAAAAAAAAGATATTTTAAGCACGAAGTTTCTTGCCTGCAGAGTAAATCACCCTCTATATCCTTAAGTCATTGACTGCACCTTTCTGATGCAAGGTGATCTTTCTTGCCTATTTCAGAAGTTTGAAAAAAGACAGATTGCTCTAGCTGATGCTGCACCAATTCTGTCCTGAAATCTAAGCCATTATTTGTCCTACCTCTAACAGAAGACAAAATGCCACTTCCTTGCTGTATAGAATGGTGTGTGTTTGTCTGCACCCTAATATGATCTCTGTTTCAAAACAGCCATTAGATAATGGTTCCAGAAGATAGGATAAAAGAATTCTCAATCCTCAGTGTAGTTTCAAGATGTTTTGCTGACTTCAGAGTGTGTGAGCTTCTCCAGGGAATACCTTCACAATCCTGAGAGGGGAAAAAAAGTACCTACAGGAGGGTCATGTGCAAGGGGAAGCTCCAAAACGAGGAGAGGGAGCTGGATGGGACAGTGCCAAAGGTTCAGATAACTTGCAGTACTGTAACAACAGGCTTTTAAGGCCAGGTGAAAGGAAAAAAAAAAGAAAAGGGAAAAAAAGAAGCGTACTCTTGGTTCATCGGAAGATAGGCATCAAATTAAATGACTGAAATGATGCAGCCTGTGTTTTTTACAATGTCCAACTCCCGGGGAATTCCTAGGGAAAACACTCTAAAACCTAGAACAAATCCTGCAGGAGGTGGAGAGGCAGGGAGTTGCAACCATTCAGAAATTACCTTCTTTTTGTCTTGCAGAGGTACTCTATGTAATTGGAAAGGACTGTAGTCTGTATTCAATAGGGCTGCCCAGGTAATGAACAAAATGATTCTTCCATGAGTTGCCCCTTTTGAGCTGTCTTCCCAAGACAGTGCTCTGCACACAAGGGGGTTTCTGTAATAATTATCCCCGAGAACCCAGGGGAATAAGTGGTGATTATCTGAACAAAGAAATAGATCCTTGTGCCATCATTTCCAAAAATGACAGGAAGCCTTACTCCAAATTTCAGAGGGCTTTTTAGTTATTATATTCTTCTAGCACTACAAGATTGAAGGTAAACACAGGATTGCACAGACTTTCTTGCTATGCAGCTTATAAGAGCCACCTGTCTCATAACTGGTAAAATAAACAGTTGCTGTACCCCTGGGTTCTTTTCCTCAGCTGCAGAGTACAGACAGCAGATGTTCTGCAAAATGAAGCCCTTCGTGGTTATGGGATTGCTCAAAGAGCCATAATATCTAGCCACCCCCAAGAGAATGAGTCAGACAAGCAAGCTGGAATACTATTCCTATTTCCTATCGGCACAAATGGATATCTTAAAACTGTTAGTAAACACGGAATGAAGGCAAAGAACCAGATGCTAAACTGTCAGAAGAAACTGATACCTGTGATGTGATGGTCTGAAAGATCATATGTAGAGTACTAAGGAGAAAAACTGTTCCATTGGACAAAGGCCCACCCTCAACACCCAGTGTTTTTGCCAAGCTAGAGGGCATCAGGAAGAATGAAAATGTTGAAAATGCTAAAAGGCAAACTGAAATCTTGGAGACAGTACGTACTATTTGTACTATCCTAAAAGGTCTACTCAGTATCAGTTGACAACATTCTACTCCTTCACAATTATGTACTAACTTTCACACTTAAGTATAGAAAAATAATTAATCTCATCATTTACTTGCTGAATTAAAGATTCTAAATTTCTTTTTCGTGCCTTGGACCAAGGCACCAAATATAAACCCTCTGTCTACAGTTAAGGCTCTAAATATAGCCAAGAATTAAGATATTCCTGCTTCTGCAACCTAAATAATCTAATGGCATCAATTACTGTTTTGCGTAGATGACATCTGGTATTTGCAAATAAAACATGAAACATGAAATCCAACCAAAATAAGCATGAAACTAAAGCTCTCACCCATCCTATTTCATCCTCAGTAAACGTATTATAGCTTAGCATCACAGGGTGGATTTTTCACATTTATTGTAGACTTCAGCTTAGAAGCTGTCTGAGAGAATGTAACACAAATAGAAGAACAGCACTGATAACTTTGACTGCAGCCAGTGGTTAGGCCAGGGAGTGAACATGTGCACTCACTGAGAACACTGTCCCATTGCTTGGATTTTCAGCCTCATGCTTTTATTGATCAGTGCACCAGTCATGACAAGTGAAATCAATGTTTGCATTGTGAGATACAGCAAAGTTTAGGGGAAACACCAATGTCAACTGTGCAAAGGACAGAATCTGAAGTGGAATAAATACAATTTTTTTCCACTGTTCCAGTAAGATCTTTCACCGTTATGCTTGGACGCTAAGGATAGTCCTAGTACACAGTATCCATGTTTACAATTAATTTCAAAATATAATACCCCACTGCAGCACTTTGCTGGCATTTGTAATTAATGCTTTATCATACATTTTATACTAGGGACAGAATGCAAACTTTCCTTGGATGTATATACAGGATTTGGGGGAGTTGCTCACCCATCCTTCCTTCCTTCCTTCCTTCCTTCCTTCCTTCCTTCCTTCTGAAAAAATTCTGTACTGTGAGGGTAGTGAGGCGCTGGTACAGGTTGCCCAGAGAAGTTCTGGATGCCCCATCCCTAGTGGTGTTCAAGACCAAGTTGAATGGGCATTGAGCAACCTGGTCTAGTGAAAAATGTTCCTGTCCATGTCAGGGGGATTGGAACTAGAGGATCTTTAAGATCCCTTTCAACCCAGGCCATTCTGATTCTCTGACTCTATGATTCTTTTCTTTTATCTCTTTCTTTCTTTTTCAAATGCAACCTAAATAGATAAATATAATTGTACATGCTATCAAGGACTTCCCTCTTCCTTTTCTAAATAACGCATGGTCAGAAAGGGGGTGGGTTCTGTCCCTTCCCGTCCTCCAGAGCAGTCAGCACTGCAAAACAAACAGTCTCACTCTAAAGACTGGCAAACCTGAGGGCTCTGAGCAACCTTGGAGGAAACCATTTCTCCTGAAATGCTCTACAATCAAGAGTCATGTTTCCTCACAACTCTGTCCTGCCAGACTTGCAAGCCTCTGAAACAGTTGGCCATGGCAGTCCACACCACAAGATGAATGATGGACAAGACTGAGGATGTGAACCATTCCTGTGAAAATCCAGTTCTGACTCTGACCCCCTCTGCCATGTGCTGTGTGTTGGGAATTGCATTTGCAGATTTTACCCTTCTGCAGCTACACAACTCCCATCTGTTTCACCATCATATGCTGATGGCGTGAGCAGGAATGGAAGAAAATGGTCCCCGTACTCTCCTTGCCTGCCTGGTGTTCTGTTTCTTCCCTTGCTGTGGGCCAAGTGGTCACATCTTCCCAAGGTGAATGAGACAGGAACTTGAAGCAAGTTAATTTTTATTTTTTTTCCTTTGCCCTCTGGATTAAATACCCCTGGAGAGGTATTTATTTCAGCGGCAAGAGCATCTTGTGGTGTGTTAAAGTTATTGTGAAACTACAGCAAAGTCACCAGCTGTTATCAACAGGTCTGAATGAATAACCTTTATCCTGGCCCCTTTATTTATAGTGCAACAGATTCTAGCCATAGTATATTTTAAATATATAGCTAAAATTGTGTAAAAAATGCTTGACTTCAGGTACATGGGTGGAATGAATGGGATCATGGCCCAACAAATAACCTAAATATGGGTAATTTGACTCGTTTCTGAAACTAATAAATTTTGTTGTGTTTTTTTGGTTATACAAATGTTTCTAGAATCTCTTTCTTGATTAAAGGAAGCAAATGTTCTTTTGCTTCTTTGCAGTCATTGCACTTGCTGAAGCAAATACCATTCACAAGCACGACACAGCTATCTATGAAATAATTGAACTGCATCGTGCACAGTCAGCAGAAGTACAGTACTGTAATTTGGAGAAAGTGACTCCATACTGTCACTCTCTGAGCTACATATTATGCTGCAACATATTTTCCTTATTCCAATCTGTTGTAAAAATATGGGCAATTTTCTAATTATGTCAAAATATCCCTTGTTAACAACACGGTTTTACATCTGGTAAGAAAGAAAGGTGTGTGTGGGGGGGTTGTATGTCATTTTATTCTGTAAGAGCAGCTATAAACCATAAGAAGTAATATCAGTAGCATAAGCAGGTGTACCCACCATGGTTCTTCATTGTTTGATTTGACCAAACACTCTAGAAATTACTTGATTCTACTCAGCGACAATGTAAATGGGAAAGGTAGTAATTTAGGCACTAAGCTGAAATAACCACCAGCCTTGAGTTTTAAAGCATGAGTTCCAGTTCTGAAGCTTAGTATCCTTGCTACATATTGTGTGAAAGCTGTCTAGATGGACACTATTACAGAATAAAATCTTCAGGAGTTGTATGTAAATGCAAACTCTCACAGCTGCTGCCTGAATGCATGTAGGTGGAGTGGCACATCCCTTGTTCATCTGTGCATGGTGTACCCAGGTGGCAAAACAACCAAGTTTGCCTTTCCCCAGCACTCCTGGCTGTAGCAGGATGCCCTGGAGGTGTGGAGCACAGAGCATGCTGCTCACACCAGACCATCTTCTACCTACTTCTGTTTTAAACCAGGCTCCTCCCCGCAGTAATCTGTTAGTACTTTTTCAAAGGCAAAAGTACTAAATTTATTCTAATTTATTTGTGTTTTTCATAGCCATTGCCCTAGGAAAACTTATAGTTGTTGTACAAATATGTGAACCGTTAGAAGGATCCTGACATCTAAACCTCCCTAAATAACATAACTTAGCACTAAATCTTTAAGTTCTTTCGAGAATTAGATAATGCATGGTATACTACTTCTAGCTGAATATTTCATGTCACTGGAAAGAAAAATATCTTGGCCTAATAAAATCTAGGAAAAGCTGGCAATGAGCAAGAAAAAGATCTGTGACAAGAAAATTGTCTCAAAGTTGGAAAAGTATTCTAGAAGTACATATTTATCATTAATTTTATTTATAAAGAAGTAGCAAGCCTCTCAGTTATGACACTTATAACAATCTTGGCTCTTAACAAGCAGCTATTAGTGCCTATATAATATCACTTAGACTAATTTCATTGGTCCAGCACTGACTAAAAAAGTAAAAAAGTAAAAAATATCAGTTTCCAGCTCATGTTTAAAGTGAATAATCATCCCACTGTATTTTTAGTACAATGGAAAAAGCTGTGATAGTCTTATGGTAAGGAACAACTCAGTCTTTCCCAATTGCTACATAAGCTGTGTGCCTTGCTGTTCAAAACAGTGATAATAAACAGCCCTTTGAGCCCAGCCAAAGCGATGAGAATAGGCGTGATTCAACAGCACGGTAGTGTAAGTGTGTCACTAAGATGTGGTCTTCTGGAAGCTGCCTTTAGCACAGCAGAACTATTACTGGGCCAGCTCAGTTGATGGTCACACGCTTTTGTTGCCATGAGCTGTGAGAATCAGTTGAATCAGAGATTGCTGTAGAAATGTGAATGTCGTTTATGACAGTCTGTAGTAATTCTGTACATCTCTTATGTCTGTGTTCTTATAGCCACTTGGGCACTGAAGTAGCTGAAATGAGAAAGAGGCAGCAGTCACAAAATGAAGGAACATCAGCTGTGTCTCAAGCACCTGGAAACCAAAGGCCCAACAACACATGTTGCTTTTGTTGGTGCTGTTGCTGCAGCTGTTCATGGTATGTCCTGTAGTATATTTGGTTCCATATCCACCACAGGTAAACGATGAAAATGGAAAGTGTCAAGCACTGGGAACATGCAAACTTTTGGGAGAGGAGGCACAATTTAACTTTTCACTTAAGAATTTGATTTAAAATTTCCCAAATTTCTTGGACATCTTGTGAGGGGGAAAAGGAAAGAATAGTAAGTTCAAGCTGTATTTACCCTACTTAAGCCATAAGTGAATGAGGAAATTTCAGTTGTAAAATTCCTATGTGTGAATGAGAGACTTGATACTGAATATTTCATAGTTTGCATCAAAATATTTTTTTTCTGCTTGTACTTTTGATATTGCAGTTCTCTGCATTCAGAAGGATAAAAAGGAGATGGTCATAAATGTGAATATGTGATGTCCTGGTATACTACTTAGTTACTGAATAATACATATTCTATAAATCCGAAAACACAAGCCTTAAATTCCACTTTATCTTGTAAATGGTGTGGCATAATTTTAGTGGAGAAAAAAAAAGGCTCAAAAATTGTGGCTTCTTGTCCCTTCCTAAACACAGAGTTCACTTGCAAAGTCAAAAATTTAAAGTCAGTTGCAGAAATAGCTTTAAATTCTCAGTGTCTTGAGATGCATCAGGTCCTTATTTCTTATTTTTATGAACACAGTATTGAAATGCAAAGTGACTGACATGCAGTACTGTTCAGAGCCCGTACATCCTATTACACTGTTCAGAGCCTGTACATCCTATTACCTAGGCAGTTCAGTTTTTCTGGAGTGTTCATTCCCCTGTGTATCTGTGTTATTTTCACTTGAATCAGCCTTCTGGACCCAGTCTAAAATCTGAGGCTATTTGCCCCAGATTATTTTAAAATACATATAAGCATTTATGCACAAGGTACCAAATGGGACAGCTTTTTTCCAAGATGTCACATCCTGGAAGCAGTAGCAGGATGTTCCTGCCTTGGCTGTTGCTTCCAGTTTCATCCAGAGGCAGAGGATATTTGGAGCAAGGATGAGAAAGAGCTCATGCTTTTACTAAGTTACTTTGCAGTATGTTCAATCCATGTTGCAAAAGAGGTGGAAGTTTATTAAATAGGAAGGAGAGAATGTTTTGACACTATTCTCTCTGCTCTGGGACAAGGGCACAATGTAGGATTAGTGATACTTCTACAGGCCAGAGGCTCATTTAGCTCAGTGTCCTATTTCAGGAAGTGACCTTTATTGGATGCCATAAAGAAAGGATAAAACAAGTAGACATGTACCTCCTCAACCTACCCACAGCAAAACTCCTCACAACTTCTGGCTGTCTGCAACTTAGGGAATTTCTGTCCCAGAGTTCATTTCTAACCAGTGTGGTTTATAGCCCTTGATGGAATTTTCTTTCATTAATTTGTCAAACCGTTTTCAGAAGTGACTTCCTGACCTCATCTAAACTTTTGGCATCTAGGGTTTCCTATAGCAATAAATTCTACAACAGTCCTGTGCACTCTTTGAAGTATTACTACCTTTTATTTGTTTTACCCTACTAGATACTATTTTCATTTGATGCCTCCCCATTCTTATGATTGTGAACAACAGTGACTAATTGTTCCCAGGATGGTCAAGATTTTGTAGAGCTCTCTCCTATGTCCCTTCAGCTGTTTTTTTTCTTTCATAGTCTTCTCTATTTTAATCTCTGTGATACAGAAACTGAGCCAGACCATGATTTATCCTTATCTGTCCTATATACCCACCTACCTCATGTCTCTCTGTGTACCTTTCCTATTCCACTATCTCCTGTCTGAGGTCTGTGACTAGATCTGTTGCAGTAGTCAAGACATGGATACACCATGTTTTGTCTTTGCTTTTGATTTTTATTACTAATTCCTAACACTCTGCTTGCTTTTTAACAATCTCAGAGATAATGTTTTCAGAGAATTTTCCACCCTGACTACATCTCCTTCCTGAATGGAAATAAAGCCCATCATTGTGCATGTACAGCTAGGGTTGGCTTTTGCCTTGCGTACTGGAATATGAATAGCCATGAAAGGGTCAGTCTAATTTTTAAAACTTGAAGACAACTGATTTTATTTTGTAAGCATGATGTAACTCAAGAAATCATATTAGACATCTATATTTTGAAGCTTTATGAGTTTTGTGACACATGGACCACCTCCATTCCTTAAAATGGAGAACAGCTTATGCATAATAAATCTAAATTGGAGGAATTAGATTTAAAACATCTTCATCTTCATCTGCTTTAGTAATTGTTTTTGCTGTCTTTCAGGTTTTTTGGGCCTTGAGGGGTTTTTTTTGTAAAGTAGATTAGACTGAGCATGGAAAAAATCCTGTCAATTTAAGCTAGTTTCTCAGATTAAGACAAAGAAGTGGTCAAAGGGGATAGTTACATCACTTGCATTTACTAAAACCAAAAAGCTAGAAAAGGTGATGTAATACAGCTTTTTCAGCTCTATCTTTTATGATTTGGCCATGGAAAAGAGAGGAGGAGAGGAGAAATGGGACAAAACTGAAAAAAACAGTATGAAATGTTTCATAATCTCACTTAAAATGAAGTCATTAGTTGTGATGCGATTCATTTTGTAAATTTGAACTGTGCAGGTAGAGTACAGGTTACAGTTCTTGCCTCAGTTGTGTACTCTAAAAAACTACAAAAATAATTTAAAACAATGTAGCAAACTTTATTATTCACCCATATATAGAGGATTCTAGGTAGTTAATTCTCTAGGGTAGTGCTCTGTAATAGGAAATCCTAATCAACAATTGTAACAAGTTCTCTGGACCTAATGTAATTATTCTTTCCCTAGTTCCAGAGGTCTTAGTATTTCAGTAACATGAATTTCTCAAGAGATACCTGTCTGGAACTGTTGTTGGATTCATTAATGATGAAGACAATGCTTTAACTCTCAATATCAAGATTAGAAGAGTTTTCTTCTGTTTTTCCAGCTATGTGTGTGACTGAGGATGGCTCTTACATCACTAACCCTTATTGCCTCAACTTCCTCACCACTCATAGAAATGTGCAGGTTTTAGTAAGAATTTTTCACTTTTTCCCGTTTGAAGAGTTAGTTCAGTAGTTCATATATCCACACAGATCATTAGAGTGAATCATGTGATGTTTGTTTTCTTCTGTTCTACCCAGTGTTAAAATCAGAATAGGCATTAAGTCTTCCGTTTGCACAATGGCATAGGCAAATATTTACACCTTTGTTTAGGGAAATAGTATCTTTCCTAATAGAGACTTGTTAACAGCAAAAAGTTAGATTGAAAAATTATTCAGTAGACTTTATTACAGACCTTTTTTGTTTTTCTCTAATAGTTCCTTCTTAAAGATAACAACTATTTTGAGCACTTCTCTATTGTTGTGGGATAACCCTGATAGGTAGCTCAGCCCCATGCAGACACTTACTTCTCACCATGAGGATGGGGAAGAGAATCAAAACATGAAAGTGACAAAATACTTTTTTGGAGATAAAGAGCTTAATTGATAAAGCAAATCTGTGTGCACAAGTAAAGCAAAACAAGAAATTAATTTACTGCTTCCCATTGGCAGGCAGGTGTTCAGCCATCTCCGGGAAAGCAAGGATCCATCCCATGTTACAGTGACTTAGGAAGACAGATGCTACAACTCTGAACTTTCACCCTTCCTTTTTCTTCCCCAGCTTTTTTCTTCATCTTTTATTGCTGAACACAATGTCTTATGGTATGAAATATGTCTTTGGTCAGTTGTGGCCAGCTGTCCCAGCTGTGTCCCCTCCCAACTTCTTGTGCACCCCCAGCCTGCTCACTGTCAAGGCAATATGAGAAACTGAGAAAACCTTGGCACTGTGCAAGCACAGCCCAGTAGCAGCTAAAATATTGATGTGTTATCAACACTGTTTTGGTCACAAATCCAAAACATAGCATCATATGGATTTCTATGAAGTAAACTAACTCCATCCTAGCCAGACCTGGTACATCTATTGGCACTCATAATTGTCAGGACAGCAAATTGCTCAGTTTAGAAGGACAAAGCAAGACTGATTCCAAGGACTGGAAAAGACAGAGATAAACAGGATTATTAAGATGGCCATTTTATTTTAATAGGTTTGCTCAGGACATTGCCCAGGTAGCTTGAGTTCTGAACTTGTTTCTGAGCATCAGTAGTGAAGGAAGCATACCTCCTCTGTGGAGAAAATAAAGTGCTTTGGAAGTTCTCAGCAGAAAAAACTTGTCCACTTACACCGGAAGCAGATAATATATCCCTGTGGAGACCTTCTATAGGACTTTCCTCTCTTAATGACCAGATATAGACCTTAGGCACTCACTTCAGGAAGACTGCCTCATTAAAGCAGCTAACAGTTAAGTACCAGTCAGGTACCCAAGGTCCTGGACTGAATCTAATCCACTGTCTTAATTTTCTGCAAAACTCCATTCCAATAGAGGACAGAAGAGAGTTCTTCCTTACAAGGTCTAATTTCAAAGACCTGGGTAGCCTAAGAGTTGCAAAATTTGCAGTAAGACTCCTAACATGACAGTCTATAATTTCCTCCATTATGCTTTCTCTAGAGAGTTGCTCCAGAGTGTATTTAGAACTGTGACTTTATAATTTGAGCTCAGCTTAGCAAGGTAAGAGGAGTAAGCCTGCTATTTCACCTCCCAAACCTTATTTTGCAATCCATTACTCCAGCTTCCTGAGCAGACACGGAGCCAGTTGTTCTCTTGCAAACACTTGTAAATCACATTCTTCAAAAAACTCTCCAGATGCTAGCACATGGAGGTTGGCTTTCCTGCCAAATTTATTTTGCTTCCTCCTTTGTCTCCTATGTAAAGCAGGAGACGAATCTTTTTATCCTTTCTTCCTTTCATAAGGTGCTTGGTGAATTTGAAAACTGTGGGACACTCTGATGCCCAATAATCTCTCCTTCTACTATACACAGAAGGCTCAGAAGTTATCTAACATCTACCCTTCAAGAGACTTGAACAGTATGGCAGTCTGGGGGACATGAAAAGGCTTCCAGGGGATAAGCGAAGATGATCACTTAACTTTCCTTGTAGCTTGATTCAAATGAGTGAGCCTTTACCCGAAACGGAACCATTAAAACAACTGCTGAAGACTTGTGGAAGAGAGTTTAACATACACAAGAGATGCCAGGGAAGATAGGGTATGTGCCATCTTGGCAATAAACAAGAGTTACTCTTGGCAAGAAAGCTCTTTCATCCAGTTCTTATAACTTGCCTATGACTGCTGTGAGTTACATCTGAAACTTCTTCCTGATGACCTCCTTACACAAATATTTTTCTGGATTAACGGGAACATTTTCCTTGCATGGGTTTAGCAATTTACTTGGGCCTACCAGAAGATGTTTCTGTCACTGGTGCCGTGAATATGAGATGACAGAAACAGTTCTAAGAAAAGGTTTAAATTACATTTATTATTTTCTCTACATTATCCTCCTCCTAACAAAGAGAGTGTGCATGGTAATCTAAATGAAAAAAAAAACCAACAAACCAACCAACAAACAAACAAACAAACAAAAACCCCCAAACAAACAAAAAACCAAACCAAACCAAAACGAACACCACCACCCCCTTTTTTATTTTTGTGCTTCCCACCGCTCTAGTACTTTGAGAGGAATAAATTTTTTCTGGCATATTCAATGTTAGCTTGCTATTGAAAAATTGTGTCTAAACTTTGCATGAGTTTATTCAAGGTAATCTCTGGGGGCCATAGTCATGGCTGCTTTATCTTATTTAGCTATGGCAGAAAGTTTGGGGGAGAGGGAGGCAAAGAAATTATGGGGAAAAAAAGCCCCAATTTAATGCGATAAATTATAGCCACATATTCTGAAATATGTGAAAAACAAAATCCATATCCTTCTTCCCATGCCTGTCTGCAGCAGAACTTTTAAACTAGAAGCAGACTAGAGGTGGGCTGGTACAGAAAAAGTGAGCCAGGCTTCAGCATTTTGTTGAAGCTTTTAAGAGGAAAATAAAATCCTTATTTTTGAAACAAAAGTGCTGATTTTGAAAAATATATTTTGGCTTTTAATTTTATTTTTAATTCTTCTTTTCCTTCCTGGACACATAGGACAACACATCTGAAACAGATGTACTCAGTTCTCTGTGTTTTACTTTTTCGAAAAATCACTCTTGAGAAAAATCAAGTATGGAAAAGTGCATCAAGAATTATTGTAGTCTAGTGCAGAATACAGAAGTGCAGGCTACTGTACTATTTTATTGAAATAGAAGGTGATATTTTTAAAAATATTTAATGGGAAAAGATGTTCTGTTCTGAGCCTTTTTTTACTCTAAAAATTCACAGGACATCTTTACATTTTTATCATTTGCTGTTCCAGAGGTCAAAGATGAAAACATTCCCACTCCTTCCTGGAGAATAATTTATTCTGAGGGATAGTAGGCTTAGCTAGCACTGGAGCTCATCCTTTGTGTGTCTGTGGGACAGGATCATCTCCACCATCACAGTGTGATGGGCAGCACTGGATCTTTCTTAGGAAAGGAGAAACAGTTCTTCCGATGGGTAGTATTTAAAGCTGGATAAAATCTGTTATCTGACCCATCACACAAGCTACTGAATGTGATATTCTTGAAAATCAGTCTTCAATCACCTTGTCCTTAAGTCCACATATCCTCAGTGCTGAATCCATAAGAGAAAGCTGGCAGACATTCTTCTTGTCACTGGAATACACCATGGGGTGAAGTATGGGCTAAGGATCTAAATACTTAGTCCTCAGAAATGGACCTGAGCTACTTAAAATAAAAAATTCAAATTCTCAGCATTTGGAAAAATAAGCAGAAAACACTCTAAAAATAAATAGGTTCTCGAGTATTTTTTCCATACTTTTGTAAGTTAATAGTACTTATTAAATAATACCCAAGTAAAGCATTTGTTTTCCCTTTAAAGCTAAAGAAAAGGATGATCTGTAAAGTGAAAAAAATCATAGCAGAGAAGCATTTCTTCCTAATGTGTATGATATCTAATAGGCTCATTCTTCTTAACAATTAAGACAGGTCAAGTGATTTTGTTGGCAGTTTATGGAAGTTTAGGTCCTCAGGGCAGGCTGAGGACAGGCGGCTCTGTGCATGCTTGTTTGCACAACTCTCCAAGGGCATCACAGTCTGACTTGCCAACCTCTGGGCTTGTGCCCTTCTGTGACACTGGGCCAGATTGTCAGTACTGGCCTAATAATTCCTGGAAATCTTCTCTCTCCTTGGGCCAGAACACAAATATATGTGATTCAATACGCAGCTTATCCCAGAGCTCCAGAAGTGGTGAGTAAAGGCAGCTTTGGCCACTTCCTGCACCTCCCTGTCAATCAGATGTGAAACACTACCTTTCAGAAGAGAAGAGCACATTTCTTCTACAATGATGACACAAAGTGTAAAGGTATGCTAGATGAGCTCACAGGTATACTAACTGCTGATAATTAATAATTTTTCCTTCATCTTCTTCTAAGGAGTAAGATGTGAATGCACGAAAACAATGTTCCTGGCATACCAAAAGGACCTTAGAAGTAAAATTTATAGAAAACAAAATTTAATGTAAAAACAACTGAAGGAAGCTTAAAGTTAACCTGCTAAATCTCAGGAGAGCCTGCCTTGGTCGCTGTTCTAAATCAATCAAATATATCTCACTTCTCCTTATCAAAAAGCAGCCAAGAAATCCCTATATCCAAGCTCATGAGCCACCTTTTGTCTTCCTCCTTTCTTCTTCTCAGCCCCCTGCCACCTACCTCCAAATTCCTGTGGAAGGAAAGCTCTTGCACAGCTTTGGAGCAGGGACAAGAACCGTGAGCCGCCAGCTCCCACAGCAGCAAGGGGTTTCCACAGGTCATTTGATGTGCAGAAGAGGCTTTGGTGCAGGCCATTGCTTTGTGGGACATGCAAAGTAAATCAAAATCTTGTTGTTCTCTAGGAGAAAGCTGTAAGCTACACACTACATTTATTCTGGCAAGTGATGCAAAGGGCTAGTCCCTAAGGTGCTGCTGGTCTACTGTGAGATCATGATGGAAGCACAGAGATACACAAGACACTACACAGATGTTCAGCGTATATAATTAACTTTAAATTAATTTCCAACCAAGAACCCTGGTTTGAAAAAACCTTAACACCGCAAACTGAGTCTAACTCCACGTAAACTGATAAATGTTTCTATTTTCAAAGGTATGAGGTAAACTTGTTCCTCCCCATAATAAAATAATAAAAATAGAAGGCTAATGCAAAGAGCAGAGCAACAGCTTCTTATGCAGCTGGTCTCTTAACGCTGGTCACAAGGCAGTGATAGAATCCTCATTAACATCAAAACCAGGCCTGGGCTTTCTGGGCCAAGCTTTCCTAGTATCAGGATTTTATTCCTAATAATTTAAACTTTGAAAGTTCATTTCATTTTGAGGAACAGATGGAGGCTCATGTGTTTACTGACATTTATACCCATCTGTGATAACACAAGCAGGTTAGAGAATGAGTAAATTGTAAACATAATAGATTAGCAAATTTTAAATAAATGTTTCTGAAAATTCACAGATGAAATGCATAGATTCCTTTGTGTGTAATACTACTAAGATATGAAAACCTCGTCAGTCTAACTGCAGAAAATAGTCCTATTTCAAGTAAACAATTCTGTAAAGAAAATTACAGTGAAAAAAAATCAGAACTGCAATCCTCCTAAATAGAAGAATAAATACATGCTCAGAGGAGATTTGGGATTACACAAGGCTCATTCTAATTCAGTGGTGCAAAAGATACTGACAGTAGCTTCTTAGAAGGAGATAGCAGGCTAAATCTAGTTAACTTTAGAAAATTGTCTTGATTCTGTCCTGGCACAGCACACAAGAGTGTATTCAGTGACAGCTGCTCTTGAGGACACGAGGGAGAGAAAGCAGTGGCAGAATCACTTCCACTGGGGAAAAGCAGCTTGATGCCTCCTCTGAGGCTGTTTAAGAGATGGATTGCTTCAGAGCATCAGCATCTTGGCTTTCCCTCACCCCTCATACCAGTTTTCCACCTGCCTGTGCCAAAATGCTATTCAGCTTGGTGTCTGTGGAACAGTGGCTGAAGGAAGATTCGTAATGTCATGACAGATTATCTGTCACCAGCACACAGCTTGACTGTTGCTGTGGAAAAAAAGAAAACACAAAAAAATCGGCAGTGCTGAGAATGCCTGAGTCCAGCTTATGCTGTGATTTTCAGATATTAGGAGTTTGGAACCCTTGAAATCTCCCCTGATAGGGTTTAGGCTTTTTTTTTTTCCTTTTTGCAATTTTGGAATTAGATATTTACATAAATATGCATTAACTCAGGAGTCCATGGAAAACTGCAGAAATGGAGAAGTATGTGAAAGGTCAAAGTGGGTCTGAGATCAAAATATAAACTGAAGTTAGGCATCTTGATAGATGGTGATATTTTAAAGGCATAAAGGTGACCTCTGAGCTTTATTCATTGTGGAATAATAAAAACTTAAATATTTACCCTGAAAAAGCAACAACAAAATACCCTTATCCAAATTAAACACGCTGGCTGTGTCTATACCAGTAAATTAAGAAGGGCAAACGTCCAATATGGGCTGCAGTCAGGTAAATTGTTAGCAAGTGTTAACGCTCTGGCAGAAATTTGGCCATTGCCAAAGTGCACAGTCTCAGGTAATGGCCTGTTGCAGGCACAGAAAGCCTGGGGTTTGGGTATGGGCTTTCGTGGACTGGCTACATGGTGCCAGTCAGCCTCGGGACCAGAAAACTCTTCCAGACCATTTTATCTGCAAGAATAAATTCAGTCTGTAGTTCCAAACCAAAAGGGGAAAAAAAAATTAGGCTACTAAAGTCTGTTAGCAGCGGAATTTCCATTTTACATAGGTTTATTTTTTAGCGACGTATAATTCCAAATCGGTTTAAAATGTCAGTTAAAAGAGGAATAAATGTCTACTGCTTTTAAGAGAAAAAATGAGGGAATGTTTCGTGGAAATGAGTCTGGACCCCTAGTAGATAACACAAGGTGGAGATCCTCTCACTAGAAAAGTGGGTCAGACATTCATTATGTGAGGCAGAAAGGCAAAGGACATACAAGTCTTGTCTAGTCACCCTTAATAATTCCGTAGGACATATATCTGTCTAGATGTCAGCTGGTTCTTCTGAAGTACTTGATTGAGGGCCTGATACTGGGAGATGCTGAGCACTCATTATGAAGGAATGTATATCTTCAGTTCTTGTGGACATCCATGAGTTCCACATGTTGAAAGTGCTTCCCAGATGGGGGCCTTGTCTGACAGAAAACCTGGAAACCAGCACCAACAAAATAGATGTCTGTAATAGACTGGCACAGAGGTTCTGAAACCTGTTTGTCATCTAGACAGATGTTAAGTGGAAGATTCCCCCATCTTACTTGACTGTGGTGTGGATAAGCATAAACTTGTTTGCTCCAGGCTAATTTCACAAAATATAGTGTTCATAAATATCATGGTAGGAATTATCCTTTACAGTTTCCTAAAACTCTCTTTAACCGGAGAACTTCACAACACCTAATGAAAAGGAAAAATGTGAATGTTTGCAGGCATCTCTTCCCATTTGGAAACTCCATCCAATTCTATGGAATCAAAGGAATGACCCTATGCAGGCTCAATTCTTTACTGTTGCTGCTATTTCAATCTCAGAAATATAAGAATAATAAAAAAAGCCACTACAGAAACTGACACTAGGCTCATTTATGAGAATTAATTGATACCATTAGGCTTGCTTGCTAGTGATTTGGAGGTCTTTTATTCATCTAGCCACCCTTTCAAGGAATACAATTTCCATTTCTTTGAACGCTACAGAACTGCCACTTTAAATTGACTCAAATATATGAAGGAATTGCTTGCAAAATATCTGTAGCCAGGAGTAAGGACACTGCAGATTGTCTAGTAATTAAATGTATTCATCATACTAGATGCAATATGAATGGTAATATATTTCTGAATGAAGGAACGAAGATGACAGCCAGACTAGTAATCTGTTGGGTGACTTGACAAGAGAAATACATCTTTGTGTTGCATATTGCTTAAAAAAGAAACCAGCTCTACAATAGTGAAGCAAAGCTAGAGTAACTAGAACTCATTGGCAAGCAAACTTTGGCAACCCACGAATTTCTTACCTATACAGAAATTACATTCCACATCTTAGAACAAAATTCTCAAAAAAAAAACCAGCCTAGGAAGGACTAAAAGTTTCTAAAAGTTGTAATTGCCTCTGTTGTGGCTATCATTATGTAAAAGCAATATTATCTCTTTAAAGCAGAAAGTATATTTTCTTACAGATTTTCAGAAAAACAAGATACATGTGAGAAAAAAGAGCTTAGGAAAACCAGATTGCTTTAAAGCACTAGTTTCTTCCTCTCTTGAACAATTAAAACTTTTGCTCAGTGCTAGTCTGCCTTGCTATGAGGGAGATACTGTCCTGTTTTTCCAGAAGTTTAAGTACAATCCACACTGGTAGTTTCCATCCGCCTCTGAATGCCTACTGAGCTGCAATATCTGTAGCTAGGTAGTTGAAATCACTTGCACAAGAACAGAAGAAAAAAGTAAGTTCAGCAAAGCTGTCCATTAAAAGTCTTCTTTCACATAACATTTAGCCTGCGTTGACTCTGAGACCACAGTTCTCTCCTTCACCCTTGAGTCATCGTGAAATGTAAATATAATTGCATTTTTTTAAGTAGCCCCCTCCCCCTCCCCACCAAACATTCCTCAATTGCGGTCTCTTTTTAAATATAATTGCAGTAAATGTGGTATTTGTGGCACTAATGTCCCCTGGAGCACTATGTCCAGTTCTGCACTCCTCATTGCAAGAGTCCTGGATATACTGGAGAGTCCAGCAAAGGGCCCCTAAAATGATTAAGGGACTGGAGCACCTCTCCTGTGAGGAAAGGCTGAGAGAGCTGACACTGTTCCACCTGGAGAAGAGAAGCACAGGGGGTCTTATCAGTAAGTATAGACACCAGAAGGGAGTGAGCAAAGAAGATGGAGCCAGGCTCTTTTCAGTGGTGCCCAGTGACAGGATCAGAGGAAAGGAGCACAAGCTGTAACACAGGAGGTTACCTCTGAACATCAGGAAACACTCTTGTATCTGTGAAGATGCCCTGGCTTAGGAGGGGTATTCCTCAGTTTAGTACTTCCACTAAAAAGAAAACCACAAACTGCTCCCCTCTCTGCTCCAGTGGGAGATGCCAAAGGCAGAGATTATGGGTTGAGATAAGAACAATTTACTGGAAACAGCAATGAGAAAAGAAAATGAACAGTAACAGCAATAACACTAATAACAACAGTGTACAAAAGAGAGGGTGATTTACTTGGAAAGTGCTCACCAAGCCGAGACAACGAACAATGGCAGATAGACTCTACACCAACCACCCTTGCCCAGGACTGGCAGCCACATCCACCCTCTTCCCAGATTCGAGTTCTTATTCTGCCTCCCGGAGATGATGTAAGTGGTATAGAATAACAACCTAGATATGCCCACCTGGCTTCAGGCTGTACCCCCTCACAGCTACTGTGGAAATTTTAAATCTGTCCTGGCTGAAAACCAGGACAGAAGGTTACTGAGTACTGTCACAGGTTGCCCAGAGAGGCTGTGGACTCTCCATCCTTGGAGATATTCAAGGCTCTGCCTTGAGTGGGACAGGGGCATGTGGCTGGAGTGTGGAAAAGATGACCTCCTCTGTCCCTTCCAGCCTCAGCCATTCTGTGATTCTGTATTTCTGTAATTCTGTGTTCAGCTTGGCAAAGACTGAACTCAGATCTTAAATGTTTGCAAAACAGTTCTGGATATATTTGTGGGTATCTTAGAACAGTGTCCCTTTTCTCAAGGGCTTTCCATCAGGTTAGTTTTTCCACTATGAATACGCTTCTAAAAGAAGAAAGAATCAGTATAAAATTTACATCAAAGGTCACATTGCAAATAGCAATCTATGATGGAAGAAGTGTTGACTTGTGGATTTCTGATTCTACAAGGCTTTGCTTTCTAATTATTCACGGGGTCCCAAAGGAAAGTGTAGAGTTTGGACAAATTTGACAACTTGTCTGCCAAGCGTATGCTGAATTCAACTTTTATGGAAAATAAAGGCAGGAGAATATAACTTCATGGCTTTAGAAAGAGACTGTTAATCTGATTGTCCCTTATGAAGAGAAAGGTTACCAGATTTTAGATCTATTCCATTTTAAAGAATTAAATACACAGGAAAGGGAAAAGAGTGAAACACTGCAGATTTGCTAAAACATTTTTAAGTACTTGATTTACCAAGCACATCCCTCTATGACTTACTTTAGTTTAGCATTCATATTTCAGTAAGGATGATCTACCTTCATGGTGGCTTGTGGGATGCAATTTAATAACCTTACATAATGATCTTACATAAACTCCAAAATCTTGGCCAAGACTCCCCATTAACAAAGAGATTATTATGCTCTTAAGCAGTAGATCACTTGGGTTCAATTCTCAAGCTGAAGACTAGCACAACATAAGACTATCAGGACAGAGCTAAACATCTTAACTGACTAGACCTTAATAGCCTGATGTGCTCCAGATATCTTAAACCTTATTTCCACCAATCTCCTTTTTCTTTTATGGCTTATAGTTGAATCTGTAATGACTGACCAATTACACTAAATCCAGCACAATATTAAGAAAGCACTACAATACAAAAGCAGAAAGAAATTGAAGCCATTCTCCCCCACCTTCAAAGTATGGCAGAAAGATACAATCTCTCATGAATTGAGAAGTTTCTTACTTTCCATGGGGGAGTTCACAACTCTGAACATGGATGAGCTGGCCTTATAATAAACCTTTGAACAAAAGAATTCACAGAACTTAGTCCAAGTTTTCACAGGGAAGAAAGGAAGGACCCCGTTCATCCATAATATTTTTAAGTGTATTTTCTTCTGAACACTTAAATATCTCACAGGGCTAAAAGCTATTCCTTCACACAGAAAAGTCTAAATAGCACTGCAAGAGGAGCACTACAGAACAAAGACAGGAGAACTGGCAGTTATTCCTTCAGTCATCCCTGGGGTGCTGCTACAGCACTGGAGTCAGAAACATAGCAGTGAACAGGCCAAGAACTCGTGTGTAGACACAGGGAGTTTGACTGCATCTCTTCATTCTTGTGTCCATATACTCCACAGCCATACCATCTTCTAGAAATCTCAAGACTGTTTTAGGGAAGTAAGCACACATCAAATACAAAAAACAAATACAGTTTTTGCTGTGCTTTAGAATTTTGATGTCTAAGGCATTGCTCTTCATGCTTCTCTCCACAGTTCTTAGTATAAATGCCATTCTGAGTGAAAGGTAGAGGTGCTGTTTCCAGGACTTTAAGAGATGAGGCTCTAATAAATACTCTGCATATCACGAAGAAGAGTTATAGTTGCTGTATCTTCCAATGAGCTGTTTTCTTAACAGAAAATCTCTTTCCTTTTAGTTAGAAAGCCTACTGGAAAAAACTTCTCCTATGACAAATGTATTTTTTTCTAAAGAGCTTCTTAAAGTTAAGCACAGTATTTCATTTAAATCTATTATTTTATTACACTAACTAGAATTACTCACAAAAGACTAGTTGGAATAATGATAACTAACAATGAATAAAACCAAGGCAATTGATTATTTCATTTTAAAATGTAATGATAATTATTTTTAAAACCATCAAAACCAATTATGAAATTTCATTAATTTCATTAAACTTTTCTACAAATGTTGTTTTGTTAGAAATCAAATTAATTTTAACTGTCAAATCTGTGCAAAACACAAACTCAGTTCCAGTATATTCATCATAAAACCCAGTGGAAGTGCCTGTGAAACAATTTCTGCACCCATCCAGGGTAGCAAAAATCAGACCATAAAATTTACACCTTGAGCTCCTGCTTTGCTCGCAGAAGTTATGGCATGCAGAAATGTGCATATGGGAGCCAGAAATCTGCCTGCATTTACTATTACTGGATCCCAAGCAGACACTAAGCTTTTCCATTGAAAGCATGTTCACAGGACATACAAGTGCTGAACTGTCTCTTACAGACTGCTTCTCAGCTGTATGGTCTTCAAACAAAGAGATGGAAAAGGCAAAAAATACGAACTACACCACACTACAACATAGCAAACTGAATCAAGGGGGAAAATACCACCAAGAAAAATTGGAAAGGAAGAAAATGTAGCTCTTCTAGCTATTGGAAGACACAAAGTATCTGTTTTTATCATTTATTTCATTTTATCTTTCTTTTTGTGACCTGTGAGGAAAAAAAAAAAAAAAGGCCACTTTTCATGGCAGCTTCTATAGTTACAGGTCAAAATGATGAGACCATAGTGTAAGCCAAATGAAAAGCTGGGAGATTTGTGACTCCACATTCCTTCCCTCACCTGAAGCTTTGAATATTGGAGAGATTTTAGCTGTAATGCAAAACCTCCAGGATGGTAAGCTTGAAAATACTTGCATTATTAAAAAAAAAAACAACCCACACTTTGTTTGCGGTTTTTAGTTACGTGAGGTAGGACTTGCAGAATCAGATGTCAAGTTTATAAACTCTGGCAAACAATTTTTTTCACTCTAAAACAACTGAGTCCAAGTTTGTTTTGTTTTTTTCTTTTAAAAACAATTTGGATCACACATGCCTCTTAAAACCATCTTATCACCTAAGGCAAATGTAACTCTGGCACGCAGGAGACTTAGCACCACAGGTACCTGGACTTTTAGAAAGGAGTTTATAGTTTCAGTGGACACTGCCAAGTAGGCTGATTATAACCTTATGGTAATCGTTGGCTTTCCCTCAACACACTGCTTTCCCATGTCAGTTTGCTAAACACGATCTCCATCATTTAGTTTTAAGCACAAGACAATGATGTAGCTATTTTTCATTAAATTCTAACTTATTTTCAGTATAAAATTTTACATCCTATGTTTCTTCACTGAATTCAGTGAAGATCTGAAAATCATATCTTCTTAAAAAACTAGGATGGACACTAATGACAAAAAAAAATCCTTAACATTTTTTTGATCTTTGTTTCTTTGTAACAAAAATTGTGTTCTACTGAGTTAAGACAAGATTATGATCAACTTCTGATCAAGTAAGTGATTCTAAAGGCTCTTGACCACCTTTTCCCTCCAAAGTCTCACAGACTACCACTGCAGACATATGGGATTACCAAATTTGCAATTCTTACTGTTTCACATCTTTCTGTGGATGAAATGCACATCACTTACATTTGCCTTGCAGACAGCCAGGAGTCCACCCAAGCCTGCATTCTAGAATGCTTCAGCATGTAGGAGTGAGTTTCTGAACAGAACTGTGCAAAAAATTGATTTTTGAGTGACTGACTGTTGAACCACAGTATTAAAGACAATCTGGTCAAATTAAACCACAATCAAAAATGAAAAAGATACTAGAATGCACTTTTTCTGCATCTGAATTCAAACCAAGAAAAAAAGTTTCGGTTTATATATCATGTTTTAAGCCAGTCACTAGTAGTAGAAGTAAAGGAATCAGAAAACGTGGAGATAAGCAAGAGCACCACCACTTTGAATTGAAGAGTGAAGGTATTTATCCAGCTGGTGAAAGATGTAGGGTTGTTGCCCGTCTTTGTCTTGGAGTTTTCAAAACCACCTTCCCCGCACTTCAGGAAAATGCACTAATCATTTCTTGTTTTCTTATGCAGTAATGTTTGTTTAAAAGTTTTTCCTCCTCCAAACAGCCATGAAAAAATATTTCCTATCTGAGTCTGTTTGATAAATTCAACTTGTGTTTGTCAACACTTCTGGGGAATGGTCATTTTATATCATCTACCCAGTGGAATTTTAAAATCACAATTACATCTTGGGATTTTTTGGTGGGAGAGTTGTGGTTTGTTTTTTTTTTAAGAAAACTAAAAATATTGTATCTCTTGATCTGATGATTATAAAAATTCCTAGGAGTAGGACATGGTGAAGTGTGGTGCCAGTGAGATATATTCTTTCAAAGGGTAGATAAGTGAAGGAAACATGTCAGGACATCTATTATCCAGAGAATCTTAACTGAATATTGATTTTCACCTGAAAACTAAATTCTGCATTTAGATTGTATGTGCAAATGACTTAATCTGGCCTTTAGGTTGGAATAAGGATGGTTGTTGTGTTACAGTGGTGGCCTGAGGGCTCATGGCCCTACTATGTGACATACACAGGTTTCAGCCTCAAATGCAGTCACTGCCCAGCAGAGCCTAGCATCTATAAACTTCAGCCAAGAAGTAGAAATTGAGCACAGATCTCCTGAATGGCCACCAATAGCCTACCAAACTAGTTCACAGTGTCCCAGCTTGATTTCTACTCCTTATTTTCATGACAGCATAAAAAACACCACTAAGGCAAGAGATTTTAATAGTCACATTGTCTTCAGTACCAGACATAATTACAAAATACTGCGGTGATATACTGCATATGATGCACATAACTGAGAAAATACCTGAGTGAGTATAATTGGTGTCAGCCATGCATGGACAGAATACTAATCTTGGCACCTGTCAAAATGGCATGGTTTTCTTCCCAAACTGATAACAGTCATTTCACTGATTTGCCAGATTTAGGCTACTGGTACATAAGAACCTGGCCCTTGGGAAGCAATTAAATACCATTTGTTTACTGGATATACCGAGAATGAAAGATCAGGTCCAAGTTCTAAATGACTTTCAGTTTCTTAATGGCAGTAGAAGATAAGTGCAGCAGTAGGGATGCAACTTACAAGAAAGCTAAAACCACCAGCTGGAAACACCTGGAGGAAGAGTCAGTGAGATGTTTGCTCTTAAATTAGTTCAACTCTCCTGATGGTTTTTCCAATTAGCTTGGCCTTTTTACCTTCTCATGTACCAGACTGCAGCATTACTGATTTAGCTAAGTAATTATACAATAGAATAATTATTTAATTGCTGAACATGAATATTAACAGCCAAATAACAGCAGCTAAACAAATAAAGATTGGTTTTCTGAATCCCATCATTTCCTCCAAAAACACATCAGCTAGGAGCTCAGACCAGTTTAACTTTATTTATATTCATGTGTTCAATTTGTGTACTTCTTCAAGTAGTCCCTGATCATTAAAATTTTTACTTATAAAGTGTGTTAAGTTGCAAAATAGAAACACACTGACTCCAGACAGAAATTTGTCATAAAAATACTGTTGCAGTAGTTAAAGTTATTGGTTTTGTAGCAGTCAGGAACCCAAGATATATTTGAAAGGTACGTCAAGCTCAGGTCACCGAAGTACTTTTTACTGTACTCTCTAGAGCAATAAAATCAGCATACAAGTGGGCAGAACAAACCTTCCACAGGAACAGAAAACAAACATGTACTGTGTTTTCCATTTAAACTTTGTCTTTAAACATCCCAAACTCTTTGTTGTGCTTTTATCGTGCGAAATTTGCATCTCTAAATTTGAAAGATATCTGCTGGGTGTATTCCAACTAATAAATAACAATAGCACCATAGATGTTAATTTACTTAGATGTCTCTCTAGAACGCTTCCATTTCATTGAACTACTTTTTGATAAGGCATATCAGCAATTTCCTCTTCTTAAAGCCTTAACTAAGATAATTTTGTTAATCTTTAGCCTGTTACTTTTAGTCTGTTTAGCTTTACACTATACAACATAATTCTTCTGACATAATCAGCTAGCTTCAATGACGGATTAAGGTATCAGAGGCATCAGGTATGCAGGATGCCTCTTCTGGTGTGGACTGCTTAAATTCCACAGAGAAATGTGAACAGATAATGTGTTTCTAGCTAAAGGTAGCAACACAGGAAAGAGCACTGCAGTGTAGCCATTTTGAGTTAAAAGGTAGCAGTCTGTTATTGTGATCAGTTGTTTAAAGGCTGTTTTCAAGCTAGCTTTGCAGTCACAGATGTGTAAATATTTAATTTTTCTTTCTAAGAGAATGTGAACCAGTTCCTTGAGTGAAAACAGAACATGTATGAATTGAATGTACTTCTGTATAAAAATGATGGTTTCATTCACAGGAAAAACATATCAAAAGTAATGTATCCAATGGAATGGATCTGCCTTGACAGATGTAGATAAATAAAAGTTGAAATGTAATGTTAGTGTTTGTCACTGGAAACATAATGCAGAATTTAGGCCAAGATGCATTATAAATTTAGCACAGTTTTAAATGCAATACCCAAACGTGAGAAAGTGTTCCAACCCATTATAACACTTCTGTCTTTAGAGTCTTCCCTATTTTGCAACTCTGACTACATTCAGCTATTAAACTCCAGATATGAATGCTGAGATGCAGGAATCAGGGCCAAGTGTGTATCTTATATTGTCACTCTGGTATAGATAACAGAGAAGTGATACACTATGTTCCAGACCCACCATCTGAACTTTTCACTGAGACATAGTCTTGTAGAAAATCAAAATGCATAATGCCTATCTGTTACCCCTTTGATTAAAAAAGGGGGGGGGGAAAGTGCAATGAAGTTAACGTGGCTTTCTTCTCCATTTTCCTATTTCTCTTGCTCACCACTCACTACTTCGCTGTTTCCCCTTCATCAATGCATGATAGTTTTCCTAAGTCTAGCAGAGATTTTGCATGAGCAAAACAAACAGTACTTGATCCCAGACAATAAATTAAATTAGCAATGTAGACTGACTGCTCTCAGATGAGTCATTTTCTACTTCCAGTAAGACTCCACATCCTTGGACATCTACTGCCCAACAGGTAAATTATATCAGTACAGCTTAGCTGCTGCTCATGTGATGAAGGAAAACAAGTAGCTTCATTCTCTTTTAGACAGACTTGGGTGAACACCCTGTTACATTCACACCATACACAAGCAGTTTCTGCTTCCGTGGTGTTATTCTTCCACAGAACTAAAGGACATTCAGTTCTCTGCACCCAGCAGAGAAGACAAATGCTGCTCTACCTATGGACTGCAAAGGAGGGAAGGAGGCAGGGAGAGAGAGAAGCTTTGTGCCTTCTCTGCTTCTCTCTCACCTCAGCTTTGTACTTTGGCCGGATGCAAGGTGACCTTAAGCAGTTACATGTGTGGACTTAAAGATTACAAGACAGAAAGAAAGTGGATGGTCCCTTTTTTTTTTTTCTCCTCCTGTATACGGAACTCCTGTTGTCTTTCCTGGGTGCTCCCTCTTTAGACTGATGAACAACAGGTCAGAGGAGACAGAAAGGCTTTTTACCTGCCAACCCCAGAGTTCAGGATGTGTTGTTTCTCCTGCAGCAGTTGATGACACCCTAACACCTTAGCAGCACTGGAGCTGCATTCCTACGCTGTAACAGGGGAAGTAGGACCAAGGGCCTGAACTAAGGTCTTGGCAGGTAAGTGAAGGAGCAACCAGTATCAAAGAGCTTCGTTTGAAAGTGTACGTCTCTGTAATGTTTAAGTCTTAATATGTGCTCTGCTTTACCTGGAAGCCTAAACTTCCAATTTTCAGAAGATTGTTTGAGATCACCTATTAAGTCTGCCAAATGCTTGAAAAAAGTTGAAGAAACTCATAAATACAGAGGGTCTAAAACGAAAGGTTATTTGTATTAAAAGTGTCTCAGAGCTGGGATTTCTTTTCAGAGCTCAGTGTGAGTTTTTCAGATTAGTGGGGGAGGGAGAAGCTTTATGCTACAACATATTTTTGTATAGCAACACTTAAGGATGACTGAGAGCATCATTGTATGGTGAATACTCAATACTCAAAAGATGAGCTCTCTCGGGATTGGGAGGGGGATTTTTGCTTGGTTGCTTATTTTCTCTCAATTGGATACATGAGGAACATCTGATAAAGGGAATTTCCATCTCCTTACTATGTTCCACTTCTTAAGCTTAACTTTGGAACCAGGTTTCCTATATGAATAACTATGTCACTCAAAACATACTTTATTTTAATAGTTATCAGGAATTGTGGTTTTGCTGACAATACCATTCCAGAACATTCACAGAGAACACACACAGAGGATGCCTCTACCACTAAAGCAAATCTGATTAAAAAGGTATCTGCAGAAAAATAAGTGATGCTAGTTAGCAGCTCAAAAAAAGAAGAAAAAAAATAAAAATGTCCTCACATAAGTCTTCCTTTTCCTTGCTTGTGATAATATGAGGGTAACGGATGCCTTTCTGTTCAGAGGCCTGTAAGTTTTACTTTTCGGAATGGAAAACAAATTTAGGTCAGAGGGGGAAATCATAAGGAGCTGCCACATGCTTAGTTCTGTATCTGAGCCATCTACTGTCACCATATCCTAGAGACAAAAAAGGGAATGTTCATGAAAAATGAAAAGCTATCCAGAACTGGTGGGGCACTAAAACCCCATCAATGTCCAATTCACATATTCTTATCCCCACCTACCCTTATTGTTACTAATATTCTCAATTTACTAAGTGAAATCACTCCAAAAGTGACTTCTAAGTTTTTGCATTTCAGTGGATAAACTGTGAGCTTCTGAAAAAATGCACATGCTGATAGCAACTGTTAATTAATATTCATCAGAATGCAGGGGAAAAGTCATTATAAAAAAGTTCTCTCCAAAATTTCAGAGGCAAGAGTGAAAAATGACACTTTATATATCTCTTAAAAGTTGGCATTACTATAGTCATTGTTTAAAATTAACTTTCTCTAGACAAAATAAAGTGTTGTACTACATTGCAGCCTCACTGTTAGGAATGAAGACAGAGGAGACAATGCAGGAAGGCCAACACATACGACCAAACTGGAGAGTATCCAAGTCATAGAAGAATGGTAAGTTGGTCAAACTGTTGTCTAGTTAATGTTTTAATTTGGCTTTAACTATTTTTAAGAATTGCCTTGAGTTTTGTGCTTTGGGAATGTCCTTTTAATTGCTTTTCCTACAAAAAAAATCTGTACAAAAAGAAGCAAAATCTGTCCTGACAATGAAATGACAACAGAGACATTGATTCTTAAGACAGGTTTATTTATGGTTTCCTATTTGTGGAAAAGAACTGTGGGGAAGAATGTGAGGTGCATGGATGGTTCCATAGATGAATCTCTATAGGAAGCCTCTGCTACCTGTCAGATACTTTCTTCTGTTTATCCAAACAAGAAGAAAAACTAATGGGCAAGTGCACTTCACAATCAGATTTGTAACATGGCTACCATTCATAAAACAGCTTGGACAGTGGTTTCACTCAAGTAAACCAAAAAAGCACATACTTTGAAAATTGGGTTAAACACACTAGAAGTCTGAGCTCCTATTTCTGTATAAAGCTTGGGCCAATATTGGTTGTGTGTGGAAAAATGCTAATGTGTCAGAGGCTCTGAGTTCTCTAATCCCATAAAAAGCAAATTAAAACTTTAGAGGACATGTCTGATGGTGAAAGCAACTCAAATGACTCACTGCCTTCATTGCTAATCTCTGCCTTTTATGAGAGGACAAGGTCATAAACTTCCACAAAATACTGTAGTGAAGAGAACTTCCCAACAGACAGTAAGGGAGTACAGGTTGCTTGTCAGCAACATCCACCTGAACAGGTTGTTTGCACTCTCCTCAGAGAGAAGATTTTTCACCTTCACATCTGTGTTTAAACATTTTCATTCAGATTACAATTATTTTGCAGGACAGTTTAAATGTTAGACCCTTTCTGATTTATCATTTATCAGAAAAATGACTTCCCATCATCCAGTCTGCCTTTCATGCAGAGTAGGACTTGATAAATGGGCTTCAAGAGAAATTACATAGACAAATGTCATTTATTGTGCATCATGATTACACAGAAACTATTAACAACAGCTAGCAAAGCTCTTGTGTTGGATCAGGAAGGGGAGGATGGGCACTCAGAATTACGTTTGAAACTGTATTTAATTGTGAAGTAATTCAGAGTATTACGTTCTCAAGCTATTCATTGGTACATTAATGGATTAGTGACGCAAGTTAGTCTTCTGATCACTTATCCACCGCATCCACTGTTAAAAGCCACAAATAGTTTCCTCAGGAAATGGAAATAAGGACTTTTTCCCATTTCTTCTCTTTCCAGTTTGCCAGCAACATCCATCACATCTCATGCCAATAGATCATCATTCAGGTCAATAGCACCAAACAGAGTGAAACTTAGCAACCCGTAGGTACAAACACAGAAAAATATGCTAATTTAAAAGCTCTCTGAATTACTATTTTGTTGGGGCTCATTAGTATGCTTTTGGCTGCCAAGAGGCTTTTATTTTTCTTTTTCTTCCTAAACCAAATTGTGTGGCAGCCAAATTTTGGCCAGTCACCATCAGAAGCAGGCAGGAACATCAGGTGTCATCTAAACCCCTCACTGAAAGAGAGTGTATTTCCAGCTTCCTGCAATCACATCTTCTTTATCTGCAGAGACAGGAATTCAGTGCTGCTGTGGGATTTTGTCTTTGGTCACATGGCTAAGAACACTAGCAGAAAACTTGTGGAAAGCTAAGTACATGTCTCGTAACATTAAACATGTTTAGTGGGCTATTGAGAAATGAATGCACAAGTGAAGAATGAACAAAATTCACCTGTCCATGATGAAGCCTTGTTGCTTCCAGTTTTCAGTCTGGACTAAACTGAAGTTGAAAGGAGAATTTTTGATGAATGTATGAAAACACTGTTACAAAAATAGAAGCATATTTGTAATGATATTTGCTTTTGCAGCCAAAACCCTACTGCAGATGAAATTTTGTCTTGGGCTCAGAATTTTGACAAGATGATGAAAACACCAGCTGGGAGGAACCTTTTCAGAGAGTTTCTGAGAACAGAGTATAGTGAGGAGAACCTGCTTTTCTGGCTTGCATGTGAAGATCTAAAGAAGGAACAGAACAAGAAAGTCATTGAAGAAAAAGCAAGACTTATATATGAAGATTACATTTCTATACTATCACCAAAAGAGGTAAATCTGTAAATGTAACATTTGTGTTTTCTGTTATTCCAGAGCAGAAATGTTATAGCCTGAATTGCCAGGATGGGGGTCTGAAAGTTTGCCTGATCTGTCAGATGAAAGTCCTAGTATGGACATAAAGTCAGGAAGGGAAGGAACAGAAAAAGTCCCTTCTGGTCCCCACACAGAGGTGCTGGGTCATTTAGTATCACTGACCACAACATATCTAAGTTCTGTGTAAGAAGAAACTCAAGAAACTCCAGTAAGAGAAGGCTGAGAAACAAGTATGCTTCTTTAGTAATGCCACATATCTGCCAGAGAGAGGAAATAAGTAATACAAATGGATTTCTGGAGAAAAGGCACCAAAATTAAGGAATTTAAATCAGAATCCTTATTGATTTTTGTGCTGCAATAGCTGTTTGGGAGAAAATCCAAATTTGTACTTGTTATTCCTACGTGAGAGTCCAAGAATGAAGACCACATATTTTCTCTAATGAAACATTTAATATCTAGGAAATTATATTAGATTTTTTTCAACCCTTTGATTGAAATAGACATTTTGAAATTATCTTCACCCGGAGGAAAAAAAAAGCATGCCCTATCAAACCATGTTTTGGAATACAGAGATACATAAATTTATAAGCACTATGGAAGAATCTTTCTTAAGCCACATAATGTGTACCTTTGCCTTGTCTCTGTGCACTGCATTTTTTGCATTTGACTTCCTACTTGATGGCTAATTTATGCTCTCTGTGGACCTTGTTTCCTACATTTTACTTTGGCACTGCATTCAAGAATACTTTGCAACTTCATTCATATGAATGAAGCCAACAGCAATTTATCTTCCCTTGTGCCATAGTGTCTACTTTTGCCTGGAGTGAGGATACAACTATCAATACAGAAAGCTAATAATGAATTTTTCTTTTAATACAATATCTCTACTACATATATATGTGATGAATGCTCAGTTGTCTTTTTTAAGCTAAGATCAACCAGCAGTTAATATTCAAACACTAAGGGTTTAACAAGCCTACTCACAGACTTGGTGCACTGGATGGGTGTAGATCTCATCAATCCAGTTGCTCCGGCCCATAATGGAAACCTTAGAAGGCAAACAAGAACTCTTTGCAGTGCTTTAGAACAGCATGGGAGCTGAAAAGTTCTTTTCATCCAGGCATCCCATTCCAGTTGTTATCTTTTGGCATAAGAGCTGAAATATTTAGCATCACTCATTCAGTGATGAAGTTATTGAGGCAGAAGGTCTTAGTGTTCTAAACAGACAACCTTGTATTCATCTGTTTAGCAAGAAAATATCTTTAATAATTCCAACTAGTTTTGCCATCTGGCTTTAGCAAGTCACTGAAGAAATACAATAAAAATTAATGTTCCATAATTAATTTAAATTTTTTTCATTCTATAAGTGCTATTAACTTTTATTGTGTTCAGTGGCCCAAAACCCCACCAACCTGCCAAATTTGAGGTTTTTTTCTTTTATCCCAACTGTTATATTTGATATTGAATAGCCAATTAGTTACTTGCACAAATGGGGTTTTTTTATAGAAATGCATGTGCCTGTGCGTGGGGGAGAATTACTTAAATCTTAGTGTGTCATTTCTGTGCTGCAGAAATGCAATGGTCTGGGATTGAAATCTATTCAAATAAATTCTGAAGATGCATGGATGCAACACTGCCACTCAAAACTACCTCAGCACTACATCTCTACATGCAGTCAGTGGCTGAGCAGTTCCACTGGTCCATTTGTTCCTGCTGTGCCGCCCAGTCTGCTTGCACAGATACCTTAGTTAGACAGTGAATTCAATGAGAAAACAGCCCCTTTTTTTATGTAGCTGTGGGGCTGCCATGCCAGAACCGGTAGTGGAAGCAGCAGGGTGGGAAAGCAGGGATGTTGTTCATAGCCACTGACAGAGCACCGCTCACTGCCCGGCCATTTCAGAGCTGGACAGGAGGGAGGGACTCCTCAGCACCCTGAGGTGCTGCCTGCAGGTGTGGCAATGAGTGCTTGGAGAGCGTTTGTAGGGCAGGTGTAATGAGTGTTCTGCAGAGATAGCGTACTGGAGTAATAGGTACAGTTTCCTAGCATGAATAGGCAACAGATGACTTGCAGTTCATCTGCATCATAGTTGTACTTTGTGACTGATAACCAAGTAACAGCAAATATTGGAAGAGAAAGAGTTTGTCTGCTGTGTCAGTAACATACTCCAACATGCCAACAACAATACCAGATTCCAGAGCTGGTAGTGAAGTTATACTGAAAATGTATATTTTCTCCTCAGTGCCCTACTGTACCATACCATATCACACCACAGCAGTGTGTTTCAAAGACTTTGCTTCACCACATATAAAATCACACAAACTCACACAGCCAAACGTTCTGAGTTTTCATCCTGGCTACTGTCCTTCACATGTCAAGGTATCTTAGTACATGGAGCTTTCCATGGTTGAACTCAATCCTTCAGGGAGTATGAATGTCTTTTTGTATGGCTGCAGAATAGTAGAGCCAGACAGATTGCAACTTGGTGTAAATCACAGTAGCTTAACTGACCTCTGCTTGGCCTTTCTCTACTCAATATTTTAGCCTTTTTCTTCTCAGATGAGTAAACCCTTGCTGGTCCCAGTGGGCTTTCCTGCTACTGCCATTGTGTTTAATCCAGAAGGCATTAATTTGCTGGGTTTTAGAGCATTTTGCAGATAAGCTGTACACTCGCTTAAATTTCTAAATGATATGCTAAAATCATCTGTGCATTCATCCCAAGCATAATATGTCCCTTTCTGCCTAGGCATAGCAGTTCATTACAAACTGTAAGTAAATGAGAAGCTAAAACTGAATCTTGCTAACAACTTCAATATGGACATATGATATTCCGAAAGTAGCATATAGTCTTGAAAAGAAGAACAAACATGAAATAGTTAATGAGAAGATTAAAACTAAAAAAGAAAAAACTTAGTAATTTGTGAGGAACAAGAGTAATGTCTGAATAAATGGCAAAAAACTGTAGGACAGACAGATGAGAAGGATGAATAGAAAGCTTCTAAAAGATTAACCACAAATGTTCAGAGGGATAAAAAAAGCACTTCAGCTCTCTTAATGAGAATAATTAAACATTAATTTCAGATAATTTTAAATACATAAAAATTATTTTTTCAGGGTAAAATAGCATATTTTGGAAAATTCAGGTTACTGCAGAGCTCAGTTTAGTTGCACTACATTTAATCTGTTATATAACTGCATTTCACTGTACAGATCTTAGGATGGATGCAAAGATCAAGTCAAAACTGAAATAGGGTCGATGGTCTCAATGTATTACACAGTAATTGTGTGATGGCTCTGAAAGAAGCAGAGAGCATCACCTGAATAAACTGATAAAGTCAGCATGTTCAATGGAGCCATGAGAAAAAAAAGATACATATTACATCTTTTCCAATATGGTTGTTTAATATTATTCTGTTCTTATCTTCTTCAGGTTAGTCTTGATTCCCGGGTGAGAGAAGTAATCAATAGAAACTTGTTGGATCCCAGCCCTCACATGTATGAAGATGCCCAGCTCCAGATATACACTCTAATGCACAGAGACTCTTTTCCAAGGTTTTTGAACTCTCAGATTTATAAGTCTCTTGTTGAAAGTATTACAGGCTCTACTTCTGAAACTTAGTTTTAATTTTCAAACAAAATAACTTGATCTTTTTTTTGGGTGGGTGGGATGGAAGAAAAGTAGTTTAATAACATCTGGAGCTGGGTTCCTGGAGAACTACAGTTTAGCACTACTCAGGCTACTGTGAAGAAAACAAATACATATTATGATCTCCGTCTACATTTTTACCAAGGTCCTCCTTGCTCAAGATGGCGTGGGAGGGGAACAATGGATTTGCCAAAATACATTTGTTTCACACTCCTTTCACCCTACTGCAGTCAAGATTGCAATGATGTATTTGTAGTTTTATGAACAGTCTCCTTGTGTATCCTCACACTGCATGTGCAAGGTAAAACTGCTTCACTTACCACTTAGTTGTTGCAATATTTAATCCAATAACATGAATTATATCTGTATTTAAGGACTTTTTTTGTGCAATACAGTCTTATGGTACATAGAAACAATTGCAGCAAACCAGAAAGAGGCTTGCATTTTTTAACATCACTAACTGAAAAAAGCCAATTTTTAAGGTGTAGCATTACTCAACATGCTCTACTGAGTACAATACACTGACTTTTTTGAAGCCAATATTTCTGTACAGAGAAAAAGAGCTATTTATCACTGTTTATTTAAAATAAAACAAGCAGAGGATTCCTCTGGTTGTTCACTGCCAAAACTGTGGCATTTTCATTACAGAGGTTGCAATGTCAAAAAAAAAAAAAAAAAAAAAAAAAAAAGAAAGCACAAATCACTTAAAGGGATCCATATCTGGGTGACAAAATCTATGCGCTGATATTGTTAAATTGTTAACAGAACAAAGATTTTCAATGTACATTTCAGATGTCAGATACTGTAATTGATTTATTAAAGACTGGCTATCCAGTTCTAACACTGTTGTATAATGTATGTACTTCAGCAAAAAAACAAAACAAAACAAAACAAAAAAAAAACCAACACAAAGAGCTTGATAATTTAGTTTTTTGAATAAAGAAATTTAATAAAAGATTGCGTACATGTAGCATTTTAGAGCATTTTAGAACATTTTGATGAATTGCATCTGTCCTGTAAGACTTTTTTTTTTTGAAGGCTAAACCTGGTAAAAAATGTTTTTAAACAAAGTAATGTTTTACGAGGTGGTGGGTTAAAGAAGATTTATCTTAGCTTCTAGCCTCATTGATTTTGAATAACTCCTTGAAAACAAGGGGTTTGGAGAGTAATACTAAACCAAACTTCAAGGGCTCCTAAACCTACAGATCTTACCCAAGCAAAATGCCTATGGAAACCCAATGGGTGTCTTTCCTGGGTAAAGAATCCTGTACTGAGCCCTTAATCAGAGCTAAGGCAGCATAGTACTCCCATCACTTGGCTGCCATGGTGTTTTTAATAGGTGTTTGCTTGGCCTTTTTATCAAAAAATGTCCCATTTAAGGACGCATTTTGATGTTTAAAGAGATAGTGACTTGGAACTTTAAAAGAACCATCCTCATACCTACCATACACAAGAAAATGAGCATTAGCATCCCTCATAAACTGCTAAGGATATACCAAGAAATGGCTCTGAATATTTGCTAAATATATATATGTATGTATGTGTGTGTGTATATATATATATATATATATATATACATATATATATTTAATACTGGTAACTATACTAAGACTTAAGAGGCAAGGTTCTTATCACTTACGTAGGACTAAACATGGCATACTCCTGTTGCTTTTGATTGGACTGGCAGGTCTGGCAGTTGTGTCCTTGAGTGGAATCTAGCCCAAGCACAGTTGGCTCCAACCACCCAGTTAGTCCCTTCAGCCAGCCTCTGGTGCCGTCTCCGGCGGGAACCGCTGCTGCCAAGGCAGTGATACAGTAACTGGGAGGATGCAGGTCTTAGTTTGTCTTCTGGGGCTTCTTTTTTTCCCTTTGTTTTACTACCTCTCATTTTCTTAATTTATTGAACATGCTTCAAATAGCAAGTTTGGGGAATTTTTTAGTCATTCTTTTTACTTGAAACCTGTGTGCTTTTTTTGGATATATATACGAACAATTTAACAAACTGTTTCTTAAACTCATTTGGTTTTGTAATTTATAAAGAATTCAGGAGATGATTAAAAGGGCTATTCTCTATTCCCTATGCAAATATTTTAACTGTTGTAGTGTTTGACAAAATGGGATCTAAAAAAAAAATCTGCAAAGTGGAAAATAAATCTGTTTACAGTGGCGTTGCTGACTATCCTACCATATTCAGCACTTTTAAATATTGTTATTTATGAAAATGTAGTTTAAAATGCAAGACAAAATATTTATAAATGTTTCTTTTAATAAATACCTGTTTTGTCTGAAAGTGTTACCGTGTTTTGACAACTTTATTCATGTTGGTTAGCTATTTACCATTATGAATAAAATATTCAATTATTATACTGATAGAATAAGAGCTATGATGTTTACAAATCCTGAGGGGGGAAAATTCAGTGAGAAAGCACTGCCTCCTTCTACTGTGAAATACTGAATTTCTCTAGTTTTTTTCTTACTTAGAATTTAACTATGGTCCTACATATGTCTAGTATCATTTGATTACAGTTATATTTACTGTGGTACTAAACATATACAGCATCATATATGTATATATTTACATAGTGTAATTTCAAGTTGTTGGTGTTTGAGGCACAATACATTTAGTCCACACATCTAAACAATGTGTAAGAGACAAAACTGCATGCATAAGTCTTTACAAATGTAGACTTGAATATTCTTAATGTTACTATTTGATGGTGACCTGCTAGTCGTTAGCTATCTTTATAAGATATTTCACACGGTAGAAGTTCTTGTCAACACGGACAAGTCATCCTTTCAAGACAGTTTTATAGCTAGATGTGCAGGCCCTGAAATATTATCTTGATTTCTAGCATAACGTTCCAAAGTCTGTATTTGGAAACTGTGACATCATTTTGAAAAATATTACACCAATCTTCAGTGTAATACTGCAATGAAATCACGTTCAAAATTTATTGTCTAAAATCCTCTATTTGGAGGGATTTGAAAATTGAATATAGCACGTGAAGTTTCTTTCTTGGAGCAAATGCTCATATTAAAATGTTTAATATATATTTCATTTATCAGTTTGAATTTCCCAAAATTTCTTTATAACAAAATAGATGTAGTCCAAATGGACAATAAGTCATGCTGTAACATGATTTCATTGCCTATCATACAGTTCTTTGAACACAAATTGTAAAACAGTCAAGCTATTAAACTGATTTATTGTGCATGCAGTGTACAATACACTTTGAAAAACTGCCTAAATACACTTATTCTATAGCCTGGAATAAAATAAGTATGTATTTAACTTGTATTTCAGTTTTTCATGAGAATGTATATAGCAAGTGCATTACAAAAAGTGAGTTATGTTTTTATCACTTTTGCCCAGTGTTTAATATTTCTGTCAAATAGAGCCTAATGCCAAATAGCCACAAATAAGCAGAGCACATGATCTTCAGGTTTCAAAAAAAAATCGAATCTATATTATGTTATGCATGTGTTCAAGCTAGCTGTTTACAGCCAGCTTTCACATACCTGAGCTGAAAGTAGTTTGGGCCACCCAGATTAAAGCAAAACCCATGTATAGTATCATGAGTATTCAAATTAGACTGAAGGCACATATGGTATTAAGGAGACTAAAGGTATGAAGGAGAAAAGACAGGTGGCTGGGCTGCAGGTTAACCAGTTGAGTTGCAGATTGCAGTGTGGCCATAGTGCTTCCAGGTTCGCAGCCTGTCCACAACTCACTTGAGTAACTGTGGAGTCCACGTGGTCCATTCACAGGACAACAGAGAGTGGAAACAAACCAGACTTAAGCTAGTAAGAGCTCTGTTTTAAGTTAAAGGCATGCTCAAGTGTCTGCGATTTAAACCGAGCAAATAAAGGAGAACTATGCTCTACCTTAAACAGCCAGGGTTTAAGCTGTCACCTGATGCCAAACTTGCTTCCCTAGGCAGCAAATTTGATCACAAGGAGCATCTGTCTGTGGAACCAGTATCTAAAAATAGGTGGGGAGCTTTTTCAGTAAGTGCAGCTTACTGGACTGACCATGCCATGAGCCTGCTTAGGAACCTGCATCTTCTATGTACAGTAAGTGCTTGGGAAAGCCATTTAGCATAAGCATTCCACAATAACAATTCAAAAGCAATCAAGGCTGATACAAGAAAATCTTTAACTTTAGCAACTCTCTATACCACAAGGAGCAAAGCTCACACCTCCACAATGTCTGTGAGCCTGCTCCTGGCATCGTTAACCCAGCCAACAGAGCCTTAACAGTCCTTATCAAATCCAACAAAGCAAAAACGAAGGTTTCACACAGGTAGCTGCAATGTCTGCTCCAAGTTAACTTGACCCTTGTCTAACTACCAACTTCAAAATAGTTTTTTTTCTCAGCCCATAATGCTGTTGTTTTTTTGAGAGACCCAAGGGTAGCAGGGTAGCACATTTTGAGACTTGGGTGCAGTGACAAACATCCAGTCCTGCTCCAATACCCTGAGTACATTTGCAATGAGAAAACATCAGCCCTGTTCACCTATGTCCTGAATACTTCTACCAGCAGTAGAAGTGATGTTCGTGGGATGAAAGAACAAAGCAATAATGATGCCAAAATCATTTGACAAAAGCCTGACAAACACTGTCTGCATATTATTTAACATTACACCAAAATCCAGATTTTGCCCCTTCCTTTATCCATGAACTCACGCTGTGGAAATCCATCCTTCCAATTTAAAACAGGGATATGGTTCAAAAGCTGACCATAAGTGATTGACTCACACTACTTTTTTTTTTTCTTTTCAAAAGCTTTACATTCAATCCCCCTTTACTCTAAATTTCCTGAGTTTTCCATACTTCTCTTCACAAGCAGAGTTCACACAGTAATTAAGTTGTGGGGCAGTGGAAGGCAGGAGGGCTCTTCAGAGGGACCTGGACAAGCTGGAGAGATGGTCTGATTCCAGCAGGATGAGGCTCAACGAGGCCAAATGTCAAGTCCTGCACTTTGGCCACAACAACCCCCTGCAGCGCTACAGGCTGGGGACAGAGTGGCTGGAGAGCAGCCAGGCAG
>JAWWES010000115.1:55578917-55664202 GCA_035583135.1 Lophotriccus pileatus
TGTTTAGCCTGGAGAAGAGAAGGCTCAGGGGTGACCTCATCACTCTCTACAACTACCTGAGAGGAGGTTGTAGCCAGATGGGGGTCGGTCTCTTCTCCCAGTCTTCCCCCAGGCAACCAGCAGTAGGACAAGAGGTCTTTAGGTCTGCCAGGGGAGGTTCAGGTTGGATATTAGGAAGAAATCTTTTACAGATTACAGATCTTTTACAGATTGTAGAGTAATCAGACATTGGAATGGGCTGCTCCGGGGGGTGGTGGATTCACTGTCCCTGGAGGTTTTTAAGATGCGACTGAATGTGGTACTGAGTGCTATGGTCTAGTAACCACTGCAGTGTTGGATCAAAGGTTGCACTTGATGATATCAGAGGTCTTTTCCAAACCAGTTGATTCTACGATTCTATTCTATGATTCACTGTCGCAGAACACCAAAATATTTGGTTTATTGGATGCACAAATTTGGTCATTTTTCCTTACTCTTCAGAAAGAAGGCTTCAAGGAGCTTCATGGTCAGGCAGCAGCAGGTGCAAGGGAATCTTTCACTGGGTGAGATTTCATATTCAATGCTGTTTATCAGCACCAGACTAGTCACACAGACTGCATTCTTCACAAAAGTCTTCAACTGTGACAACAATTTACTTATAAGCTATTATTACAGTGTGTTTTGCCAATAAACCTTGTCCAAAATGGTGCATTTACAATCATAGCAAAAAGGTTTTTATCAGACCATTTATTTAAATGTTTAATATTCTGAATAACAAATTCTCATGTTGGCTGTACTGCCCTTGTATTTCCATCACAGAACAAAAACTTCCAAGTTTTCATTTCTGCCTATCAAAACTACTTAGGTGTGCAAGCATTGCTCTTGCTTTTGATATTACAGTCGTGAGAATAACAATTTACTATGTATCATATGGTAGTTACAGATATTGCACCAGCGTAATTTAGTTGTAAGGTATGATTACCTAATTCTGTTATGAACAAGGACAGAAGAAAGGCAAGGACACAACTCTGACTCCTCCAATGATTGTAATACAAAATACTGCCTAATAAAGTTTTATGGATAGTTGCACATTTTTATAATAAAGTATATTCTTCAAACTATTTTGAGTTTAGCCAAGAATCTCATTAATTATGTCATCTAAACCAAGGTTACTATGACACTCAATCTGCATATCAGAAGGAATTTGTTCAGATCATGCCACAGCACCCATTACATCACAGTTACGAAATGACTACATCCTCACTGCCTTCCCATTTAAAACTTTGACGTAAGACCCTATGCTCACATCTCTATTTTGTGAACAAGTTGTCTTTTAGTCTCATCAATAATTTCTGACGTGAAGGCACTTAGAATTGCCTTTTTTTCTTCCTCTAAAAATTCCTCTAAGTGCTTAATTGTGCACTTGCTTTCACCGTGGAGGCATCCTTCCGCAACTATTTGCACGTTCCTCCTTCAAGGAGGTACTTCAATTCCGAAAACTCCTCCTGAAGGGACAGGAGAAGGTCTGTAAGAGTAACCCGGATATCCAAAGACACAGCTTCCAACTTCCCCCTTCCACATGGGCAGCCTTGCAGGCCGCACTACACCGCCGCAGCAAAGCTCTCAGCACCCTCGCTGCTCTCTCCCCGGAGCCCTGCTTTTGTCACAGGCACCGAACACACACCTCGCCGTCCCCTCCGCCGCCCGCAGGGGGCGCCCGGCACCCCCCGGCCCCACCCTGGCAGCGCTGGCCAATCAGGGCGCTCCCGGCCCGGGGCGGAGCCCCGCGCGCCGCAGGGAGCCGAACGCCTTCGGCCCTTTCCGCCAGCGCAGCCCCGATAATTCCCGACCACGCCCGAAGCCAGCGCCGAGCCCTTTCGGCAGCTTCCGGACAGCCTGAAGGCGGGCGGCCGAGTGCGTTCGGGTGTCTCCGGCTCGGCAGTGACGCCCCGGCGAAGGGAGGGTGCCGTCGCTCCCGTCTCAGCCGGACATGCGGCTGCTCTCGCGAGCTCTCCGCGCGGCGCAGGGCTGCCGGGCCGCCGCGCTGGCCCCTCGGAGCCTCCGGGCAGCGCCGGCCGGCGGCAGCGCAGCGGGGAGATGCCAGTCCCAGCCGCGCCGCAGGCTGAGCGCCCGGCCAGGCCTGGACGAGCTGTTCGCCGCCCCGTCCTTGCACCGGCTGCTGGAGGCGCGGGCGCAGGGCGCGGACGGGGCGGCGCCGCAGCTGGCGGCGAGGGTGCGGCGGCTGCGCGACAAGGAGCGCGAGCTGCGCGACACGCGCGAGCTGGCGCGGCAAGGTGCGTGGCGCGCGCGGGCCGCGGGGGCATTTGCATGGGCGGGCGCGATTGGCGGAGCAGCCCCGAGGGGGCGGAGCCGCGCACCTGGCGGAGCGTGCCGCGCGTGTCACCGCGTGGGGTCGGGGGGGCGGAGCGTGTGACACACCTGTCACCGGGGGGGGCGGGACGGAGCGTGCGACACACCTGTCACTGGGGGGGCGGCCGGGGCGGTCCCCTCGGGCCTTCTGGAAGTAGAGAAACCACCCGAGCAGAGATCCAGGGTGCGGGCGAGTGGGGAGAGCACGTCCGCCGGCCCAGGAGCCGCTGATACTGGAACGGCGAGCAGCGTGGCGATACCTGTTTCTCCTGGAATCGCAGAATATTGTGAGTTGAAAGGGATCCACGAGGATCATCGAGTCCAGCTCTGAAGTGAATGGTCCATATAGGGATCAAACCCACAACCTTGGTGTTCTAGCACCGTGCTCTAACCAACTAAAATAAAGATACGTTATCGGGGATAGAAAACTTCTAAAGGTTTTTTTAGTCCATTTTTCTCTTGCTGCCGAGACAGCCCAGCCTGCCTGCCCTGTCTCCATTTACAGTCATAGACATCAGCATCTGTTTGTGCTGCCCCCACACGTGATTTCACTTTGTATTGTGTCAGTAGCTGCGCGCTTTTAGTGCTGCCAAATAATAGTTTTTTACCCAGAATCAAACTTCCTTTTGATAGCAGTTAGAAAACCAAAACACAGAAAACGAGTACTTCAAGGTCAGTAAATATTCATTAGATTGTGAAACATTCCCTAGATCATTTAATACTTGCTACTAAATACTGATTAATCAAAAGTGCTAACTGTAGGTGGCTGTTCTGACTAATGAAGGTGACAAATACTGTCCAAAAATAATAGCTCCTTTTCGATATTTTTACTATTCATTCTCCTACACCTCAGTTTGAAAAACTTAGTGAAAGCTAACTTAATGAAATGGAATGGAAGATTTTTTTTCTCCTTTCAGAACCTGCTGAAAAAGCCAGTGTTATCAAAGCCAATCTTAGAATTCCAGCAAAGTGAAGAGATCATAAAGGCCTAGTCAGTAACTCTGAGTGCTTCTGCAGTTCATAATTGCAAATATTTGTTTATATTATTTTAAACTGATTTTAAATCCTATATTACATCTGCATCTTAAACTATGCAACTACTATTACTTGGTAGATTATTTCTTAATTGAATAATAATCATGTTATCAACAGCTGGTTTAACTCTTAACAGATTTTTAATTCCTTAATTCTTATCCTTCCTTCTGTTGGCCTTAATAATTAGCCCTTGATCGGTCAGTAGTTATGGTAAAGAAATGTAGATGGAGATAATCAAGTTTACATGTTGAAAGAGTTACAGTTAGTCAGATAGTCAGCCATGCATGCTCTTAGCCAGCTCTAGATAAAGCATGCTTGTTTAAACCAATTAATGCATTATTATCTTTTTAATTTCCTTCTCACAGGAGTGATGGAGGAGTTAATTCACCAATATTAAACCTAAAATATAAAGTAAAAAAGTTTCATTTTTACTTGAGCTAGTGACTATTTGCAGTCACAGTGCTGAATGTGGCTCTAATGCAAGACTGCTCCTGACCACATGTAAAAGTTTGCTGTACACAGAAAAAAGTCTAGCCCCAGCTCCCCATTTTTCATTGTATGTACTATTTTCTCCTTTTTTGGTGATCAGAGGCTGCTTAAAATGTTGATTTTTTTTTTTTCCTTTTGTTTGAAGTTTGATATTGGGGAAAAAAAAAAGGAAGAAACACTTTAACATATTGAAACTGTATTACAGAAAAAGAAGTCTTAATTGATAAGTGTTAGCGTTGAACAGTCAAGTGATGCTTCAAAATTACAAGTTCTTATTATGCAAGAGTTCTTCCATAACTTTGTTTTTAGATGTTTTAGAAGTTTTGCAGCTGTTGTGGAATAAATTGAGAGATACAAAATACTTGAAATTACTACTGCAGTCTTGAGATTTTTGCATACAGTGGTAGGGATAATAGTCCTTTTAACAAAGAATGCAAGTTGTGGGGTTGCTGTGCTCTTTAAATCCTTAAAGTTCCTGTCATACTGAAATACAGAAAGTAATTTCTTAGAGTCACAGAATGGCTGAGGTGAGAAGGGACCTTTGGAGGTCACTCAGTCTACCGTTCTGCTCCGCAGGATCACCCACAGCAGGTTGCTCAGGGTTTTGCCCAGCTGGGGTTTGATTATCTCCAAGTATGGAAACTTAGAAACCAATTTGGGCAACCTATGCCACTGTTTGACCACTGATACAGCAATTTTTCTTTTTTTTGGTTGGGTTGGATTTTGCTTGTTTTGTTTCAGATTTTTCCCATATCTTATATCTGCACAGGATTAGAACACATGTAGTTATCTACTGTGTATCTTCATTACAGATCATATTATTAATCTGATTTTCTGGCAGGTTTAGTGTGTTGGGGGATAGGGGCAAGTTTTGTGGTAGGTTGGGTTTGGGGTTCTTTTTTGTAGAGTAGTTTCTTCATGTGGTTATTTTTCAGAAGGTTTTCTCAGAGTACAAGTCTGAGGATTAACCATGCTCAAATATTCCAGATGAGAATGAAGATTTACGGAAGCTTGCAGAAATGGAAATTGCCTCCTGTGAAGAAGAGATAGCTGAATTGAAACAACAGGTGAGATCCCCTTAAAGAGCCTCTGTTTCCTTGTCATTCTTAAATTAATAAGGCCAGGTTGTCTTCTCAGGAGCATTGGAACTAGGTGATATTGAAGGTCTCTTCCAACCCAAACTATTCTATGATTCTCATCAGTATGCATATGATAAACTCTTTTCCTCTGCTCCTTGCTAGTTATACTCAAATAATGTCTATTTAAGGAAAATGAAAAAAGCAGATGGTACAGAGACAACCTGTAAGCAAGTGCCTATTTCTACCTGAAAATGTTTTAATCAATGTATCTTTTTAAGTTGCTGATACAGTTTGTCTTGTCTGGATATACTTTCATGGATGTCATCTCTGTATCCCTTGGAAACAAAACTTACATAGTATCAGGCATACTAGTGGTCTTGGAAAAAATATTTTAATACTATGTAACTACTTTAGTTGCTACCTTATATATGTTTTACAGAGTATCTATGTTATTTTAAAAAAAATCATGATCTTTACAATAAAAATCTATTTAACTTAATGTTACTGGTGAAGTAGAAGCTGGTGGGGTCACATTCTTTATTCCTCTGACAACAATACAGCAGTCACTTTATAAATATATTTGTAAATATTTATGATTTTGGCAAAATAAATAATTATCTGTAGAAAGAAACATCACCTAATGCTAGTATAGGAAGATGAATGAAAAGCATTTGCAAATGAGGCAGAGTTTACAACACGTAAAATTGTGATAGTTTTTTACTTCTGGTGTGTCTTTCTTCTGTAGATCAGGCTCTTCTATTTTAAATAAATAAATGAATAATACATTTGAGTTGTTGAGGGACTGTCTTCTGAACATCCCCATACCTTCTTAGCTCTGCAGTTGAGATGGGGTTAAAAGGAATTCTGGGAATGGGAAGGGAGATGTTCAGTTGTCTTGCAAGAATCAGCATGAATCCTGCAGTGTCCAAATGTCCTCGCAGTTCTCTTGATGGGGGAAACTTCTGTGAAGTTTTGTGGGTCTTGAGAGAGACCAGTGTAGCTCCTGTAACTGTGAACAGAAACGGGGAGCCTTTCTACATTGCAGCATCACCCCCACTCACCTCTGGCTGGCTGCAGCTTCCTCACTATAGGAGGCATGAGAAGCCCATCCTCAGGGCAGGTCAGTGCAGAGAACACACCCTAGGTCAGTTACAGACCTGTCTTAGTGTTTTGTACTGTCTCAGTTGTGGGTAGTGTCAGAGAGGAGTCTTAGCTGGGTGTTTTTGTATTTACAGATAGTGTTGCTTTTGATTCCTTCAGAAGAAACAGATGAGAGTGATCTGGTCATGGAAGTAACTGCTGGAGTTGGAGGGCAGGAAGCCATGCTGTTTACTTCGGAGGTATTTGATATGTATCAACGATATGCTGCCTATAAAAAATGGAAATTTGAAGTATTAGAATACTTTCCCAGTGAAATAGGTCAGTAATGAAAATACTGTAACTTCCTAATAGAAGTTGAAACACTCATTCGTATGACACTTTACTTTCCTAACTACAGGAAGCTAATTTGCACTATCTTCATTTTAGAAGTGGAAGATTGTTTTAATGTCTGAGTGCAAACACTGAAAGACAGGTGCTTGGCAGAAGGAAATTCAGAAAGTGATGAAGATGTGTTGTTTTAGCTTTATTTTTTTATTTTTTAGAAATACAAATTGCATATACTTTTTATTTGGATAAGCTCTTCTACTTAGTTAATGTTTTAGTGCTTATAGGTCAGTTTGGTGGCAGATTGAAAGTCTGTTTATTATTGTGGATTGACAGAAATAAATTTTATTAAAAGAATTCTTAAAGGTTCATCTAAAAAATCTTGAATTTATTGGAAATCAGATCTGATGTAAAATACAAGGATCTGATGTTAAATACAAGCCATTTGGATATAGCTCATCAGCAACAGGTAATGGCTGAGCAAAGTGGGAGAATTGTTGAGGCTTTGAAAGGAGAGATAAGAAATCTAATTATTTTTTTAAGTCTGCAACTAAACTTTCACAGGTAATTGACTTACAGCTTGATGCCAGTAAAAGATGTTCCTCCTTTCTCCCTTTTTCTTATTGCATCTCTGCCTCTGTGAGCAGTCCCACCTATTTTTTTTCTGTTTTGATGTCCTTTCACTTAAACTGACAAAGACTTTTCTTTTTATGACTGGGGTATTTTTTTTGCCTTGTCAGTGTGTTAAGCCAGTTCTCATGAGCCTGGGAGCTAGCTTAGGGTAAGCAGCAACAGGACTGAATGCAAGAAAGTGGAAAAACTGGATCTTGTGGTGGTGATGAGCTGTGAATTTGGTTCAGGAACAATGTCTTTGAAGAGGTGGGGATTGGTAGTTTTACGCAACAGACTGAGGCAGTGGCACAACAGTTAATTTTAGCTTAATCCAGATAGTGTGTAAAGTTGTTTCACAAAGATCTTGCTGTCTCTGCATTGTTGCTGACTACTTTGCATCAGCACTTGTGATTGTACATCTTTGTAGAGTCTCATCACCAAGTCAATCCGCCTGAAAAATAGCACACGCACACAAAAAATCAATTAGTTTTCAGAAAATTGACACAAGAGGAGAAATGCACACAGAGGTGTTGGAGGACTGAGATTTCACCAAACAGGAACCCAACCCAACTCCCTTTCTCTTCCAATCATAGGACTGCAAGCTGAGTCAGAGCTGACTTAAAACTATCCCATAACAGTTGCACCCCATCCTTGCTCCATTTTTACCAATTGCATTGGCAAGAGCGAGGTCCTATGCTTAAAATGTCAAATTCCCTCATTTCTGAGAGCTCCTGAATTCGACTGAAATCTGAATGTGAGCATGTGTGAATGAGGTGAATGCTGAATAAAGCTGCAGTTGAAAATTGGTTTCAGTCTACTCTGAAATTACTTTATTGACCTACTCCAAGGGATGCCACTGTGCAAAAATAGAACGTTGGAAATTTAGTGCACATGTTAAAGAACAAACCCACATGACATTAGTTATCCACTGCCTCTCACCCTCTAGTGACAGGCAGAGACACAGATGTGGGACTTTGTCTCAATCTGAGTATAAGATGCTGCATTAAAAAATGAGTATAAACACCCTTGTTCTGTGCAGATCAGATTTCAGGATAGAGTGGGACATTTTATATGAAAGGAGCAAGCACACAGTTAGCAAGAGCTTGCTATATTTGACAGGCCTACAACATGTCTGCCAGGGTAAAGGGTTTGTTGAAATTTTATTAGATTTGGCTGTGTTTCGTGTTAAACCCATGTTGGTGATGGTTTATTCAAAGCAGTATGACACCTAAACACCTGTCATTTGAACCAGTTTCTTGGTCATCTTATGCTAAGCACTGCAGTGCCACAGGCATACTGTTGCTATTACAAACTAAAAGTCTCCTGAACATGTCACAGACGTGACTGCAGCTCGGACAGACTGACTATATCCCTGGTATGAATATTAATGCCAGGAGAAGCGATAGGGAAAAGACAGAACGTTAGCTTTTTGCAATTAACTGTTTATCACATAATTAATACTTGTCAGAGGTGCTGTAACCTTGTGGACAGTCACATCATTTTTACTCCTGACATAACCTGTCTTCTTCCTCAAATCTAGTGGTGTCATGTGATCTTTTTAGTACTTGCTTTCATGTATAAGGGAGTAAGTAAGACTTATTACTTAACTACATTAATTATTTTAGGTTACATGATGATTCTTTTAGAGTTTCATTTATTCAAATAGTGTTTGCATAGAAGTAGGAAGATTTCACGCTACCTGTTAGAATTAAACTTCCTGATCTAAAGTAAAGGTTTTGAAAGATCATATTTGTTAAACTACATGCTCTGTCATCAGTTAACTATATGCTCTATCGTCAGATTTATTCGAAACATGACAGGCTCATCTTACTGAATTGATAGTAGATAATGGCTATAAATTGCATCACTGAAGCACTAGGTATGTTGAACAGTGTATATGAATCAAGGTGGCACGGTTTTATACAAGTAGGAGAAAAATTTTAAAAGTCAGAAGGACAAAAATTACATGCAATAGAGAGGAAGAGGCAGTTTAGGCTATTTTCAACAAACATGACTGTAAAAGGAAGTATATATTAGTAAAGTTAGGAGGGAATGTTCAATTTCTCTAGAGTAAAAACATTTGCGAACCTTGTCCGTAGAGATGAAAGAACTGGCCTGTGTTTTGGCTGCTGATTTTTTCCTGCTCTGCAGGGCATTTTCAGATTCTATGTTGTTTTTATTGTCCTTTTTTAAAAAGCTGCTGTCTTCTGCCTGTGCTTGAGTTCCTCACTCTGAGAGATAGCCTGAAACAGTATTTCTGCAAAGTATGTGCTGCTTCTCCTCAGCTCTGGTTTCGTGTTACAAGACTTAAACAGCAATTCTCTTTTAATGCCACCTATCTCTTCTTCAATCATTCCCGTGGCACACTATCCACTATGCTGAGAGTGGGATTTGGGAATTGAGCTGCATTATACACCAAAATGGGTGAAAATTTGTATTCATTTATAGTGCCATCACTTCTCTGATCCTTCAGTTATACTGCACACTAGCAAACAAGGAAGAGCAAGAATGTCATAAATTAGTAGAGCAGTAAACTCTGTCATGAAACCATGATTGCATTAGGCATTACTTCCAAGTTCCAAGCTGTTTAGTGCTTGTAGTACATTGATGTCAAGTTTTGCCGGATGTATTGGTAAGAGGTGCAGGAGCTGGTGTTTTGCTCACTCCAAGGAAGCGAAAGATTAAAATGAAATAAAAAAGTGAAAACCCATGGGTAGGATGCATAGAGGAGAATGGATAATAAGAACAGTATGAATAATACTCATCATTCAGTTACAAGGAACTGGTTCTTTTTTCCCATTGAATGATAGGTTCTGAACTACCAATAAAAAAATTGATGTTTTTGAAAGCAGCTTTCATTATTTTATCTTTATGTAAACTTGCTACTGGTGTTAGAGTTCTGTTGTGGTTTATCATTTTGTATGTGTACGTGTATGTACATTGTTCTTAGGCACTCTTTTTATGTATATGAAAAAATTAAATTGAACTCTATAAAAGAATCTGACAGTCCTGTACTTGAGGTAGCATGTGAGTATACACGTGTGGCTTTAAGACTTCTCTTGCAGGTGTAACACTGCCTAAGTGTTTAAATGGTAATTTCATAATTTTAAGAAACAAATGACAATGATGTATAAAGACACTGTTTGAAGTGTAACAGCATAGTACCAGAAGTCCTTACGGGTCTACAGTTGTGTTTCTTCTGTATTTAAGGTGGCCTAAGACATGCAGTAGCCAGTATAGCAGGTCTCGAGGCTTACAAATATATGAAGTTTGAAGGAGGAGTGCATCGTGTTCAGCGGGTACCAAAGACAGAAAAACAAGGACGCATTCACACCAGCACAATGACTGTTGCAATATTACCCCAACCCACTAAGGTAATATTTATCTTTTAGTAGAACAGACTTTACCAGTAGCAATGTTTGATAACCGTGTGTTTTTGTCTCTCTTTTCATTCTTACTTAATGACTTCTTTTTTTTTCTTCTTAATTTTAAACTAGGTCATATTTATTTTTTTTTTTTTAATTTTTTATCACGGGGTGAAATAAAGAATTTCTGTCTTTCCTTGTAATCCTGATCTCAAGAAAGTCACTGACAGTTCACTTAACTGTAACTTGAAAATTCCCTGTTACTCTGTCTTGAATATTTTGTAAAAAACTACATTTTCTACAAAGTAACCAAAGGCTGACTTATTTCATAGGGCTCATAGATACTTCTTTCAGCAGTTCCTCTTTTCCATTTCTGTACTGCCCTCACTTGCCCCTTCCAGAGTTATGGGTGAGAATTGTATCTCACTATATTTACTTGGTTAAAAGCAACTGGCTGAGAAATAAAGCTTTGTTTTAATCTTTATTTCATGTTGAACTAGCAGATTGTCAAAGATGTTACTCATTCCTGCACTCTGTTGAAGTTATCCTTCCTCACAGAGACTACTGCTCTGTTCCAGAACCAGAAAAGGGAATATCTGGTATCAGGTTCAAGTATTGGTTAACTCTGCTGGAAGAAGAGGGTGCAGGGCTTTCAGAAGAGGGGAAAATGAGTGCTAAGGGATAGTTATGTGTTAAGCTACTATTTGTCTGATTTCCTGGGTTCCATCATGTTGTAAGTCCAGTCTGACTACAAAGACTTGTGAATATGTTTACAAGTGGATGTGAGCCACCACTCATAAACTTTAAAAAGTTTAATCTTGCATGAATGTGCCTTATAAAATAAATTGACTGTGCATATTTGATACCTGTATGGAAAGAAACAATGTAAATACATTCTTTTTTTTTGTTTGTTTTCTTTTTTTCTGTATCTCATGACAGATGAGCCTGCAAATTAATCCAAAAGATCTACGGATAGAAACAAAACGAGCTAGTGGAGCTGGAGGCCAGCATGTCAATACCACAGATAGTGCTGTAAGGATAGTTCATATTCCAACAGGTGCTTAATTTTTTCCTTAGTACCAGATCTATGTTGCAAAACTGTTGTCAGAATTTCTTTTGAAACAATGGTTGTATTTTCAAACCTAGACAACAGCAGAGCAGAGTTTTCATATAGTTTTCATGTCTGTTCATAGTACTCTAAATGCATCATCCTGTGCCCACTCCAATTTTTAATAGTAAGGACTACTGGCTTCAGTAGGTAAGCTATCCATTTGCCACTAAACATAACACTCTACAAGCACCCAGATCAATTTCTGTCAAAAAGCTATATTTAAGCTTTCAAACAATGAAAATGACACTGAAAAACAGAGTAAGTTGAAATCTGATGATCTGCCATTTCTTGACTAGCCTCCAAAATAGAAATTGCTCTATTTCCATATTAAAATGTTGCTTTTAATTGCAGAGTTAGGATGCCAGCTTCCATTTGTCTGCTGGCTCCTTTCCTATAGATGACACACATAATTAGGAGGCCTATCCCTCCGGCTCAGGTTAGGAAACATAGGAGGAATATGATACTCCCTCAAATGCTACCTGATTTTAGCTATCATATATATTTTTTTATTGCCATTTCTCACCCTTTTACTTCCCTTTGAGCAATCCTCAACAGCTGCCTTGACTTTCATGGCATTTTAACTTTTCCTCTTCTCTACCACAAACATTACTCAGGCTTTACAGCCGCAGGGTAATCCCGAGTGCTCTTTATCTTCATATATCCAGATTTTTGCCACTGATTTCTTTGTATTTGTTTAAGACATTGATCCATTCTGCACTTGTTGCATCACCTTAGTAAAGTAGAATGTAAACAGTAGAGAGGATAAAATTCTATATACCACTGTATCGTGACAAAAGATACTCAAGATTGAAAAAGTTTATGGAGTGCCTGCATATTTGGATAAAAACACAACAAACTAAAACCAGCAGTTGATCTTAGTTTTTGATGAATGCAGGTATTAGGGGATGTTATAGTAATCTTAAAGCGTATTGCAAATTTTTTCGTGATTATATATGTCTAATAGGGGGTTTATATCTCACCTTATCTCTTCATTTTTTCCTGTTCCACATTCACTTCTTCATTTCTCTGATCTCTCTTCACTTAGAATTATCCTGTTACTTCTTCTATTTCTGTCATCCTAAATCTTGTTTAAATCTTCACTGCAATCCAAAAGGTGGTTTATAAATAAGTCTTCCATAAAGTAATACTATGTAGTGTTATAAAACGTACTTTAATATTACCAGAGTTACTTAAAATAGATCCAAATAGCAATTTAGCTTTTGATGTCTTCTTCCTGTATTTCTTCTCCCTACCCCTTTCTTGAGCTGTTCATTTCTTGTCTTGAATTATATGTTTTGGTATGAGAAAACACAGTTATTGTTGTTGTTGTTCATAAAATAATGCCCACTTTTTTATATTCTGATCATGTTCTATACGCTCACTACCTAATGTATTTTACTGCTCCTTAAATCTTACATTTCCTGGAACTTTGGCCAAAAATTACAAGTATTCAAGGTGTCTTCTGTAAGTCAGATCATACCACCTGTCTTTTATTTCATTATTCACCTGTTTTCCAACATGCGGAATTAAATTTCTTGTCATATGGCTTAAAACACCTGTACAACTTGGCCCGCATTTCTCTACCAAAATGTATTATTAGACATTAGTTAGTAAGTCTGGACTTCTACATTCCCAGTCCAAAATACATATGGGAGAAAGAAACAGTTTATTGTAACATAATAAAAATCTTCTAGAAATTGCAAAACTATTTTAGTATGTGTTACTCTTAAGTGCTAAATGTCATGATATTTTTGACAGGGATCGTGTCTGAATGTCAGCAAGAAAGATCTCAAATTAGAAACAAAGAGAAAGCTATGCAAATGCTATCTGCTAAATTATACAGTGCCAAACTAGAAGAAGAAACTAAAAAGAGAAACAGTGTTCGAAAGATTCAGGTAAGTTTTGTTTAGTAACAGTATAATTAATAACAATATATGTACAAGCATATGTTCTTAGGGTAACCTCTGTGCTGAACTGCAAGTAATAAATGAAAATATAGAAGAACGGGAGCCCAGGGAGGACTTACATGAGGAAAAAAAATAATCATAGAATCATAGAATGGTTTGTGTTGGAAGGGATTTTAAAGGTCATCTAGCTCCAGCCCCCCTGTGATGGACAGGAACAACTTCCACTAGACCTCCCTGAAAAACAAAAAGTTGTGGAGTCCACAACTTCTCTGGACAATAAAATTACATTTTACTTCAGCAGTAGAGGTCGTATATTAACCAGACTTAATATTTCACTAGTACTTAAATTCTAGAGATTCAATGAAACGAACTGCATGTTTGATTGCAGCATGCAATCAAGAACCAGAATAGTATTAGAAAAAAGATGGAGTAAAATTGTTCTTTTATATGTTTGAGAACAATTACTGCATCCACTGAAGTGATCTGAGTTATATAACCAATTTTAGATAATCATGGGAGGAAAAGAAACCTTTCCGTTTAGATGCTTAATCAATTGTTCATAGTTTTTATAAAAAGATGATGATAAACTGATTCTTCTTGTTCCATAGATTGGGACTAAAGGAAGATCAGAGAAGATCAGAACATACAACTTTCCACAAGACCGGATTACAGACCACAGAATAAGCAGATCAGTGCATCATGTTGAGTCTTTCATGCTAGGGGAAGAAATGCTAGATGAAATGATACAAACTCTGAGAGAATATGCTGATTTTGAATCTTTAATGGAAATTATTTCAGAAAATGAAAAAAATAATTCCTCCTGAACATTGCTGTTTCTCAGCCTGTTAGAAGAGATGTTGTAAGGTCTGCAAGGAAGCTTCTTGGAGTACAACCTAGAAAATGGAACTGCTTTTCAGATCATGAAAAACACCACAACTTGTTTCCTCATGACTAATAAAGTTTTCTTACTAGCTGTGTAAAAGACTTTATTATCTTGATATGAGACATTATTGGTGCAGCAGTCCATTTGAAAAAGAAATTTTTGCCAGAACAAACTGCAGTTTTTAATTTTCTCCACTGAGAAGATACTGATACACCACTCTTGGAAGGTGTGCACACATTAAAAAATCAGATATTTGTAGTTCCAGTTTTCATTTAAACAATACCTTATAAGTGTTACTACAGTGTCGAATAGCTTACGTGAGAGAACAAAAAAAACTTAATTTCTTTGAGTGATTCTATCTATCTGCATATCTGTTAATCACTTAAAATGTCATGAGAGGGAGTCTAAGTGCATCTCCATCATGTTTTCATGTCCTTTAGAAAAAAAGTCTAGGAATATCCCTTTTTCCAGAAAAAAAAAAAAAAAAAGCCGTGGAAGCCAAAGTACAAATCATATGAGTTGGTTTTTGAAAGAATGTTTCTGTTCTTGAGTCCAAAGTGCTTTGTTACAGTATTGTCCAGCTGATACTTAGTCTCCACTTGGCTTTCCTTCAGTTTCTCCTTTATGCTTTTAATTGACCATCCAACTTACTGATTTTCTGAAAGTTACATGGTGTGACAGGCATCTTAGTGGTTTTGTCTATTTATCTAACAGCATTGTAAGGCATTCCATACCTTTATCAGCTTTGTCTTTTAGTAAACACTGCATGGTAACTGTGATTAAGTTCCAAATCTTTTAATTAAAGACTTACTTCAGATGTAGGAATATCTGTATGCGTAAAGTGAGGCATACATATATCCGGTAGGTAAGCACGAGACCTAGGTCTACATTTACAACTCTAGTTTTACAACTCCAACTGGCGCATAAAAAAGTAAAAAGAAACATTGACTCATTAGATACTGATTGATACAGAAACTAGGACTGAAGTCTGTATTCCTAGCAGATCAATACTGCAAATGGAAGATTACAGAGCTCTTGTGAGAGTCTTACTGGCTTGACTTAAAGCCAGGCTCTCGTACATCCAGTGATGGATGGAGTTTGCAGTTCTAACTTCAGCTCCATATTCATTCAAACACGTAAGAGCCATCAACTGGGTCTGAGCACTGGATTACTGCTTGAAAAACTGAGATAAACTTGTAGCCCATCTAGCTAAATCCTGCCTGGCTCACAGCCTCCCTGTTCTCATCTAGCTCTTGAACAGACACCAAAGGTGGTGTTGCCTTGCAAGTGACCAGCCTCTGACCAGTGTGAGAAAGAACAGGCATGATGTGGTTCTATCAGGAGGCTGACCAAGGTATCCTAAAAGTGGCATCTGACAGGACTTCACCGTCCTCCTTGGCAAGCCTTACTCTATATATTAATTTTAATGCAAGGGATGTTGTCTCTGAAAATGCAACTTCCCCGAGTGGTGAGCAGATTGCATTTCCAGCAGCAGGAGGGATCCTTGCACGGATGTCCAGTAATCCTAGCTTCCAGTGGTGCTTTTCCTCACTCTGCAACTGCTAGGAGCATTGGTCATGCTTTAAAATAAATACAATTCTTTTATGGGAAGGAGCCCAGATGCAAGATCCACCACCAGACTTAAATCACATAATAGTTAAGTTGGGAGGAGCCACAGTGGGTCATTTGATCCAACATCCCTGCTCAGGCAGGGTCATCCTAGAGCACATGGCACAGGACTGCATCCAGAGGTTCTTGAATATCTCCAGTGAGGGAGAAAATCTTTCCACGGCAGAGGAGCTTTGCACGTTGGGAGCGCGTCAGGATGATGGGAGGATCCCAGGCTCGTCCATTTAAAAAAAACAAACGCAGATGTAGCTGGGCGCCAGGCTGAGCTTAGGCGCGTGTCACTCCCGGGGCAGGGAAGGCGGCAAGTTCCTTGGGAAGAGCGCCGCGAGGCCGTGCGGGTGCCGGAGGGCGGGAGGAAGGGGCGGGCGGGACCCACGGCCGGGCGGGAGCCGGGACCGCGCGGGAGCTGGGACCGCGCCGCCCGCCTCCCTCCGAGCCGCCAGCGAGGGAAAACGCCGGGCCGGGCCGGCACCGCCCCCCGCGCCCCGCATTGGCCCCCGCATTGGCCCCCGCCTTCTGCCCGCCTCCCATTGGCCGCGTCCCGCCCGCCGGCGCGGCGCGATTGGCCGGCGGGGTTTTGGATACCAAATTCAAAGTTTTTAAAAAGCGCCCGGCGAGCGCGGACCACACACTGCCCGCCGGCGCCGCATCGGAGGTGAGCGCCCCGCCAGAGGTGAGCGCCGCGCCGCGCCGGGGTGAGCCATCCGTCCTCCAGGCGGTCCGCGGCTGTGGGGCTCCGCGCTCAGGGCTCCGCGGCACGGCCGGCTCGGGCCAGCCGGGCTCCGCGCTCAGGGCTCCGTGACCAGGGTGGCGGGGACTACCGGCGTAGTCCCGTAGCGACTTGACTGGGAGTGCTGGCGGCGCTGCGCGGGGCGCCACATAGGCTGGGGATCGCCGGCGGCCGCACGGTCCGGCTGCCCTCCTCAGCCTAGCCCCCCAGCTATCCTGCTGGCGGGACGGGATGGGATGGGGTGGGACGGGACGGCGGCACATGGGCGGCCACGGAGCGCCCCGATCCCGCCAACGAGCCGCATGTGAGGTGCTCTGGGCTGCTCGCCGCACCGGCGGGGCCGGGCCCGGGTCCGAGCCGGGGTGGGGAGCGCAGGTCGGCTCCCGCCGGCGGGCAGCGCGGGCCGGGACGCGCCGCGCCGTCTCCCGCCCGCCGGGCCACGCCACCGGAGGGGGCATCCCCCCGGCCCGCTCCTGCTCGCCCCGCCACCAGTATTTTGGGTGGAATCCTCTAGCGCTGGGGAAAGGGGAGACCCCCGAAGGCGCAGGGTGAGGGTCCCGGCGCCATGGGGCACGGTACAGCCGGGACCTGGTCTACCTGCCGCCGACCCGGGCCATCTTGAGCGCTGGGCGGGAGAAGCCTGACAGCGCCGCGGGGGCCCGCGACTGAGCCCGCTCCTCTGGAGGGTCGGGGCCGGCTTTGATGGGGGGCACATTTTTCAGTTCATTAGGATTTCAGCCCAAAAGCTCCTCTGCTCGCTTGCAAGGAAGGGGGGAAGAGAAGGAGGAGGCTTACCGAGAGTTTGGATCTCTCACCTAATTCACTCTACTCAAAGCCATAAGCGTATTTGCTCCTTTCTTCCACTCAACGTAGGTACAAAGAAGGGACTTTTTGTCTGAATCGTTCATTAAACATTTTTCCAATGCTTCTTTTCAAAACTTCTGGAAGTACTTAAATCCTTTAAAATTCTTGCTCAAATAGGGGAGCTCATATTTTCTACGGATTATAAAAAGCATGTTGAAAATTATTTCCCCTTTAGATTTAACAGGCAGCGATGGCTTCCTTCTCCCCTTCAGCCCTCGCCCATCCCCCCGCAATTGTTAGTATAGATAGCACCGTATTTCGGGCGGGAGGGGAAAGAAACAGGACAAGGAAAGCTCAATTTCCCTATAATATCTATCGACCTCTCACCCTCTTAAAATCATGCTTGTAAATAACCTTTATATCGCACCGGCCACTGTTTAAGGGTAGCTGCTTTTTTTGTACTTTACATATCCATGTGAGCACTTAAGTTTTCCCTGTGCCATCCAGCCTCTTCCCGTTTGAAAAATGCCAGACACCTGGCTGCAGCAGCAGCATTGCCTCTGGTCTTGGATGCAAACTTTAGGCTTCTTTGGTCCGGATATCCCCCTGCACAGCACTGCTGTCACTCGTGGACCCTCTGCAACTGGTGTCCCTTGCAGGGACCTCAAGTGTCCTGACTATGTTGCTGCATATAGGTAAGGAAGTGGAGGCACTGGTGTGTCTAAAAGTAAACTGTTCTGGTGGAATGGTGACAAAGTAAATCAGCCAGTCATTTTCCTAGCCCTAGTTATGAGCAGCATAGAACTCTAGTTTTGAGAAGAGCTTACATAGATTGAATTAGTGGCTCTGCAGATCTGTAGTCCCACTAATTTTATTTCAGACACTAGAGGGTGAGTTAGATAACAGTATACAACTCATAATGTAGAAGGAAGGCATGGTCAATTCTTTATAATAAAAATACTTTTTGATGTAGTTTACACTGTGTTGTAATACCGTCCTTGTTGTTTCTTTCAGGATACAAACAACAAAATGAAATCAAACCTTAACCGCTCTTCCAAAATGAAACGTGATTTCGATTGCGCATCTCTTCATGCTGGGTTTACACCACTAAAGTCTGCTGTGGAGAAAGCAAGACTGGAAAAATCCTGCCCCTTGAATTACAAGGAAGGCTTTTGTAAAAGCTGTGCAGAAGAGCATCAGAAAATACTCCCTAGGGACTCATATCATGCAGCCACCAGAAATCTAGAACTTGAAGATGGAGAAAGACCAATACATAACAAAGAAAACAAACAAGTAACCCAGAGACTTGAAGTTTTCTGTGAAATGGAGGCACTGGAAAACAGTAAACTTTATGAGGACAGTGGTTATTCCTCTATGTTAAGTACTCAGTATGCTGATGCAATAGAACATGAGGATAGTATACCTTTGGCTGGGAATCTCTGTGGCACACCAAAACATTGTCTCATGGAGAACCAAAACCAAGAACAGTTTTCAAAGAAGACTTTACTGCCAGTAAGCCATTATGAAGAAATGATTTGCTCAACTTTGAAAAAAAATGGTAAAAGAAATCTCAAGTCTTGGGCTGCTATAGACAGAATTGTTTTTAGAGGAAAAGTTGAACTTTGTAACTTAATTGGAAAGAAAATGGGACTAGACAGAATAGACATTCTTGCTGAGCTCTTCCAAAAGAACCTGAAGCACATATTAGCAAATATTTTAAGGCATCTCAGCGAGGTGGATTTAATAAAGTAAGTATATTGATCTCATTGTATTTCACTGGGAAGGAAACAGCCTAGTCAGATGCCTTAGTGTTTTAGATACGGGGCTTGTGGCATTTACTGAATATTTAGCATTACGTGTTAGTATGTTAAAACATGAACTGACAATGTAAGCCATGATATTTATGGAGAATATCTTTTCCTGAGAAGGCAATTAAGGACTACAACTGTGAACATGTTCTATCTTTACATGAAAGAAAAAGATTATATAAAATAGTATTATATTATTAATCATTAAATTAATTATTAAATAAATTATTTCCTAGGAGGCAACTGATATGTTTGTATTGTCGTTGCAGTTTTGCCAAAGTCAGCACAACATGGCGGAAGATTCTACAAGAAGATAAATGGATTTTCCAAATGTATAGTAAAGCTGTGAAAAACCTCTCTGTAAGTTGCTGCACCCATTAGATAATTTAACCATCAGTGTCTTTCTGCTACTTCAGGACTTAGTCTTAAGAGATCACAGAAGAGTTTCGTAGATTGAAAACCATCACTGGAGTGTCTGAGCTTGTCCTGTCAGGATGCCCTCTCTCAGGTGTTGCTGGTCACATCAGTTTCTTTGGGGACCCCAAAGAAGGTTGACTGAGAAGGTGACCCTGAGAAGGGCAGGAAGGAGAGTGTCACTTTCAGCATACCTTAGAGACTCAGTAGAGTCTTGCTTACTTCATCATCCCTATTGATCCAGAAGGGAAGGAGACTGAGATAAGCCACTCAGCTGGCTGTGCCACTCCGAGTCTCCATATTTACTAGCAGCAGTAAGAATTCCAATGTGCTGGCTACAGAAAACTAAAAAGTGTTTTGTACTGTGAGCTATTCCCGATGCCTCTTTATCCTGTGAAATAAAACATGCTAGATCCAACCACACTGACATTGTACTTTACCAAGTCAGGGTTCTTAAAACACTATGAGTGTCTTTCTTGGAAGATGGAGAGACAATGAAACAAGGCTTAGGATCTGTCACAGTTTTTATGTAGTATTTTACAGTGCTAGCCTGTTGGGGGAAGCATTTGGCCACCATTGAACATTTAACCCATAGAATTTGTTTTCCTCCCTGCCATTGTATACTTTTTTGTTTAACCTGAACTGTAAACCTGCAAAATTGGTGTGAGGAGTTTACTTTTCACAATGAAAGCTTCAAGCATTCCTATTCACCAAAAAGAATTAGGAATACTGCTTTGTGCTATAAAACATTGTGATGAAAAGGTTACATGCTCTGCCTAAATAATTACTGTGTTATTATGAAAGTAGGATGACATAATAGATTGTTGTTTTGATGGTCTGAACTAGAGAGCTTTTCTATGCATTTGTAACAGAAGTAACTGAGAAAGCTGAGGTAAAATTGGTAACATATTCCTTGGTTGTGATGCTTTATTCATTGGAAACCAGGAGGAAGGATCGAAAATTAGTTGTTGGCTTCTCTTAAACTAAAAACCAGTATCAGGTGAGTCTCTTATCAAATTAAATCTTGTTTTTCTTTTCATCAGAATGGCATGAAGGCACCAGAGCATGCTGCAACAAGGGAGTACGTTCTCTACAGAGTGTCTTTAGCTTCCATTCAGAAAGCAACCCCACCAAAAATCTTGAACAAAAAAAACACCAGATCCAAAGCATCTAAGAATCCCAGCAGGCTCGTGGAGTTTTCCGAGGTAACTGGTGATTTCCATTCGTCTTTAGTTTCTCACATGTTGTCTGGAACACGATCAGCTTTTAAGCATATTTCTGAAAGTAGTAGCTCTTATTTCAAGTGCTTGTAGTTCTTATTAGTATGGCTGCCAGTTTTTTGCTTAGTATGCTTATTTTAAATCCCAATTTTGCTTCAGAACTGATGGACAATTTAAAGGAAAAAAAAAAAGGGGGAACAAAAGACTAAATAGTTCCTATTTAAAAAAAAAAAACAATGCATACTTTTTCTGTTCATTCAATGTTAGTTTTTTTCCCAGCTAATTATCTAGCATTAAAATGACTTTTTTAGCCAGAAATTTATAGTTGTCAACAACTACAAAACAGCCTGTTTCCCTTCACCTTGTTTTTCTTAAGCTGTATTTTTTTTGCACATACAGGTGCAGGTCTACCTTGCAAGTGCTTTATAAGATTTTTAAAAATGTTTATTGAAAGTTGTTGTTTATTAAGAAGCAATTGATTTTCCTAACTAGAAAAAGGTTTTATGCTCAAGCTCAAAAGTCTTACTCTTCAAATTGGTGCACTAAGAAAAGATATAATGGCATTGGAAAGTATGATCCAATTGCTATAGTACTACTACATAGGGCTTTGTAGCATTAGGAATGTGAAAATACGCTCTTAATAGCCATCTAAAATTTTGTTCCTAAAAGACATATATGTCTATACACAACATATTCAGATTATATAAACATTCTGCTTTTAACAGTTGAATGATGTAAGGTGTTATGCAGGTCTATAATTTTGTAATGCTGAATTGTTTTGAAAGCAGAGGGTTTTGTGTCAAAAATTAATTTAAAAGAAAAAGGATTTGCTTCCATTTTGTGTCTCAGGCTACGTGCTCCATAGCTGAGATTTCTGAACACATTTCTCACTTTTGAAAAATGTCAATGATTTAAATAGAATTCTGATTTTTTTTTTTAATTAACATTAACTAAATCACCATCCTTGGATGGGGTTTGGAAGACTCAGGAGGGCTGTTTTTCTTACTGCCTTTGATTTAGCCTGTCCTTCAAATTTTAAATTTAAAGAATTTGAAATTGGCTACCTCCACTCCAGTACAAAGTATATAAAAAAAGTATGTAGAAAGTCATAGTCTGATTATTACTATGCAGTCTCCATCATCAGAATTTGATACAAGAATTAGGCTACATTTTTAATTTATCTCTCTAGAGTAAGAGAAGTTGTAATACATTTTGTGGCACTTAGATAACATCAAGAAATGCTTAGAGAGTTTACTTACCCCCTGCTCAGGATTTTCTGTGTACGCTTTTTCCAACAGGCTGCCAAGACCTTGAAAAACACTGAAAGCTTTAAAGCCTGCCATCGCTGTGGCTCACCTGCAAAGTATGACTCCTATCTTCAAAGAGCAACGTGCAATCGTGAAAGTTGTGGCTTTGACTTTTGCACAAAGTGCATGTGCAGCTACCACAGCTCCAGTGACTGTATGAGCAGCAAACCAGTGAAACCCACCTCTATGCCAGGGCCGCTTCCTGGGACTAAGAAAAGCAAACAGAATCTAAAGAGATTGTGATCCATCCCTCCCAACACAAATTGTCAGATATGCCATAAAATTTTTTTCATTCATCCTCAATGAAAATGTTTTCTGCTATTCTATATTTATAAAGAAGTTAATTCTATTACTCTTCTGTACTCTTTAAAAATAGTCTTGTTCATAAATCTTTTAAAACCATTTCTGATGCTGTCAAGTGAGGTGAGTAAAGCCCTTTTTAACTTCAAATTATGGAGGAGTCTAGATTTTATGATTTTTCAAAGCTTTGGCTTTGATTTTTAAATGCAGATATTCATAATACCATTTTCTCTGATGGTTTCTCTTATGTGAATCTTAAATTGCTCTTCCTTCATTTCTTCATTCAGAAAGCTCAGGTTTTCCTTGAACAGATGTGATACCTTTTCCAACTAAAAAAAACCAGTACTGTATGTTGGCTATACAGCTAAAAAATACTTGCTCTTTTCTTTTTGAAGTTATAATATTAATTTTAATATTTGTATATATTTGTAAATACTATTCATGTTTGTCTTGTAAATGTGAAAATAAATTGCTGATCTCAACAACTTCGTTGGCAAATCTGAACTTCCTATTTATCATCCTAGAAGATTACTTCTCATTCTCTTTTCTCAAGTTTCTTGTATGTGCTTCTTAAAAACATTGATTTAACAAAGTGCAGGTCTCCTGGGTTCATGTAAAATGTACTGAATCCACTCTCATGCTGTGTTCTGCAGCTTGATTCCATAAACATTTTGTCTATTCGAGTCCACTTAAAGATATACTCAAGACTGAAGAATGAAGGGTAGAAGGCTGCCAAGTTGGTTAGAGGGCTGGAGCACCTCTCCTATGAGGAAAAGCTGACAGAATTTGGTTTGTTCAAAAGAATTCAGGGTGACCTAATTTCAGCCTTCTAGTATGTAAAGACAGCCTACAAGAAAGATGGAGAGGGACTTTTTACAAAAGCATGTAGCGACAGGACAAGGGGGGATGGCTTCAAACTTACAGAGAATAGGTTTATATTGGGTATTAAGAAAAAATGCTTTACTCTGAAGGTGGTGACTGCACTGGAACAGATTGCCCAGAGAAGTTGTGGACTCCTTATCCTTTCCCTTGCAGTGGAATTGTAACTAGATCTTTAAGGTCCCTTCCAACCCATGCCATTCTATGGTTCTGTGATTCTATTATACCTCGTTTTGGTAATTAGACTGTACCATCTTGATATGCATGTAACCACAGTGAGTCTGCTAGGCTAAACACTAATACATTTTATAAGTGGAAGTTTGTTACAAAATTTTCATCTGTGTCTACTGAAATTCCTCTGTCCTAAAGAACACAAATAATGTGATCTGAACAGAACTGCTATTTCCTATAACAATTTAAAGAAATGTGACACTCTTAGATTCACTCTTAGATTGGTGATGTAGTATATGATACATTTTGAATTAAAAATTTTGTGTCTGTTTAGGAGCTGAATGTGGCTGTTACTAACTTAACAGGTTTACCTTTGCAGATTTTGAGCTTACTAAGAGGAATGCACTCTCTAGTAGGCCTAACAATTTGTACACAGAGAAAGTGGAGAACAGCTGCCTTTTTTTTTTTTTTTCATTTTTCTTTGTTAGCTGTAGAAATTTATCTGCTCATGCAGAATTTTGAGAAAAATTCTGTGTTACCCCTAGATAAGAGGGAAGAGTTTGACTACGTGGCTTCAGTGGTCACAACTAGGAATGAACAACATGAAGAAACAGATATTTTTTACCAATGTGTGAGTGCTAAGAGACTCCCACCTTCTACCTGAAACCTTGTTGGAAAGGTCAAATTATTTGACTTTTAATGAAGCTTTGGCCAAGCTGTAATGGGTCTGCTGCAAACCATTGTGACTGTTTCTTTTCTCTTGCCCAATTGTTTTTGTTTTATATGATCCTCAGATCCTTGTCTACCAGCTTTAGGTTTAATAATTAGAATAGACATTTAAGATTACAGCCTTCATCAGGTGGGTGACAGCTCCTTAAGGACCTTGATCTTACAATTTCCTTATGCAAAATTTCTAAAGCATGGGAACCTGTGGTGGCCACACAGCTATTTCCTCCTTTATGGAAACCTTGTCTGGCAGTTGAAACCTTTCCCAACACACTGAGCACTGGGCCTGTATAAAAACTAAGTGCATCTTATTGAAAGCCACATGACGGTTGGTCTCCTCAAAAATGTGGACAATCAGTCCCCACCCAGGCATGCTAGCATCTGCTGCTGAGAGAGAAAACAATTCCTCAGAGAGTGAAGTTGTCCAAAGTTAGTATCAGCAGGTGCCCCAACCGGTGCTAAGGAGAGTGATTTATGTGCCAAAGGTGGAAACAGATTGTTGTTAATGTCTGTGCTGAGCCTATCTTGGACCTGCCTTTGATATGCAATCAATGTGAGAGTCATACCTAGGGCAAGAGTATAACACTTGCAATAGGGAGATGAGTTGTCCCCAGGTACTACAGCTTTTGTCAAAAGCCACTTTCAAACTCAACCTTTGCAGGAATGTGATAAGCTTCTTACCCACACCGCGTATGCCTTTCAGATCTCCAGAAGGTGATAAATACCTGCAGGCTGCCAGAATCCCCTGCTTGAATGGTGCAAGTACAGATTTCTTCCAGTTACTTACTTATCTCTAGGCTCTGCATGGTGAGGAAGGGTGGGACATGTCTCTGCTCTGTAAATTGCTGTGGCTAGCAGCTGTTTCAGTTTGAACAACTATGGAAACAGATTATTCCTTAACTTCATCCTGACCCTAGCTGGGAGACAAACAGAAGGTGTTTAGGAATTTCTGAAATCAATATTGAGTTTTGCAGCTTCTCTTTCTTGCACTTATGATGCTGTCCTGAAAAATCCAAGGACCTGCTCAAGATGCTTACACTTTCCTGCAAGTCATTAAAGGCTATTTCAGCTGTCTCACCACAGCAAGAAGAGAAGCTGAAAATAAGTGCCAGACAGTGATGATATAGTCACTTGAACAAATAAGGACAAGCTTGTACGCACTTTAACTTATCCTCCAGCAAAAGCCTTTGTGCTCTGAGGACTGTGGAACGTGTCAGAACCAAAACAAGAAAAAACAACCCTCTTACTTCAACTCTGCAACTGCTGGCACCTTAGCACAGCTTGTCATCCCAGAGCCTGACTTCTAGCATGTGGCAAAACTGCAGAATGTGTCAGATATGCTGTCACTAGCCAAGGGTTTCACTAGAAGAAAGCAACATTTTAGCGTGTTGAATATTTTGTTTGATTAAAAAAGTAAAAAAAGGAAAACTCATAAATAAAACTCTGTCAGTGACCACTCTCAAAAAAGCTCTGAATATTTAGCCCTAAACGCTAGATAAGCTCTGCACTGACTAGGAAAGTTTAAAAAAAAAAAAAAAGGAATCTAGATTAAGATTGTGATAAGGTTTCTTCCCTGACTCCCAAAGCCAAGGGCTGACAACCCTTTCGAGAAAATTATTCTGTATTATAGAGATTTTTTTTAAATGAAATCTGTTCTGGAAAGGGAAAACCACGAGATGGTGCTCTTGATCCATTCACTGTATGAAGCCAGATTAATTTAGTTCCTTTTGCTGCGTTCGTGGAGAGTGTACTCCCCCCACCTCTGCTGACTGTAACTATATATCTCGTTCCTGTGGTCATGGGGAATGAGATTAAATCTGCAACTAAAAGATCAAAACACAAACCTTGAATTAAATTACTGATTTTAACATTTGTTTCAAACATATTTGTGTAGGATATGTACATATTTGCTAAACTTAAAAATTTACAGGTACCTTTTGTAAAAGCTGTATCATGATGTTAAGTGCATATGACTTCTTTAAGGAGTGATTGGCTGCTCTAAAAATGGCCTATATTTTGCCCACCTTGTGCACCTGTAGTTTTAACTGGAGAGCAAAGTCACCACTCCAAAGCAGTTGGTGCAAGCCATCCATCGAGCCCTCAGCGCAGGTGTGGACCAAGCAGTGAACACAACTTTGCCTGGGATCGGACACTGCGCTCCTGATTGACAAAGGTTTAGTGAACACCTCAGCTGCACAATAGCTGTGGTGTCACCTTGACATGTCTTCTAGCAGAAGCTAATGGTGCTGACTTGCAAAATATCTAAAAGGCAGAGCATTCATATGTCACTTCTTGTAGAATGCCTCCACTGTGGTTAGGAAGAGCTGGTGTCTTGAACTGAAATGCTATTACCTGAATGCAAGGATGGACCAGGCAATTACTGTGATAGATGCCTGATTTTGGAAGCCACTTGCCATGATAGAAAAGATTCCCCTTCTAATACATTTGAAATTTGGACTAGAGGATGAGGAGTTACAGAGATGGACAACTGCTGGGTTGTAACTCTTTACCTAAGGATGCATGAATTTCCAAGTCCACTCAATTTGAATATAACCTTGTCAGAATGATTTCTCCTCTGAAGTAGTCCATGGGAACATATGGATACAGGGCAAAACACAGTTCTGATATTCTCAGCACAAAATAAAAGCAGCTAGGGTCTTTTTGAGTCTGCTGGCAGATGCAGAAATACTTGCAAGGTTCAAATGAAGAAACAGACATTGTTGTAGTTGCCAATGAGACGGCTCATCAGCATCTAAGGGTTGGTCCTTTAAGGTTTAATATTGCTCTACTCTTTGCATTAAGAACTGCCCTCATGGTACCTCGGTCCTGCACTCAAACAAGCCAAGGGCCTGGGAGGCACACTGAGAAATAAAGATGCAAAAACAATGCAATTAATTGACTGGTCTGTAGGTTTTGATTCAGTTCTGGGGGAATACAAGCAGCCCCCTGCAGCCCTCAGTGAGTGGCAGTGTCAGGGCCTACCCACGGCCCAAAGAACAGCCTGAGGATGTCCTCCGGCTAAGAAGGTGCACGGCTGGAGAGAGGGAGGGACCCCTGCCCCTCCAGTGCTCTATTTTCCACCTCCTAAGTACTGGACTAGCTTTTGGAAGGTGGCAGTAGTACTGTTGCCCTTGGCTGGTGCAGCTCTGCCTCGCCAGGGGAGCAGGAGGGCTGGTACTGGGTGGAGCAGGGCTTGCTCTGGGGCATGGTACAGGACAGAGGAAAGGTTGGGGATGTCAGCTGAGAAGGCTGTAAGTCCTCGGATGAGAGGGCAGCCTCTGTCCAGGTCTACGGCTTTTCAGTAGTTAACATAGCATGTCTCGTGTGTGTGTGCTTGCTGAAAACTAAAGGCCTTTGGGCTTTCAACACTAACTTGCAGCCAGACCTATATAGTAGTGGTAAATGCTGGTGTTGGGTTAAAAGGCTTCTCTGGCTTCCTCATCCCACAGTGTCACACCCGCAGCGAGGGCATCCCATGGGTAGTGGTGCCTGAAGTATTTGCTGTGGGCATATAAAGCTTAGGCAGTCCTCAGCTACTGGGCGGAAGGATTGGACTCAGAAGACACCCCTGCATGTTTCAGGAGGAGGTATGGTTCTTCCAGGGCTAACACAAGCTACAGCTTCACATGAGAGGCTTGGGATGGGTACAGCTTTGCTGGCCACTACCTTCCAAAATTACTCTTTGCTTTCTGCAAGTGCCAGCTGTACGCCCACCAGAGAGCGCAGTGCCCCTGCTCAGCAGGGTTGAAGGCTGCTTTCAGAGGCTGCACTGGAGCTGGCTCATACACGAATCATAATGCAAAAGTGATGACACAAGAGCGCTGAGATTCACCTCTTATGCTTAGTGTCATTTTATGAGGGTCTACCTCGGCTCAGTTAATTACACTGTACAACAGATTTTTGTTAGTCATATGTAGATCTAATTTTCAAGATTGTCCCCGGGTACCAAATTAGTAGAGAAGAGATCAATTGCAATTTGCTTACAAACATACTTTAAACGCCATCTGCTTGTAAAAATACACATAATGTTTTTAAATTCAAAAGCTCTCTGTTGCCTTAGAAATACTTGCAACAGGTAGTATAACAGTATATTTATTCTCTGCAATGCACTTACTTTTTACTCACAGATAAAAAAATCTAGGTGCCAGGATGAAATCCAAAAAGTTTGATTTCCTTCATGTTCCTTTCTTTCTTTATGGCACAATGTGGATGTGTAATAAAACGTGATGCTAAATTGTAGTAGGAAGAATCCTCTCTAGCAGGGTAAAAAACATATAAGCTGTCATATGTTAAAGGTAAGGAAACCAGGGGGAGTACTGCAGGACTTCCAGTCTCACTGTATACATTTTAGAAATAGTTTTGGGGAAGTCATCTGTTCATATTTGTTCTGGCTTTCTCACCTCTATTAGATAGCAGTTATATTCTCAGTACATGATCTACAAATGTAAAATACATAAAATATCTTATGTCCTACACCACTACCACAGTCCCACCATTCTACTATGAATTAACCATGTAGGAGACAACAGGCACAATTTTTAGTATTTCTTTTTATGTTCTCAGCTTACTCATAGTAGTTATTTTCTTGTCAGTACTCATAATATTCTTCATTCTTCTCAGTTTTCTTGTAAATAGGTTGTACCTCAAAGGCTGACTTTCTTAGGAAGATGAAGACAACTCTTCTTTCGTTTTGCATATCAGGAGACATGTTCTCTTTCCTTGGTGTTTCAATCAAGAACAAGATTTTCACTGTTCACAAAGAACACCTTTATCTTTGCTATAGCAAGGTTTTCACAAAGTTTCTGGTGTAGATGGTAGTTCACTATGTTGCTTTATATTTAAATGACATTTTTGAATACGATTAAAATGCTTTCAGAATCCCTATCCATACATGTCAACACTGAAGCAAATTAAATGCCTGTGTTTATTTTTTCCATATCAATATCTTAAGTTCTGATGAAGAAAATCAAAGGTACTGATTGAGCCTTAAAACTTGTTTTAAGAAGTTATTGCATATGTGGCCCTTCCTCTGGAAATCTCAAAGAAATATTACGATGTACTAAGTAATAATAATATTACTTGAAAATATTAACTTGAGAGACAGCTAATAGCAATCTTGATTTCCAGGAGATGTAGCTCTTTGACCTGCAGGATTTGATTTAGTTTTTTTTTATTTTTTCAATTTTTTGCCAATGCATGATATGGAAAAAACAGTATTCAGGGACTCCACGATCTTTTCTTTAAGGTAAAACTGGATCTTCATGAAATATTTTCCTCCTAAGCATTCGTACTAGGCAAAACAAATCCATTATCAGCACAATATTTTTCAAAAATGTTTCTGAGAATGATTAACAATACCTAAATCACATGTCATTTTCCTATCTGTAAGTTGCAAAGAGAGATGTATATGAATTGCTTGGTCCATGATCATGCAGTGATTTAGTTATAAATACAGCCTGGACTTTCTGTCCCAAGTTTCTGGGGCTACATCTTCTTCTCTCCATACTGCTTTCCATAGTAGTTCAAGTGGTAAATCAATATTTGTATTTTATGATACTTGGTGCTCAAACAAGCAATGAAACTTTTAGGAATGTGAGGGGTTGTCCACCTAAGAAAGATTAGTGGTTTAATTTGGTAACATTTGAAAATGGGTTACTCATATTCATGAAATAATATATCTATATATAGATACAGATATATCTATAGATATGCAAAAAGAGGTTGTATGAAATTATAAAACCAGGCTGAGCTCATGCCTCAAACACTTTTAAGACCAAGTGAAGATCAGAGATAACAAATACCTTTCTTTTTCTTTCTGAGATGAATTTTACCTTCTGAAGCAACTTCTTACTACAGATAAGTGATGTACACTTGTACAGCCCTCCTAAGTCTACATCAGATATTCATTGCTTGTGCAGCTGATAAAACCAGAAATTTATGCTCCTGTATAGAACCAGGATAAACATTTATCACTGCCAACGAAGTTGAAATCATTGTAACTCCAAGTGAAATACCTGTGACTTGACCAGTGGATTAGGTTTCCAAAGGTTAAAAGATGTTAATTATGGAGAGGATGGCAGAGGGTAAATATAGGTAGAGAGTAAATACAGCTTTTCCTTTTCTATCTTTCCTGAATAACATAAATTTATAATTTAATATAGACTTACAAGGATTATAAGCTAAAAAGAAAAAGCCATCAGCTATATTACTATTTATTTCTGTTCCTTTGATCTTAAATTAGTAGGGTTTTTTCCAAAGAAATCATTAAATAAAATTGTAAAGTTAAAAATATTTCTGAATCTTTTAATTGCCATAAGAACGGAAATTCTTTCTTATATGCTGACTAAATTTTTATTCAGGGAATAAGGTTAAAGAATTGTCCTATTTTAGGGTTATCTGTATACTTAACTACAGTAATTATCCACAGAAAATTTAGTTAATTTCAAAACATGTTACACATAGAAACTACATCATCTACATAGACTTTTAAACTTATATTTTTTCTCCCTTTTTCATAATTTAAAGTGTATTTTATTAAATAACTTTTTATATTTGTAATTATAACCTCATTAAAATATATAAAAAACATGAACAATAACTGCAGGCATATAATTATCTGATAAGTTTATTTTTGAATGTGCATTTAGCCTCCTTTTTTACTTTTCTTTTACCTCAGACTCTTTCAGAGAAATGGAAACATGCCAGCTCTGTGTTCAATATGTCCTCTATTTTTATTAGAATTTAACTGACCTTTCTGTGGGAACTATGTTGAAAAAACATCTGTTGTATAAACTTGTGAACAGCAAATAATGAAAGAATGAAAAATAAAATATGTGTACCATGTCTTTGTTTCTAATAAAAAGACATACAAATTAGAAATAACGCAATTTGGCTTTCTGTTTGTAACCTGAGTTCCTAACGTTACAGAGGAAATAAGTAGTTATTATTTATTATGCAACTTAGAATAGTCAGGAAAGTGTTTAATCCAGTATGGTAAAAGGTATTTTATTTTAAAAATCATATTTTAAACTGGTGTGTAAGTGAAAGTATGGTGTTCTGTTTTAGGCCACAACAAATATCACAGTTAGCTGGTAGTAAGCTGTATACCTGACAGGAAAAGTTTGAAGGATTAGGAATTAAAAGAAGTTGGCATATATTTTGGTTACCGTTTCTAAGACTTGTTCAAAGCCAGAAAGAAAGCACATAGTTTAAAAAAATTACATGGCAGGAATTGTGATCCAAAAGACTTCTCCTTAAACTTGCCCTTAAGGGCATGAAAGAAGCTCAATACAGGACTGTGATACACAGCCTGAGGGCAAGAAATTGATCCATAAATCTTTGTAAATTAAGCCAGTATTTGTGTTACTGAAAAATGAATTTCATCTGCTAGTGAACTCAGAACACTCATAGGAGCTATATGTCCTCTGTATTAACTTGGTTTGGAGATGCTGCTGTACTGTCTAAGAAGCTGCTGCAAAATTTCCACAAGAAACCCTACTGAATGTATTTGCACTGTCATTCTAGTCTGGATGTGTTCTGCAAGTAATAAGCATTAACACTGAGGAGAATGAAAAAGCAATGTAGTCATTTTTGCATTAAACCTCAGTTATCATCGCTTAATTTTGAATTCAGAGTATAGTAGCATGTAATTGTTTTATTTATGCTAAAATTGAAACAACATGAAAGGAACATAGAATATATAATTTGGTATATCTGAGAGATGATAGATATTAGTCCAGGGAGTGGAGAACATGTCTTTAATGAGGCTTTCTTGATTTCCTTACGTGCACTGTGTAATTTTACATGTTGATTTAAAACATTGTGCAATTGTAATATAGTCTTCTGCTTAATATTTCTTGATTTCCATCACCTTAATCCTGCAATGAAGATGACAAATTTATGTACTTTCAAGAATATTTCACTACCTTTCAAGCTAAGACTTTCTGAGTCAGCAGACTCAACCTCTCACAAGAGCCCCTTACACAATGACCACTGGGGAACAACTTGAAAGGAAAAAAACTTATTTCCAACAGCAGAGAAAAATTTTAGTAAACCTTTCTGCACTCCAGGGAATGCAGAAATGCTGAAATGTAACAGAAGTTGTAATTGAGAATCTTGGTATTTGCTACTGTGTGCCTGTCAGTGTAATGTCCACATAAGGAATGCTTGTGATATTAAACACTCTGTGGCTCGAAGGAGGCCTGAGTCAGGGTCTGATGGCTCCTTAGCTGGTAAGTATTTGTCCAAGAGAGTCTTTTTGCATGTAAAACTAGTCCTCAGATGTCTCTTTTGCTTTCCATATGAGTATGTAATTAGAGCATGCCTGTGGAGCTTTTCTCTTTTTATTTTTTCAGACAGACTTGCAATTTCTCTGCCTGTGCTCTGAACCAGCAGGTATCATGACAGATCCTATCTAAAACCCAGCATGCAACTGAGTTAGCTTGAGTGCACGTTACTGAGTTCAGAGTTGCCCCTTGGTTTAGCTCTTTACTTGTATGACCCCAGTGATACCCATGGACACATGTATCACATGCACTACCTGTTTCAATCCTGTCCCATCGTTCACACATACAGGTACTGCACACACAAGTCTCCTGCTCTCAGCTTACATCACTCTACCACACAAAGTTCACAGCAGGAACACTGAAAATCCCTTATTTCTAGCCTCTTCAAAGAACGAGAGTGATAGAAGACTTGGTTCCCCTCTTAGACTGAATCATGTTCAGAGCACAAAAGAGCTTTTTAAAGAAAATTGTAGGTATATTTGCGTTCCCCCCTTTCTGGCCAGCCCAAGGCAGATGGGAGCAGGCTGACAGGGAACGGTGTTGTTTTCCATTGCCATTATGGGTAACGTGGTGTAAATATTCCCACAGTAGTGCTTCCCTGCTCAGGCCACTTTCTGCTTGGCAGCACAGGAAGTGCAACCACCCACATTCACACCAGTGAAACCATGGTGTCCACCCCATCTTCTGAAACTTCTGGAAACTACACTTTTTTTAGTTTAAAATACTGGTGTGGATCTAAGCTTTCCTTTTTTAAAAAATAAATAAATAAATAAATAAATTAAAAAAAAGCCGCGTTAGTGCTTTTACGTCAGAGCAGAGAAGACAGAGCCATCTTCCTACCTGCTTTCTGAAGGGATTTAAAAGAAGCAGGTGAAAGCACACACACATACAATTCTTGATCTTTGTCCAGGTCAGAGTCTGTACTCTGATTTCAGATGATGCCTGTATAGACCTTCCTTGAGGAAGCTTTTGCTGATACAAACTTACAGATATTGTTACAGTAACTCAGTGGTACTTCTTTTCCTGCTAGAAAGTTTGCTGTAAAAAGCATTAGAGCTCATGTCATTGGTGCCATCCTACATCCTTGGTACTAAACTTGGCCCTGATTTCAACTTTGTTATTGTATTAATTTTTCCATGATGCCACCAACCACGTCAGTACCCATGCATGCATCTCAAGTAAAGTTCCTCTACTAAAGAGGTGAGAGGCAAAGAAAAGATTGCAAACCAAAGTGACTACCAGAGATTTTTACCTTTCATTAGATATTTGTTATGCATAATGTTTTTGATTCCTATATTGGCATAAATTCCAGCACAGTGTTCCTACACTGTTGATTATCATTAATTTCCAAAAGTAATGTCAGAAAAACATCAGGGTTTAACATAAAATAATTGAAATTACCTGTTTAGTGATGAATTCATGAGTGCTTTTTAGAACATATACATTTCTTGGATTACTACGTTGGTTTATAGCCAATTCAAAATATTACTTCACTGGAGTATTTTCAAGTCTTTCAGCTTCTAGTTCTTCCTGTCTTAATAAGAATGTAAAACCATTGCCCAGTATACAGACTTCCAGGCATGATAAGCTGGATTCAAAATTAATGGATCTTCATTTTCATTTTAACCCTGAACACTGCCATGACTTTCTCCTCCTACAGTGTTGAATTATGAGTTTGGGGATGGTTTATTCTGTTGATCCTATTGTCCATGACTGCACTGCTGTATTTTTAATTGCAGACACAAACTACATTTGCATACTCATCCCTTTACTTCAAGAGGAGATACTTTTCAGCCTTTATGTAACAGAGCCATGCTTTTAGCTTCTAACTCTCACAGCTTAGGCTTTCTAATTAGAGTATGTTCTTAATTTGTCATGAAATAGTAGTTACCATAACAGCAATGTATATTACACTAAAAGACATTCATAACATAAGGTATATTTTAGGCATCAAATGTATGAATATGTTGCAGAGAACACTTGGTATCTGCTGAGCATGGTAACAGTCCCAAGATTCAGTCTTAGTCCTGATTTTCGTGGTGTACCTTGGTTTAAAGGCCATCCAGTGGTGTTCAGAATAATTCTCTCTGCTTTGCAATATGAGTGGGCTAAGGGCATACATGCAGATATAAGACATGTTTAAGCTGACAAAATAAAAGTGTCCAGAAATGTTTATAGTAACTGAAGCTAACTAGTACAGAACAGCCCGTATTTATGCTAATGAATCCTCTTCTCCTCCAAAAGCGGTTGGCTGTGTGCATGTGACCTCTTTGTGACAATGTCCATTCAGTGTTAATTTTGAATGTACGCAGCAGTTATTTGGGGAAAAGTTAGTTGGTACAGGCTAAATGCACAACTCTAACACTACAAGGCAGATTACTCCAATGCCCAGGTAACTTCTCAGGTAAGCTATAATTTGCTATCATAGAGCCAGCAACAGTGGACCAGCTAAACTGCTGTAACACTATCAGTTGATTTTTTAGAATACAGAATTATCTTTATTGAATCTATGAGATTTTAAAGGTGATTGAAATTTGGCCCACACTCTTAATTACATTTATGGTAGAGAGAAAGAGAGAATTTGATGGATAACAATCGGGTCACATTCAGATCTTTAACCAAAGGGGTAAATTTAAGGGAAACCTCTGCAACCGAAGCAGGACAATGAAAAGAATGCCAGACTGAGATGTCAAGACATCTCCTGGTAGTGAGTGGTAAACTGCCTCATTTTATTTCTGTTTCTAGTGTCTGAATTCTGTTTAAGAGACAAGTAAAAATGCGTTATGCACGTTTCTAATGTTGCAAGCAAATAGAGAGAGACAGAGAGAGTCAGAGAGAGAGATGCACCGCAGGAACTTAATAAACAACTATAGTGAATAAATTACTATGTATGAATAGATCAATCTCCCTTCTCAGGAAAGATGTAGATCCCTGTCAGTGCCATGGAAAAAAAGCACTGGAATGATACACATCCTCTGCTACAGTTTAGGAAGAAGAAGAGATGGTTGAGAGCTGAAAGTATGGCTCGACTTACTGAACTTCTTGTACCACCTATACCTGAGTATGACTTGCAATATTCAGCAAGTAAAGATTTTGTTCAATAATACACAAACTCTGCATGTGAAAACAGCACATAGATTTCATGTCAGCTGAAGCTTCCCAGGGATTTACCCCTCAGAAAAAGGCTGTAATTTATGTTTGGTGAGATAGGTTTTTCAGCTGTTGTAAATCAAAACACCTACGTGATTCACAGCATACGAGGCTCTAGTCCAAATTGTGTATAGATAATTTCTGTTATATCAGAGGGATTCTGGGCCCTGTTTTTTTTTAAATTCTGTGAGCATAATTTTGGAATAACTGCAGTGAACATAAAAGTGTTTTTTCATTGAATGAGAAGTGAATTAACTGCAATATGTGTATTGCAAACACATAAATGTCAAGTCATGTTTCATTTCTTGCTATCATTTTCAAGTTTAAAATTCAGCAGGCATATATTTATGTCCATGATAATCATGTTAAATTGAGAACACTATAGTGTTAAATATAAAATAAATTTGTGGTTAAATCACAATAAATTTAGTTGATTCTTTATTTTTAGTACTCTTCCAGAGAAAAACACTGGTTATTCAATTTAAGTGATGATGTTAAAATATTAAGAATACTGAAAGCAACAAGCCTTTTTTTAAGCAGAAAAGAAAAGCAAGTAAACGTGTAAAATTTTTGAAAATGTGCTGAGAGGTTATAGTTTTGAAAAATTTAGCGAAGAGTTGTCATCAGATCTGTAGAAAGATTTTTTTGATATGTTTCCTTAACAACAATGTTAGGAAAGGGTTTTCTCCTGCAGAGTTCTTATAGCAACTGTTGTACTGTTAACAGCTAGTGTTTCTGTCTGTACAAGGAGAAAAATTTTCTAGAGTCTCACAGTCCAACTGAATATTTACACCTAAATCCATATAAAATGGATCTAGACTCCAGGATACTCCTGCCTGAGTCTCCATTGTCTCTTCAAAGGAGTAGTTATTCAAGTAACATGGGTAGTCCTAGCGATATACGCAGAAGACCCCCAGCACAGCAAGGCAAGAGGGCAAGTTTGCCACTGTGTCACTGCGGGAGAGCAGGTGGGAAGTGGGGCAGGTGCTGTACTGCACCTCCATGTGCTCCACATTTAGACTTGCTTGTGGAGCAAGCCAGCCCAGAGACACATCTCTCATCTGTGGTATGGCCCTGGTGCTGATGGATTTCAGACTACTGTTTGAAATGTAATTATCTTTAATATGTATAACTGAGAGCCTGGGAGAAGACACTTGAATGTTGCTTTCCAAGATGCTTGTGAGGCGCTGGCATGAGAAATCACACACAATAAAAAGAAGAGCAAAAGGCTAAAATAGAAGTAATAGAGATTTATTAGCCGTTTGTGGAAGGCATTGGTCATCGTGCATGCTAAGTGGTGATAATGATGCACTGTGACAGGGTGATGACTCAGAGCTGACTCCAGAAAGATGCAGCAGTCTGCTGTGCTTCCAGCTGTCCTCTTCCCCACTGCTCTGGGGAGCCATGTAACCGGAGAAGCAGCGAGTTTGGCTGTTCTGCCAAACTAGGGGCATGGTGGTTAGGGAAGAAAAGCAGGCTGTCAGGACTGCCTCCTTGTTGTACTCCTCTTTTCTCCTCATGGCAGTAACTCCCTCCAGTGACTGAAGGAGCAAAGGCAGCTGTGACCTTTCCACAGAAGGCCATCTTTGGTGTCAGGGTCTCAGCCGAAGCTCACCTGTAGCCACCTGTCCCTTACCTGTGACTCACTAGCTGCTGGCTTGGCTCAGTCACTCACCCTTCCACAACAGGCAAGCTGAGGAGGTGTCAGTAGCCTCAGGGGTTCAGGGCAAGCTGTAAGATTTGGTGCTCCAGAATTTTAATAAATGCTGTTATTCACCATAGGTGGGGTCTGCTTTAAAATATGACAGGCAGCTCTTTAAAAACAGCTGGAGGTGGAGAGGAAGGTGGAGGAGTATAGAATGAGCTACTTTCTTCAACAGGTAGAGAGAGGGAGTGGGGAGGTGTATGACACTGAATCATATCTACACTTCTTTGTAATGAAAAACAGACTGAAGAAAGGCTCTGCTCTTGACGCAGGCCTTCAGCCAGCAGGTGCCTGTGGCAGTTCAGAGCCCATGAAATCATCTCATATGGTTTCCTTCCATCAGGACACTCCTGTGAAGTGCTTCCTGCTGGGTATTATTGTGTTATGGGTTTTTTTTATTATTATTTAATTCAGGTTTAGAAACTGAGGCCAGTGAATAGCACTTGCACTTTAACAGGCCTGGGGTACACAGGGCTGTTCCATGGCTTCAGTGTGTGGTACCTCTAAATCACAGAGTCTCTAGAGCAGTTCTCTTTCCCACTCTTCTTCACAAACCTTTTTGATATGGTTGCATTTTCTATTTTTCATATTTAATTTTTGTAAAAATAATTATATGCCAACTTAACATTATACCTAACATTGCTAACTGACAGCTGTAGGCGCCCATCATCTCATTTCCATCTTCATCCTCCCTCCCTAGTAGACCCTGTGTTTTGCTGTTGCTGCTGCTGCAGGTGCTGTTCATTTTCTCTTTATGAAGTACTCAGCACACTTTGGGGTGCTGGGGAAAAACATTAACACATTCCTAGGAGTTGTTTTTGATGACAAAACTGATGCATTTCTTAAAGGAGAGGCAGTTGGGTTTCAATTACTAAGCCATATTTGACTGAGGAGGGTGTGCTCGTGCCTTCTCACAGCACACTGATAAATGGTGCTGGCCTTTGTGAGGACAAGTTTTTCTCCTGACAGTATTTAGCACTAGGCTGAAATTTTCATTATCATCATTTCATTTCAGGGAAATCTTTATGTTTTCTAAGGTAATTATTTAACATAGAAATCTTCAATGAATAAAATCCCAAATGACCCCATACAAAACATTTTTTGTATTGTGAACTAATGTAAACTCATACCAAAAAGGATCTTTCAGAGTGAAGTGCTGCAGTCACTAGTTTGAATATGATGACAAATGAGCTCAAACTACATGTGAAATTGTGTAATGCCAATACAAGAAAATGTCTCTCACTGCAGCCCTTGGATGCTGCCTATTAAACCTCTTCAATTGCCTTGGAAAAGCTTACAGTGCTTGATTCCCTTGCAGGACCTAACCCAGGGGATACAGCAAGGGACCAGAATGGACCAGCATCATTCCAGGTGATGCTGTGGTTAATGTGGACATGGATAGCCTAGGAGGGGCTGCAGAGTCAACAGGAGACAGTTACATTACTGAAATAACAATGAATGTTTTACCTCATGAGCTCTGCACTGGAAGGGATGAAATAATTGATGCCAAGTAAATCCTTCACTTCCTAGGCCTTGCATGTACAATTACCTTTCTTCCTACATTTCTTTTATGGGTACGTACTGAATTTATATCAACTTCAGGTGTTTTAAAGCATGCTATAATCATATTAACTCTCACAGACATATAATCTGTTTGCATTTCACAAATGAAGAGTCAGAGTCAAGAATTTATAGCTAGCCAACAGCTCACTTTTAACTGTTTTCAGAGACAGGATTATAGTGTAGGAATGCTTGACTCCTATCCTCATCTTGGTCATTCATTATACAACTTTATTCTCTTTATTTTAATTGCTCTTTGCTAGAGACTAAAACCCTGTCATCAAGGTACCAAAGGTTTATGTACAAAGCTTGAATCAAGACTCAATTAACAAAATAACTTTTAATTGTGGGAAACAGTTCAACTCTATGTCCGCTAACTCTAGCAAATGTTTCGGTCATTTTAATGACTCATGGGCTTTAAAATTACTCAGCCAATTTTTTTTAGATTTTTTAGTAAGAAAAAAGAAACAAAAGGAAATCTGCAAGAGATGAGATAATTTCCTATTTTATGAGTTGTTTTACTGATGTTGCTTCAGATTTCCTGAGAAAAGTTTTATTCATTACTTAAGACAAAATTTCAGGTAAACAGGTTTTGTGTGGAGGGAGATGGAGTTTATTAAAGTGACTAGAATGCTTTATTTGTGAATATTACAGAATACTCTGACAATTATTTAAAACCAACCAACTTTTGTCCAATGTGAGAAAATGTAATTTCTCTGGGTTTTTTTCAGGGTACAATTCTGATGATTTCAGTGAAATTATTCCAGTTTACAGTTACTTAAGAGTGGAAAGAACAAGACTTCCCTTTCTAATTCTTTATTTTTTCTTTTCTGATAGATGATTCTCGTGCTGGTTTCTAGTGTATACTGAGGATGAGGTAGATCTTCTGTAGTGTTTGAAAAATTCTGTCCGACCTCTGCTGTTTGTCTGAAAGCTTGCTGAACACAGCTCTGCAATGTCAAATGTCTTTGATTTGATTTGGACTGGACCAGATGTCGACAAATTGGAATTTAATGTTGTTGAGACAGATGACAACGTAGGAAGTATAAAGGGATTCATTGCAAATTAGAATTAAAGAAAACATGCAGTTGTGCAATTTTTATACACCGCAGCTTAGATCGATGAGAAAAAATAACAGAAATCCTGTTTTTCTCTCATTCCTTATGAAGAAGTGAATGGGAATTTAGGACTCTTATTGTAAAGCAACACTATTGTCTTTTTTTGTAGTTGTTTTCATCATAACTGTTATTTTTAAAACAACAGTTCATGGTATATATATACGATGACATTGTTCTTTAGCACTTTTAAATTATATACACTCTGATATGTCTGGCTGAACAAAAAGCCCATTATTAAGGAGCAAAACCCAACCTTTCTTAGAGTCTCAGATTTATCTATAGTAGTATAGATGCATAAATCTGGCAAGGATCTTTGCATTCTTCATGCTGACAGCAACAAACATGGAAACAATTGTATTTTATACGCAGAAGTGATTGCAAAGAAAGTTCTAAAGTCAGAAATGTACAGAAATTAATTGTTGAAGCTATCTGTGTGAGCATTTGCCAGATGATGGTTAACTGTTGCTTAAGTATCTAGTATAAAATACAGAAGAACAATGAAGAGACTCTCCCTGCAGCAGGAAAGCTTCCCCTGCAACATGACATCTGCCTCCCTGTAGGAGTAAGTTCCCTTCCTCTAGAATTTCAGTGGTGGAACAGAGGTTTCTTTTTCCAGCTTTGACTTATCAGTAGTACACCTAGGTAGGACCTCAGAGACACCTTTCCTTTGTGCAGCAGCTCTGCCCTCAGATTTTCTTTTGGACAGCAGGCGGTCTGGTTTTCAGGGCTGTGATATTGACTGGTAAAGTTTGGGACATTCAAAGGAGTCAGAAAGGGACTGGGAGAAGTTTTCTTCAATCTTGAGCAGAGTCATATCCCCTTCCTGGTGCAGACACTGTGATGGGAATTGACAGATCTGGATGGAGAAGGAAAAATCCCCAAAGAGCAGCTTTTTCTTTTTTCTTTCAGATGACTGAAAAAAGACACTGGCCAATTTCAATTTTGGGCTTCACGCACCTTCTAGCTTTAACTAAAAGTTGCAAAGAAGTTGATGAACCCTTTAATAACTTTGCCAAGAACAGGTATGTCTGAAAGTGGTGTTCACCAAGATTTTACGTGAAATAAAGGATAAGTAAGATTAGATCACAAGTAAAAATCTCCATTTCCATAGAGTGACCAGTTATCAAGAGAAGGTTTTTCCCTACAGGCATTAGGGCTAGTTCTGTTTCCCTGAAGTACAAATTTGGCCTGAGAATGATCTTGAAAGTTGACTAGAATAGTCATAGCACCTATTAAACGTCTCTGGTCTGGTAGAGTCCAGTAAAGATTGATATCAGATGCAAGTGATAAAATCAACACTTCTGAGATTGAACCTGTTGATGGGCATGAATTTATTCAGTGACTGTGATCCTGAACATAGGACCTGCAATGCTTACACTTGATTTTACAAGAAAGAACAGTTCTTCTGATGATTCACTGCTAATTTTCTTCCTCCTCATTTTTTGTTATTATGTTAAATATAACCAAAGTGTCTATCTTGATGTAACTAATTTTATAGGCAATTTTGAAATTATTTAAAGCATATTCTGTCAGTACCAAGGTACAATAGCTCCACAGTTTTCCTTGCCAAGTAAAATCAAAGCTTGAATTCTCTCTTTCAGACTCGCTTTTTTTACTTCGCCTGATCTTTATCACATCTCCAGCGTTTTAGAGTAAAATAAACCCCTTTATTATTATTAGCTCAAATGTATGGAGCAGCAAGCAGGACAGAAAATACTAGGAAGATAACACAAATAGAAACAGAAGGCTATAAATGAAGCTTCATATATACTCCAGAAGAGTGAATGGCTAAGCAGTATCATTTGAAAGGAGCAACACATGGCAGTGGAATCTCTTGCTACAATTTAGGGTTATTCTTACTCATGACTGAAGCAAAGAGCAGACTACTTTTTTGTAAGAGTCTTGCAAGTCTGCTCCACTTTATTCATACCAGGATGATTTTACTGCTTTGGTAACATCAAAACATTGGTAACTTATGTCAGCTGTGGTCTTTCCTACTCTTCAACTTCTTTTCTGGGAACATACAGGATCACAAGATGAATCAGGCGGGAAGGGACATTGAGGTGTGGGTGTCTAGTACAACCTCCTGCTCAAGGCAAGGTCATCTGAGTGCTCAAACTAGGTTGTTCAGGTTTATCTGCAGCCATTATATCTCATCCTCCTTGTGTTCCCTGCTTTGAAGAACCGAGTCCATCCTCTCACTTATCTTCTCAGAGGTGCTGGGGAGCAGCTGAAAGGTACCCAAAAAACCATCTCTGCTACAGGCTGAACCAGCCTTGGTTTCTCAGTTTACCCTTGTGAGGTGATTGCTCCAGTCCCTGACTATCATGGTGGCCCTCCACTAAATCCACTCTACTGAAGTCTTTCCTGTATTGGGAAGAACAAAATCATATGCAATGATGTAGAAGCAGTCTAAGGAATGCTGTGTAAAGGGAGTTGATTACTTTGCTCCATCTCTTCTAGTCACACAGGCCCAGGATGGTTCTCTTTGCTGCCAGGTCATTCTACCGGTTTATATTCACTTTCTGTTTCCCAAAAGATGCTCCAGCATCTTTCCAACAAAGCTGCTCTCCTCATCAAGCCGAACTGGCACCACTGCAGGGCAGTCTTCCTTCCCAGGGGAAGGACCTTGCCCTTGTCCTGTTGCCGCAATAAGTCTTCAGCCTATGCTAAATTCCAGGGTTTTTAAAAAACACACCTATGTTACTTGGGAAGAAAAACTCTCCCTGATTGCAGAGTCTGTGTAGGGCTTATTTGCTCAAGGATTTTCCAAGTGAAAAACATGGGGGTTTTTGTTGGTGGTTTTTGGTTTTGTTTTGGTTTGATTTGGTTTGGGTTTTGGGGGGATTTTTTTGTTTGTTTTTAATTCTCTACAGGGAGCAAAAGCCTATTACAGTGCTTGGAGAAGCAGAAATACAGCCTCAGTGAGCTGGTCTTGTATCCTTCAATTAGTAAAGCAAATTTTTCTCTTTCTGTTATGTTCCTCAGAACAAAATCTATGGGGCAGTCAATATATTCAAACAAAAAAGGGTTTAATATTAGAATCAATGAATCATACGTATGCTGGGTTGGAAGGAACCAATTAGGATTGAGTTCAGCTTCTGGCCCTGAGCAATGCAGTTCTCAATGCAGATAATTTTTTTGTTCTGTGGTTTCTTTAAAATGATATGCTACCACTTCCTGGGTAATTGCAGGCAACTACATTGGAATATGCATATCCCAAATCTGAGCATTGTCTACATCTAAGAAATGGAGTCTCGCAAAACAGGCAGGACAAACCCATGGGATCATCTTTCCTTCTGTTGTAGAAGTCATCATTGACTCTCTTGGAGAAGAGAAGGTTGCATGGAGACCTCATAGCAGCCTCTCAGTACCTAAAGTGGGCATACAAGGAAGGTGGAGAGGGACTCTTCATCATGAACTGTAGTGATAGGACAAGGAGCAATGAGTTCAAACTGAAAGAAGGGAAATTTAGGTAAGATATAAAGGAGGAAATTCTTATTGAGACAGTGCTGAGGCACTTGAACAGGTTGCCCAGAGAAGTTCTGGATGCCCAGTCCCTGGCAGTGTTCAAGGCCTGGTTGGATGGAGCATTGATCAACCTGGTCTGGTGGGAGGGTATAAATTCAGTTTGTTGATGGATGCACGGCTTCCTTAACAGAACCTTGAAGTTGTTCCCAAACTAGTAGGTAAGTTGCAATAATGTGAACTTCTTTCAGAAAATTCCTCTTTGCCCCTTTGTGTCCACAGTTTTGCTGAGGTTTGGAAGCTGAAATTTACCAGACTGTCTAGTTTATTAATCACTTTGTACCATGCTCATCACCATGGTTTCTGAACATTTCTCTGATTATTAAAGCTTTATTGTGTTTCACTAGTGTATGATAGGGGGGAAACAAGAGTTATTTCCTATTATCCAAGCTTTGATCTTCAAACAGGATGCTAAAACAGGCTAATTGCCTATTATCCATGATCTCAAAAGAGTACTACATAATGGTACTTCAGCTCTCACACCTTTGTGTAGTGTAATTATAATTATATTACTGGAACCCGCACAAGTGTATTCTAACCTGCCCAATGTAAAAAAAAGCTGTAATATTCAGTTATTACTTCCTGTGCTTGTTGTCTTCATGTTCCTTCTGCATAGTACATTGGATCATTCCTGCATGAAATTAACCTCTAGAACAAGATAAACCACCTTTTACTTTCTGGTTAAAATATGTTCTTGCTTTGCTATTCATAAACACTTTATTTTAAAGAGGTGTATTTTTGTAGAACGACTGCAAGGCTTGAACAGTTTCAAATAACTGCCTTTTATATAGACATGTGGGATTAAACCTGCCCTTACTGACCTGCCCTGGGTAAGAAATTGGAGTAACTGAGCTCCCTTCTAATCTACATGATTCTGTGTCTAGCCTGCCCACCTTGTTGTAGGAGATTTTATTGTATTTTCAACTTCAAGAGATACAATAAATTTCTGTTATACCATGGGAATAGTTTTGATTATATAATCTCAGGATCAGCTCATTGTTAAATTTTAAATTCCTGAGACTTTCAGAAAATAATGGAAAACATCTGAAAAAGGAAATATGAAAAATTAGATCTAGGATCTGCAATTTCTTTTTTTACTTAATATTTTCAAACTATCACTTCAGATTTAGAAGCTCTTTATTCTGACTGATAAAAAGTAAAAATATGTAGGGATACAGACCTTCAGATTTTCAGATCTTTTCAGATTCACTTATGGAATATTTAAATTTTTATTTTATTTTTTATTTGTTTAATGTGGTTTTTTTTTCAGCCAGGGTCTTGTAATTATGAAAAAAGAACAACACACTGACACGGTTTTGTTTGTCCTGTGGTTAATTAGTAGTATCAGCATGAACAGTCCAAAAAGAAGCCAATGATAGTTAAGTGAGAATTATTACTGCTCTTATTCTGAAAGTTACAGGAATACAAAAGCTATTATGTTCAAGATTTCCCTGTTAATAAAAATGGGTTTATTAAAAAAATGGTTTATAAACTTTCTGGCTGAGTTCTGGTCACAAATATATTTTTAAATTTTTATTTAAAATGCAAGAGAAAGATAAAAAATAATATTTAATCTTAGTGGGTTAAATCTGTGTTAACCTTAGTAGGGAGTGACCTGTAAGTTCAAATGTGATTATAATAAAAAAAAAGAAAATTTTTCAGTATTTGTCTTGTACTATGCCCCTCTCATCTTTCCTCATCTCTCCCCTGGCTAACAGACAAAATAGGATTCTGAATACTGATTGGTATAGCAGCCTATAAAGTATATGTTTTCCTCCAGAAATTTCCTACAAACATCTTTTTTTTCCCCTTATTTTCTTTGCATGTTGTATGTTTGCTTCAGCATATCTCTATTAAGCTTTATAAATCCTAAATCTTGTTTAACAACCAAGTATTTCCTAATGGTCTCTTGTGACAACTGAAGTCTATCAGAAACAAAATTAAAGCCATTAAAATCTATGACGACAGTGGCACAGAAAACGGGAAAATCATATCCAAATTGTTATAAAACAGAGCTGGTCACTGTTTGAACTACAATTTAATGAATAGTTTCCAGAGGAGGTCACAATAGCGTGATTTCGAGATACATTATACATATAGCAAGAGGTATCAGGCAGCATTTTATAGCTCCGGACTTGCATTAAGCTTTAGGAACTCAATTCATTTGCCTGGACACAAGTGTTAGTTCCACTTGTTCCACTTGTGAGATTCTAGGATGTCTCACTCAGGGTCTTGAGGAGACCCATGTCCTTCTCATGCAGCAGTTGAAGGGATGTGAGGATGTACAAGGCTGTGCCAAAGGGTACTAGTGCCTCTCTGGGGGAAACTGCCTGAGGCTGTGCTGGCTCTCGGCTTACCTTCTGCAGGGGATTCTCTCTAAGACATCGTCAGTATTCCAGGTGTACATGGAGCTGGCAGATCCTGGGGAAATACATGCCATTCTGTAGCAGCAGCTAGATAGCACGTGAAGTATCATGGAGTAGCTGAAAAGGCACTAAATTACTATGTCTGAATAATGGGATCCTGCCTCAACTGCACGTGCAGGCAGATGAAATCTACTCATTAATTCAAACTGTTCTTTAATGGAAGAAAAAAAATGTGTATCTCACTGATTATACCTCAGTGTTAACTTAGGATTCCCCTAAACTAATTTTATTTCTGAGCATTCAGAGGATTTTTTAAAATTACTTTTTACAGTATGGAATTAAAAACTAACAGCAACAGAAATTCAGCTGGTTTGTTTCCATGTCCCCAAAGCAGACACACCTGCACTTAAACTGCTCCTGATGGACATTTGTTCTAGTCCTTTAAATGATGGAGAAGTTGCAGTTCCAACAGACTATCTATTCTATTAAAAAGCTAATTCTCTCCTGCTATAATTTAAAGCATTACTTATGCTATTCAGAGAAAAATTAAAAAAAAGATTAAAAAAATGAAACTCTCCAAACATTTATTCATTTCTTTTTTGAACCAATGGTCTAAATACTCAAAAATCTTTCCTCATAAATAGCATCATCCAGATGTTTTATTCTCTTCAGCTGGTCACATCTTTCCATGGAGCACATACACTGCACAAAAACTTTTCTCCCCTGGTGTCCTATCCTACTAAAGAAAGACTTTTATGATGGCGTTGGTGAGCATTGAATCAGAGATCATCTATATTTGAGGAACATGTTCTTTCTCAGCCTTTGCTTTTGAGGAACATTCACTGACATTAAATTCTGAGATACCTTCAAACTTTTCACAGCAATAATTTCTAGTGACTTGGGCCTGGGTTGTCTGGGAGGCCATCTCTTTCCTCAGGTGGTAGTGGTGCAGCCTGAGTTTTCAAATTTATGCCTTGCCTATGATTTAAGTAGGACTAGATGATATTTTGTTTGAAACAGTTAATTCTGGAGTTGCTCTAAGTCACAGTGCAGTGAGGGCACAGCAGACTGAAGCACAAGACCTTTCTAAATGCTAAGTAGGTCACCAACAATTTTAGGTTTAACTTGACTGTCTTCAGTGTGCATAGAAGTTTACTAAATTTGCCTATACGTTTCCTAACTTACCTATAATGCTCTTGGACAATAAATAAATTAGAAATTGAATAAAAATACCTTTCCAATTAAATAAAGAACTACCAGTGTACCATCCACATAAATGCGAGGCAGCAGAGGAGCTTGGAATTCAAATACTAATGCATTTTGTCAGAAAATTCTTCTACTTGTTTTCTGGAGGCAGATACAAGAGCTTTGTCATGTGTGAGTCTCAGTAATTTACAACATCATCATTTGGACAGAGTCTGGGTCACTCTCTCAGCTTCCCTGACTGAGGGGATATACACCATTTAGACCAGCTGACTGCCTGTTGTTCCACAGCCAGAACCCAGAAAACCCTTTTGAAGAATTCTACACAAAACTTTCAAAGTTACTTTTTTTTTTTTCCCCCCAATGTTTCTTCCTGTTTCGGTCACTGGGGCTTAATGCAGAGAGTAGAAGATGAGAGTAGAAATGAGAATGTCACTTTAGGAGCACACAGACTGGGTGGGATCTTGGTTACAGGGATGTGTTTGTCACTACTTTTAAAGTGATCAGATTTTGTCATTATTTCTGACAGGACGAGTTTCAGAATACAGCGTCACTTTAACAGCTAAACAAGAGATAAGTCAAGTCAGTGATCAGATGAAATATTGAATTAATTTGGTGAGCCTGGCATATATAAATTACAAGGAAAATAGACACTTAAAAATAGTTTGTCAAATTATGGATGAAGATCAGATGAAAGAAATAAAAAATAGAAACAGAACAGCCTTTGGGACGTCAGTGGGATCTATCAAAGTCTAATCATTATACAGCTCTGGCATTTTGCTTCAGTGTAGGGGGTCCCCCAAGCACTTCTGGTTGGTGGCTTGCTGAGTAAATGTCAGTTTAGTGCTGTTTGCCTGTTTTCGTGAAAAACTCCTGTAGGGTCTCTCATCAACTAACCAGTTATATTACGTCCCCACTGCCTCTAGTCAAGCATAAATGTTAGTTCTATATGTAGCTTTTTTCTTACCTTGTTTCTATTTCTTTCAGTGGTGTCAGGTTTTTTAGCTATTGAAGGTCTAAGACCAGCTATTTTTGAACCATGAACTATTGGTGTCTTTGATGCTTCTTGCAAATCACATCCTTGGGCACACGTCACTGGATTTGACATGCACACCGTTATGACAGTTACTTTAAAATTATTTGTTCCAGTTTAAATGTTATCCACAGATAATGCAGCCCACTGAGCACACAGGAAATAGATTCAGCTCTTCTTTCTCATAAGCACCAACAAATAGAGAAGCTTGTGTATGTTGTCGTGTTGCATATGGTGTGTGTGGGGCAACACTTGTGACCTTTCAATTTGCAGGGTGTATCTTAGACCTTCTATGCTGTATCTCTTCATTCAAACATGTTTTACTCAAAATAGGAAGAAGATATTTCCGTGAGTATTAGTTAATTTAGAAAAAAGTCATCACCTAACAGTGAAAGTAATGCAGTTCATTATTCTGTTTTAAACCCTGCGAGACTCCATAGTAACTTACAATGTGCCATAAAAAGAAGATAATCCCTGCATCACCAAGACATTGCAGTCTAAATGCATGAGCAGGCACAGTATAGTGACCTTTCCTTCTTCATCTGTTTCACTGGCACTTAATTACCAACAAATGTATTACATAAAAAAATATATAGAGAATGATTAATGGCATTAGAGATGGGCAAAACTAGGGAAGAGGGCTCATTTTCTGACCTTCTGTTATAATTATTATTTAACTTGATATCAGAATAGGAACCTTTTTATAAAGTAGAGCAGTTTTCTCTGAGTGGAGCACTGAGAGTGGAAAGAGTTTCAGTAATGCTGCCATGGAGCATGGTTGGACAAGTTACAGACTAACCTTCATCATACTTTTTGTTTTTTAGAAAGCCCTTTCTAAGGCAATCCCTTGCAGGCACGGCAATGCCTTGACACACCTGACTGTTCTCAGCACAGCTCCCTGTCAGCCGCTGTCACAGGTTAAACTGTAAAGCCTTCAGCCTGTGTCCATCTGTGAGCCACAGGAAGAGCAAAGCTCTGTATTTAGACAAATACCAGGTTAGAAGTTTGTGTTTTCACAGGACATCAACTCACATGGTTCTGCTAATAGTCAACAGAAGCTTAAGATGGAGTTGCCATAAAATCTCTCGTTATACTGAGGAGTGAATCTGTGATAAAGCAACAGATCAGCCATGTTTAAATCTGCAGTGTAGTGATCTCACCTGTAGTTATTACTTTTTTAGCATAAGAGAGTAAATTTTTAAAAAATAAAAACCCATGATTACTTTGAATAACTTTAAATTACAGTCAGGCTCTTATAATGTTTTTATAATGGGGTTTAGCACATAAAATATAAATGAAAGCAGCTATTAAGATTCCGCCTTTTTACTGCATCGTAAAGTGCTGCTATTTTTAAATAATCATTCCTTACTGCATCACATGCTTCATTTTCATTAAATAAACATTTTAAATGTGTAAAAGTCATATTCCTTAGTATTTAATTTAGTACTAGTGTTTGTAAACTAATGGACATGGTTCTTATGAATAATTAATATTTTATATCCTGTTTCATATAAAGAATTAGTTGCATTAAAATGATAGTGTTTTTTCTCATTTGTTTAATTCTTCTTCTCTTTTAATCTTCCATTTATGTTAAAGTAATTCCAACACACTTAGACTTTGTCCCATTCCCTCTGTTTCTTCTTGTCTCTATGTCTCCAGCTCCAAAGAGCTGAGAAGCTGCAACCCTCTACCTAATCTTTGTCACCACTCACTGTATATTGCTCTTACAGCTTTGCCTAGTATCCATCATCTGTATTTTTCTTTGCGTACCAGAATCCATCAAACCCAGGCTTCTTGTCAACCTCTAAGTTTCTGTAGAATGTGTCCACTGATAGTTGTCTGGCCTTGGGTCTGAGCCAGATGCTACTGTAGTTGGCAGAAAGGCAATGGGAGTTATATGAAACCTCCCCAAGACGAGCTTTACACATTTGTTCTCAATTATGTTGATAGACACCCATTTGTCCCCACTGTCCTCTCACTGTCTTTGTGTCCATTTCTGTCTCGGGAATTCTCCCCCAAGAACTTCACCCCTCAGCATTTCTTTCTGCTCTCTACATTGCTGAAATTTCAGGAAATACTGACTTTCTTTCATTTTCTTCTTTTTCTCAGCTGGTCTCTGTTGTGTGTAACTAGGGGTTTGCAAATCACCCCCCATGTCTCCCCAGATCCCACCTCATTATCCAGACAAGAGCGCTATTTTCTGTTTGGCCTAATTCTCTCTGTAATATAGTGATTAAATCTTGATTTCTGCATTTCATCATTTTTCTACATTCTGTCATTCTACATGAAATCAATCCATTACTGTAGCATTCAACATTATGATAATTTACAGTACTTTGCTTATGTTGTATGAACAAAGTCTTTAATCAACTTCCCTTCTGTTGATAAGTTCTATTACAGACACAGAAAGACAAAACATTATGCTAAGAATATATAGGATTTGCTAATCAGGAAAGGTACATATTAATTGTGGAAACACTAAAACATACTTTTTATCAAACTAAAGGTGAATCTTGTAAGAAATAGCTCTGTTACTTTATTATGTTGTATTTGTATAGTTATATTTGTACCTATGAACTTAAAAAATGTTTATTTTTGGAAACAACAATTTGGGATGCGTAATACTTGGATTCTTATGCCTCCCCTACTGCCCACTTTGCAGTATCCTTAAACAAGTAATTGCCCTTCTACATGTTTCAGTTTATTTTCTGTAAAAAGAAAAGCACGGAGTCATAGAATGGTTTGGGTTGGAGGGGATCTTAAAGATCATCCTGTTTCAAACCCCCCGCCATGGTGGGCAGTCATTTCAGAAATCAGTCATTTCAAACTGTTTGAGATCTGCTAGGAAGAACAGCTGCATAGGAACTAAATGCTGCTTTAGATTTTTTTTTTTTCAGTCATCATCTTGCTAACATAGTTATGTCATACCTGCTATCCTCAGTGAATGGAATCAATTTAACTGCTCTTCACACACATATAATCTTCAGAGGCAACACATCAAACTGAACAAGCATGGAAGTCAGCTCCAGTCTGTGTTTTATTTGAATTCCAGTGTAATTAAATGGCAATTTAAAATATGTTGAAGTGAAGAAAATAAGTAACAGGTATATTTGCGATACAACACAATCAATGTAGATGACTGCAGAGCTGTTAACATTTGGCCAGCGGCACTGAGTATTTTAATAGTGACAATATGTAGGAGAGAGGAGGATTTCAAGATCTCAGGCAAAGATTAAAGTATTAAAAGAAGTGTATTTTTTTCTAAAAAGGAAAACTCTATGTAAAAGGTCAAATTGGTAAATATAGAAGCCTATGTTTTAAGTTCCTGTGTTAAGAGTCATGAATAGATGTAGCTTGTTTCTAGTTTCATCTTCCACCTACTATTAACTTTATGACAGGAAGAAGTTTCTGCAGCCCACACAGGCACATCAGTTCCTGCCATCAGCAAATGGTAGTTCTTCAGACAAGGAGCAGGTTGGAAGATCTATGTTTCTGAAGTGGAGAACATGGTGTATTTGGTGACTGTGGAACTAAATTTCTACTTAGTCTTGATTGCTATCAGATAATCACCGGTCTTTAATACCTCAATGTTTTAAGCGTCTCTAAAGAGTGTCTTTGCAGAATAACCAGATGTGAGGAAGTAGGGAACTCTGGGTTCTGCTGTATGATGGTGTTGCCTTTGCTGAAAGACAATGCCAAAAAGTCACCATCACGTGCCGGAAGAGAGAGCATGATGTAGTGTCTCAATAACAGACTCACATGAAAAAGCAGCCCACTGTTTGAACTTGATTTTTGAGCACATGAGATGTCAGATACACCAACTTTTCCTTTCTCCCTGTCTCTGAACAACCTGGAAGGTTGGATTCTGCACCATCTAAATGTTAAACACAGTATGGCTTGCAGTTCTGTGCTTTTGTGCTCATGTATGAATTTGCTCTCAAGGGTGCTACAGCCTGGCTGCAACCAGGGATTTTAGCTTTCAGTTGAGCCTTGTGACTTCTACACACTAACCTTTCACCTTTCCTCTGACAATTTGACAAAACAGTACTGTTGTCTCATTAAAGCAAATGGTTAGATCACCAGAGATTAGAATAACTTTTGACAATAATTTTCTTGCTAATGGGTTATACTTACTAAGTTTCTTCTTTCATAAAGAATCACAGAATGGCTGAGCTGGAAAGGGACCTTTGGAGATTGTCCAGTACAATCCCCAGCTCAAGCAGGGTCACCTTCACCAGATAGTTAAGGGTTATGTACAATCAGGGTTCAAATACTTCTAATGGTGGAGACTCCACAACCTCTCTGGGCATCACTGAGAGGGGTGGAAGTGGTCTCGTTTTGCCTCCACTCTATTTAAAAGTGAGGCCTACCCCTTCTGCTTCAGGAAGCGTTGGAGCAGACCAGAGGTGCAGTGTGTGAAGAGCTCCCGGGACACACACCAACTCTCCAGTGATGTTGGTGTCATTGGAAAGCAGAGATTTGTAAAGAGAAATAGGAAACCACACCAACAGACTCTGCTAAGTCTTTATTAAAGAATATTTAATAGGTGCTTTTATACCTTCATGAAGAACGACTGAAATCGTAATGCTTGTATCTGGCACTAGGACAGATTTTCCTAGAAAAGTTTAAACAAATAAGACAGTATGCTTTTTGTCTATCAGACATGTTTAGACAAAACAATATGCTTTTATTTTAATTATTTGTAAAAAATACAGTTTTTCCAATTATTGTAGCTGGTCAAATGGTGAAGAAATACAGCTTAAAATGTAAGCAGGTTAAAGGAAAGCTCTCTATTGAAGAAAGGGTCAGAAGTTAAAAATGTTCTGATTTACTTTGTTCTGGCTATAGTACCACTTTTCTTCAGCCTTTGGAGAAGCTGAATAAAAGAGTAAAAAGAAATGTAATGAATATGCTTAACAGCGGATTAAATCAGAGACTGAATTTTGGCTACTTTTGCGTAATTATGAGATCTGATACGTATGTGTATTATCACGTACTCTTTTCTCAGTATACCTATACCATGATGTCCTAAAATAATAATAACATAACTCTGTGATCACATCTGCACACACATTTTAACAGCTAGTTAAATCCCCAGTTGTAGCCTGGGCTTCACAGATTGCTTGCAAGGAATTTGCTAGTCTGTACTAGGTAAGTCTTGGGACTAGGGAAGCTTCAGTTTACAAGTTGTCTATTGAAACAACAAAGAATGCATTCTGTAGGGTTGGGGGTGATTTTGAGTGACAAAACTTTGCTGATTAGAAGCTAAACATTATGGGAATGTTTCTATAGTGATGGATATGGGACTGGGTTGGTAAATTTTTGTATACGCCAATAGCAACTTGAGGAAAAACAGGAATTGCAGTAGGCAGCAGTTATAGCTTGTGCATGAAAAGAAAACATTTTGTTCTCTCAGTCTGTAGACATGCTCAATCAATCACTTCCTTTCAATTCTCTATAACTTCCCTGCATAATACTTTTAAGAACAGCAGATATTATTCTGAGATAGACCATTAATACGGCTTTTTTTTTTTTTTTTTTTTGTGTTTTTTTTTGTTTTTTTTGTTTTGTTTTGTTTTATTTTTCTTCTGGAGTTAACCCTCGAATTATACAATCTTCTTTTTCCTCCTCAAATTTACTTCCCTTGTGTATATGAGGTTCTTGAAACTACTTTTTTTCCAATCCTGGAGACAGACAGACACTTATCTAAATCTCTCTGAAATGAGAACAGTGACTTTTGATGAAAGAGTGCCTGGGAATTAGACTAGGAGATTAGAAGCCCTGGACTCTAAGATTACTTGCTCTCTAACTTTTACCAGGGTTTGAATCACTCCTCTATTTTCTAATTTTTCCATCGAGTATATATTTATTCCATTAACCATTAAAGCAAAGACACTTCCTCCTATTAGGACATGAACCATGACTTGTTCTTACGGTTATTTTCCTTTGCATAATTGCAATTTTTTTTATTTGAGCAAGTGTATATGCGGTAATAAAAGCCTCTCATATATTGTCCAATTGAATTCAGTGGAAAATAACAAATGAACAACCAACCAGTTGTTTCTGACTCCACTCAAAATACTTAAAGGTGAAGGATTGTTTCTAGAAATGTTTCAAATTCTGAAAAAGCAGATTTTTCCAGTTTACAGGAACATTTTAAAAATTACTTTGTTTTGAAACCTTTTGTATTTACACAGAAACTGGGACAATTTTGTATGGAATTCCTATGATGTAGAAAGCATTTCCTCTCTATAAGGAACATATCTGCAAAGATTTTTGTGGCTTCCCTTCTGTTATCCATCTTGAGGTCACCTTTTGCATTTTGATTACCGACTCTGATTAGCACACTGCTTCTCGTGTTCCTACGTACTCTAATTATTAATTTTTATTTCCTCAGATGTTTCTCAGAAATGTTTCTGTATGCCTTTTTTTTGTGGATTGTTGGGGGCTTTAACTGGCTAGACTCGATGCTTCTACCTTCCTTCTTTTGACAAGTTCAATATTGATGCTGAAAGAAGATTCAAATCACAAGCCATAGAAGTTCTCATGGAATTGTGTTTAGAACTAACATGTCCTGAAAGTTCACTGGAATTCTCTCTGTTTAAAGTTAATTGTGATGCCCTGTTACTATGATCTGTTTCTGGTTTGTGTTTTAACATTGTAATTTTTTAAGTCCTTCAGGCTTTTCAGTGTTATAGAAATCAAATATAAAGACACTGAATTGTCTAATATAAATTAGACACTAAATATAAAGTCACTAAACATAAAATGTTAAAGACGGTAAGATTCATGTACATTACCAGGCTCTGAAATTGAGGATTATAGGGACACACTAGAAGATTCCTGACTTAGAGTTTAAAATACAATTGGATTTAAAACTTGTTGGGTGAAAAATTACTGCATTTACCCTATGTTTTTTTCACAGAGGAAAGTGTGTGGCAGACTGCCTTTGTCAACTGATTTCACAGCCCCCACTTTCCAATAATACCTGTGGAGAACTTCACAGGCATTTATTCCATGTGTAGCTGTGATTAAGTCAACACTAGTAAAGAAGAGATCTTGAACATTAACACAAGACTGCAAGTATATATGCATACATATTCCTGTACCAAGCAAGTATAGACATTGCTGGTAAAGAGATTCCAGATATTATATGCCCTGGGCAAGTCTTCCACTGGTATCAAAGATGGAAGGTTAAGAATCAGAAATTGAAACAATCAATACTTATGAATACTCCTCTTTCGTATTTTATATCTAAAAACTTAGAGAAGGATTTCACCAAACACAGATGCTGATTTCACATCAGTTTTACTGCTGAATGTTGAAATAAAAAATAAAGCCCTTATCTGATCCATCTTTCTGAACAGCGCCTCACACAGTAGTCTTATATCTCCAAATAGTTCAACTTCTGTAACCTCTAGAGTTTGATCATGTTTTGTTGGCAGATTGTACTCCATGTTGGTCATTATTGTGCTGTGTTATTTGCAGCTCCTTTTTCTGCTTTCTAAAAGGAAATGGTGGTAAGAGTGTTTTATATTGTTCAAAAGCACAGGTAAGGTTTCCTGAGTTTGCTGAAGAAAAATTCACAGACTGGATCCAATCTGCAGGACACCAGCAGAACCTTACTTTAATGGTGGGAAAATGTATATTTAAAATTGGGCTTTATTAACTAAATTTTCACTAACTACAACACTTAGTTGGGGCAAAGTTTTCTTGGCTGTCATTGTAGTTGTTTCTTTATTCTTTCTCTTGGGGTACCACAGGAAATAAATACCTGCTTTAGTTGTTGTTTATCCTGTCCTGAAACAGGAAACAGAGGAGGAAACCTCTCAACAGTAATTTCTGCTCTGTTTTCCATAGTTAATTATCTGCTAGTGTGTCTCTATAAACCTCAATTTCAGAGCCTGGTGCTGAACACAAATCTTATATTCTTTAACATTTTATGTTCAACGCCTGTCTTCATATTTGATTTCTATAACACAGTTCTTTTATTAGAACTACCAAACTTTTCCAAATGTATGAAAGAAAAATTGAGGTAAATATTAAATATAATCATATTACTGATGAAATTCCACATGAAAAAAAGCAATTGTTAATACTACCTGAATGTTGCAAATGGGAATTAAAAAATATGTGAGATATTTAGACAGTGTTGAGTATGATATAAGGTCCTATTTAGAAAAGAACCTGGATGAGTCATTAATGACTCGGATGCAGAACTTGAAGGAATAATAGGTTTGCTGACAACACTAAATTGGGAGAAGTTGTTGACTTGAGGGCAGAGAGGCCCTGCAGATAGACCTTGAAAAATTGGAAAGATGGGCAATTATATGCCAGATTCTGCACCTGGAATGGGGCAATCTTGGATGTACATACAGACTGGGGAATGAGATGCTGTAAAGCAGTGCCACAGAAAGGGACCTGGGGGTCCTGGTCAATGGCAACTTGAATATGAGTCAGCAGTGCCCTGGCAGCCAGGAGGGCCAACATGGGTTGTCCTGTGGAGCATCAGGCAAAGCCTTGCCAGCCGGTTGAGGGAGCGGATTGTCTCACTCAGCTCTGCACTGGGGCAGCCTCATCTTGAGGTCTTCGTGCAGTTTGGGGCACCACAATGTGTTACAGAGTATCCAAAGGAGGGCAACAAGGACCCTGAGGAGTCTGGAAGGGAAGCCATATGAGGAGCAGTTAAGGTCACTTGATTTGTTCAGCCTGGAGAAGGGGAAACTGAGGGAAGACCTCGTTGCAGTCTACAACTTCCTTGTGAGGGGAAGAGAAAGGGCAGGCACTGATCTCTTCTCTCTGCTGGCCAGTGAGAGGACCTGAGGAAACGGCATGAAGCTGAGTCAGGGGAGGTTTAGGTTAGATATCAGGAAAAGGTTTTTCACCCAAAGGGTAGATGAGCACTGAAATAGGCTCCCCAGGGAAGTGATCACAACACTGAGCCTGACAGTTTGGACAACACTTTCAGGCACATGGAGTGATTCTCGGGGTGTCCTGTGCAGGGCCAGGAGTTGGACTCAGTGATCCTTGTGGGTCCCTTCCAACTCTGAATATTCTATGATTCTATGATTCCAAGTCCAGGCTGTAAATCTACATAAAATGTTCATTGCTCAGCATTATAGGACTCTATAATGATTTCTATTGCAAAAGGAAATAAAACAGAGTTGTACCCTTATGAAGATTTGTTTAATTGATTCTTATTTCCATACACAGATCCCAAATGGCCCTGTCATGAATCTGCAAGACTTAATTTGAATGGAGAAATCAGTCAGCTGTATCAATTGTCTGTTCTGGGTCAATCTTAGAGACTGAATAGTCACAAGCAATGATATCTAATGTAGTATGACAAAAATATTTTCTCTGTATATATAGATGGGCTATCTGAAGGAATTAAATACTAAATGCCTGTTCTATTTTTTCAGAAACCATTCTCTGAGACAGATTTAATTTAGTTATATTGATTTCATTATATGTTTCATCTTTTTCTACAAAGGCATCTATATAATAAAAAGTCCCTAAATATGTAAGTGAGCTTGGCTATTCAGTTAATACTTCTGTTAATGACCAATTTTGAAAGAAGTATTAAATTTACAAAGACCAGATATTTACATTCCTTTCATATATATATATATATATATATATATATATATATATATATGAGGAATATTTGCTTGTTAACACAAATGTTACTGATCATGAAAAAGGGATTAGGACAATGCAGTACTTTGGTTTTGGTTATTTGCTTATTTTGATTTTTTAATTATTTGCTTAGGAAAACCATCTCACTTTATTTTGTTCTATTGTTTTAGCTGTGAGTAGGGCATCTTTCAACTTACTTTATTTAAAAGTTGGATTGCTCATTTGACCTGTTCATTTTGTTAAAGTTTAAGCTATACATCTAGCTAACCCTCTTTAACAAAAAAAGAAAGTGAGATTGCTTAAGGACCAAATTCACCCCCTAATGGAATCAAAGTCAAGTAGGATAAATCTTCTTTGCAATATGCATGTGTCTCTTCACTGAGAATAGAAGTAGTCAGAATGACTTGCCTTAGTACTTAAATTTTATGTGTCTAAAATTAGGGAAAAGAAGCCTACTCTAAGGTTCTGCCCATCATCTGGAATGTTGGATGATTTCCCTGACTATTTTACAATTTAAATTCTTCCCCCTCTCTCTCATTTTTGGGACAGTTTTTTTCCCCTGCTTTGTAGGACCTCATATTCTTAATCTCTGTTATTTTTCATGAAGCTGAAGGACAAGACTTCGGGTTTTTATTGTTAACGTTTCGAGAAATCCAATAACTACCTCAAATAATAGTTTATTTCTCAAAATCTAAGTTTGTCTTATTTAGGAAATTGAAAACTCTAAAACGTTTCTCCAGAATATGTGATGTAGCATAACCTAGCTCTCCACAAATTAACCAACCAATCTTTGACTGGTTACAGAGGTTACAGTTAATATTTCAAATAAATTTGTCTCAGAAGGTTTGTTTTGCTCACACTGATAGTTGTGAAGTAAGTAATATGTTGATTTCTTTAATTGCTAACATTTAGTTATAAAGTGGTAAAGGAACCACGTATATCAAAATTTATCATACAAGTAATATATCATATGAGTAATGCTTCATTTGAGAATGACTGGTTTTATTATGCTGTGATGAATAACACAGACTTATTTTAGTTAGATATTTATACTCTTAACTGTACTCTTAACTAAGGCATTCACCTTGCATACTTTTTCTTTGTGTTTTGTTGGGTTTTTTGAATTATGAATTCTTTGTTTTTGATGAATTTCTCTTCATAGGTATGCAGAGTGTCTTTAAAGTGATTTGATGAAAATCAGAGATGGTGGTAAAGGTCCTTTTTCCTTTATAACTTTCACTGAGATAAAGAAGTTATGAAAAGTTACAGATAGAGAAAGAGTTAAAAAATAAAAGCAATGGATATTTTCCACTTTACAGACACTCATCTTGCTTAGCAGTGTTTTGGAAAAAGCTGGTAAAAGTTACATAAATCTTTGTTTGTAAATGTGCATTTGGGAACTGTCTCTGGCAAGACAGACAGTTTACACCCAGCTCTCTCTTTCCTCGTGTTTATTTGGCCATAACCAAGCAAACGCTGATCACACTGAAACTGGACAGTACAATGTTGCTTATGTTTTCTTTGAAAAGAAAGACCCCATGTACAGGGTCTTTCCATGCTGCTTACAGGGACTGCTGAGCTGATGAGAACGTTTATCTTCAAGAGAGTGCAGCCAGCTTTCTGGTAAGGCTGCTAATGTAAGGAATTGATTTCATAATCAGAGCTAAATGGCACCTCTCTGGCAACAGACACGTTGAGTCACATCTGCTATGCAAGTAGCTCTATGCTGTTCTCTTGGAAACTCTCCTATATGGGGCCTGTCTGCCTCTCAAAACCCAGGAACAAAAATGGCCTTTTTGAACAGTTCATTTCAGCCAGGTTTTCCAGCTACTGAATGTCTTCAGCACCCGTTCTGACACTTATTTTTATGGTTTCCGGGTATCCTGTCTTCAGCTTTTTAGTCTCTTCACTATATGCCATAGGCTGAATGGGCTGACATAAACCACTATAAACTCTGCAATATAAATAAACTAACACAAAACCCCACTTGCTTCCTATGCAGCTTTGGGACTCACTAAAGATAACAACTGATTTCCCTGAACATTTTGGAACTATTTTCTGCGATTAAGATACTGCTTGTACAAGGTGAGGCAATAGCTGCTTCCAAAATTTAATGGGCACAAGCACATAATAAAGAAGGAAATTAGTCACCCGACAAGGTTGAAACAGCAACTAGTTAAGGAAAATCCTATGAGCTGATCTGAATAGGCTGAACATCATTCACATATGTCTCCTTACCAAAAGATAAAAAAATCACAGAATTTTTTCACTTCACGTGATTTCTGCTCTAGACCAGTGGACAATTAATCATCTTCTTGCCCTGTGTTAGGTAGATGGAGCTGTGATTAAAATTACATATTTATTAAAGTAATCAGAACTCGGAAAAACACTTAATAGCAAATTGGGTGGATCAGTACGTAGCTTTACTTTTCAGATACAAAATGTCATGTAGTGTAAGCAATTGCAGAGTAATTAGCACCTGTATTTTCTTTCCCTTCACTCAGTAACTCCGCTTTTTGTTTTATCTCTGTTTTCTTCATGTAATGAATCTTCTCTCATCTTCCCAGAAAAATCTGTCAGATTGTTCCATTCAGTTTTTTAGATGAATGTCAAATTATTTTTCCCAGGAGTAAAAACAGTGATACCAATGGGTAAAAAAAAAAAAAAAAAAAAAAAAAAGAAAAGAAGAAAAAGAAAACCGAAAGAACTCAGACCAGAACAACAAAAGAAGTAGCTCTATACAATTTTTCATGATGAGTAATAAAAAGTGACTTCATCTATTAAAAGGTAGATTCCGACTGGTATGGGAAATTATTTTGCGTTTTAGAAACAGCAGTACAGAATTTCCTGTTATTCCTGTATTATTTCCTCTCTCCTTCAAATGTAATATTACTTAAATGATAGCTTGTTTTTTTAATTATGTTCAGGAAATATGATTCAACTTTTCTGCAACGGTTCTTGTAAATGGAAGTAACTGTATACTTCTAGAAATTATAATATTCAATATTAATATTTATAAGTAGCAATTCACTTGGAAAACTCAACACAAATGTAAATGAAAAATACTTTCAACTGATTAGACAAAACACAAGATCAAAAGTATAATCCGATTCTTTCAGCATACAGTGCTATAACTGCTTCAGCAGTAAACTGAGAATAATGAAAAATTATTTTCTGTGAAATAAACCAAGAGTTCGCCTTGATGTTAAGTACAACAAAACTTCTAGAATATTATTCGGTTTTGTTTGTTCAGATCAGTCATTTGTTGACGAAATCATATCTTTGCAACAGTATTCAGACATCAAGGGATGGAAACAAATCTAGCCCATTCTGAGCTTATCCAAGGACAGAGAATCCACAGCCTCTCTGGGCAACCAGTTCCATGGCTTGATTGTGCCCATAGCCTCATGGCATCTGAATGCCTCTTGAAAACTTTTTGAAAATATTCTGTTAACAGCTATTTCAGATTACTTTAGAAATATTTTTCACACACATTGTCATTTTGAATAACGTTCTGTGCTCTATAAAGGATTTTTCAGAGATCAAGGACAAATCTTTTCATTGCAATTGTTAAGATACCACCATTCTATGAGTAGTAAAGAGATAATTGTATTATAAATACCCTAAATGTTAAAGCTCATTTCATTTATGAAAAGAATGGACTGAGCTAACCACATTTTAATTGAGAAAGAGTCATCATGAGCCTTATATATCTTAATAAAGAGTGGATTTGGTGTGAATTTTCACTGAATTTACATTGCCTCCCTGGGATTAAAATCAATCTCATTGTATATATAAACATATTTCTGTACAATGATCAATGACCAGGACCTTATTAGGTATTACAAAATGAAAACCCTTTCTTTGCATAACCCATATGTGGTTTTGTGAAGCAAAACTGAGACCTTTCATAAAGGGGCAAGAACTCAGAGAGTGAAAGAACTGGGTAGGGACTACTGAATTAAATTAAACTTCTTAAAATTTTCTGGAGATATAAAAATTATGTTCCAGTCATTCCTGATAGGGCTCATGCAGTAATTTTTACACAAGACTAACATTTTTGGTTTTTATCTTCATACTGTGCACCTCTGTATCAAGACCAGATTTGAAGATAAACAAACAGTTTCTTTTTTTTTTCGCATCAGTGTGTGTTTCCACAAAAAAGAGCCTATAAAGGCTGCTCAGACAGAGAAAGCTGCTTATCTAGAGCAAGGGAAAGAGGGCAAATATAAAGTTTATATTTTTGAGATGCAAGGGAGAGATTGGAAACTAATGACTAGTTAGCTTCAATTTATGCAATAATAGAAATATGAAAGGATATACTTTTTTAAACACACCAAAAATAGAGAGAGAACAAGTATAAATTTGTCAAGAATATTCAATATCATACCCTCTGAATTTCCTTCTCTGTTGATAGGAAGTGCTAAGTATGCAGGATAGTCTATATTGTATATCTTGACCTCACTACTGTCTTTAAATTTTTTTGTGGGTCATTTTCAACAAAATGGAGACGTAAGATCTTCACAAATTACTATCAGGCAGATACTCAAATGGTTAGGAAACCATGTTTAGTAGTTATTAATGTTTTTTTGTTGTTTAGCATTACGCATTGAGTAGTGTTCTGCAAAGATCAGTCTTGTGCCCGGTTCTTATCAATGTTCTCATTAGTGACTTGAGTCATTGAGTAGGTAGTCAATGATTAAATAGTGTAGTGTGCTTATTAAATTTCCAATGACATCAAGCTGTGAGGGTCTGTAAACATACATGAGGACAGACTTAAAAAGATTGTGACAAATTAGGGAAATCATTTAAATAAATTGGATGCAATTCAGTAAAGAGAAATGCAGAACACTAAGCTTAAATGATCAAGCATTTCAAGCTGAGTTGTAATACGTGAAACAGCAATTTTGCAGATAAGAATCTGAGGCAGACTGAGTGGACTTTTTCCTTAATATTAGATAGCCAAAATGTTCCAGACATCCATGTCTGATATATTAATTTTATTTTCCCTTTACCGTCATTGGGAAGAAATAACTTTTCAAGGAAATGGACTTGTTTCAAAAATCTGCTTTAGATACCTTAGAAATGTATATATGTCTCCAACCAAAGAATGCCAGGACAAAAGCTCAGATGTAGATGTCCATGCTGTAGATAGACAAAAACATATTAAATGTCAGATAGATAGATTTCTCCTAAACTAAATGAGAAAAAATCCTCTTGATTTAAAGCAAGTATAAAGGATTCAAAGTCAGTTACAGAATAGAAAGTTCTACACATAGATTTACTAGGGATAAGGAGGGAGCACCACTGGTTCTTATCATTCATTAGTTAGCTCCTCTTTGCCTACTGCCCACCAAAATCATATACCCAAAACCTTACAATCCAGGAAAAAATATTTGAAGAGCAGACATTCAAAACATTATGGGTCAACACAACAAGTCAAACACTGCAGTGTTGGTGCTACAGGTCTGAAATCTGGCCCAATTTACCAAAACACTTCATAGTTCTCACATCTAGATCTTATGGTTGGCTTCCTAGAAATCATTGTGATAGCAGATCCTTAGAGCCATGGAAGTGTCCATCCTGGTTATTAGGTTTGACAAAATTCCTTGAAAACGCTGTCCAAACACTGTCATAAGTACCAAGAAGTTTGGTCGCTCTAACAGGCACAGCTCAGATTTTATCCAAAATGTGTTCAGTTTTGGTTCTGATCCATGGAATAATTTCAGTTGTCCTCCTCCAAAACCTAATGGACTACTATAATGAACAAGAGCTAATGATAACTCCATGCTAAAGACAGACTTTGTGTATGTTTCCCACAAATACCAACCAGGTGCTTGACATTGAAACAGATGTTTTTATCTACTGAAAGATATGAAGGATCTTCCCAACTACTGTTGGGAATTTAAGGTCACTTTCAATGGCTTATAAAGGACCATGTATTTGCAAACTGACAAACCCCAAAGTATAAAATCCAGAATAACAGAAAAAGCCTAAAATTCCTCAGCTACACATTACATGCAACCAGGCTGAGTTGGGTTGATTGAAAATGTTTCAGCTTTCTTCTGCTAATGGGCTTTGTAGGAAGAATGTGATGACCACTTCTGACTCCCAAAAGGCAGATTTTGTTTTTAACATATTGTCAAAGGAATTTTTTTGCAGCTTAGAGAAATCTTTATATAGAGTCCTAGGGCTCATAATATTGTGTAGTACCCAGAAACCCCAGTGACAGTTTGTTGCTCACAAAAGTTTAAATCTCCACTGTATTATCCAGAATAAAACTGGTAATGTGTTACAGCTACAACTGAAATGTCCACATCTTCGATGTTTTCTTTGACAGTATCAGAGGAGTTAGACAGATAGAATCTGTCAGCAGGAGATTGCATATACTATTTAGTCCCAACAATAAATTGCTATTAAAAAGAAAATACAGACAACCAAAATGAACAGCAAAAGCAGTAAAAAGCACAGGATTTCTTTCTTTAATCTGTTAGTATTTAGCTTTTGAGGATTTGAGCTTGCACTAAGCAGTCATATGGACCGTAAGTCTGATATCTGCTTTCATTGCGTCAATCAAGTGACAGTGTTATTTCCATCAAATTTATTAGACCTGTGTGTCCCTGGACACTGCTCTGAGAGCTAAACTGCCAGCAGCCTAAATCAGGAGAAGTTCAGTGACATTTGGATGAGAATGATTCAGTGCCTGTTTCTTGTTGAGGAAGAGGATAGGAACAAATATGTTTCTGCATGCAAGGATCTCTGCACTCAAGGTCTGTAAACAATGAGAGTCCCTATTTCATAAGCGTTGTGTGACACTTTTGTTATGACTTAGAAAGCACAAGGTTATCCATAAAATGATAGACATGGATGTGGGTAAATATACGTCTCAGGGGGGTAATGAGACCAGCAATAAGCAGAGAGGCAAACTTACTTTTGCCCTGTCAACCTAAGCAAGTCTCAGCCTGCTGCTGTGAGACTAGTTAGCTCCTTTTGTCCTCCCTCTTCCTCGTGTCATAACACCTCCTGGGACAGGGTCCCCGTCACCTCAGATATTTCTTCTGTACCCTCCAATTGCATCTCTGGTGCCTGCTGTGCCTGCTCAGCCCATGGATAAGTACTGCTATTGCCCTTCTGCTCAGGCTTGTTCTTGATGGACTTGTTTCCTCCCTGGAGTGAGTTTGCACCTGCCGACTCTCACTCTTTCATAGTTTCTTGGAAACAGATTGTTAAGGTTTCAGAGCATGGTTAAGTAGTGGAAGTACAGATTTTGCTGACCTTAGTAAGGAGAGCTGTCACAGTTTTGCTAAATGATCTTTCCAAATTATAAAAACCCTTTGAAAATATGTATATAAACTGCCAATGGAATACTTCTTGAAAGATGTCTTTTCAACTCAAACAAAATTTTTCACTTTTCTAATATCAAGCTGTTCTATTCTCAGTTTGACTTTTTATGCCCACAAGCCCAAATAAAAATCAGAATTGTTTTCCAGAACAAAAAGGAAAAGTATTTTACATAATGAGTTCAATGCCGAAACTGGATTGGCATGAACACCTAGGCAGCTAAGCTAGTGCTCAGATTTGAGGTCACAAAAACTAAAGAAAAGAGCATGTGAAATACATGAACTAACTGTAAAGGTAAATAAATTTTCACCGGTCCTGCCTCAAAATGGTTATACTGCATTGTTATCTGAGGAGAGCTGTCTAGACCGTGAAGATTATTACACTTCTGGCAAAATCTCAGAATGGGACATAAACATTAATCTGCCCATGTTCTATCCTGACACACTGAAAGGAAATAAAATCAGCACCAGTCTGCTTTGTTCTTCATACACAAATGTAAATGCTTCAAAAGAGGAATGTTCTTTTGTAGCTATTCTTTGTACTGAAAAACACCTTTAAAAACCTTCTTTATATCTAAATGTTGTGTAATGCGATCCTTCCCAAGAAGTCTGCCCAGTTTCTATGTGCAACTCTCATTTTCTCGTGCATCTCCAGCCTTCTTTCTCCATCTCCCTGTGGAACATTACTTCATGCGACCTGAGGTCTCTGTATTGTAAGTGAAGTGTACTCCGATTTCTCAGTGAGGATCCTCTTCCACATCACAGCCATCTATTCTAGCGTAACATTCTCTACTGTTTTGCACAGATACAGCATAAATATGCCCTCAGAAGAGAACCATTACAGCTCAGGCCCTTGATCTCAGATCCTCATTATGCAGTCCACCCTCTAATTCACTTGAGGACTTCATTGATGTTAATTTGCATAATACTTCATTTTATTAGCTGAATACACAGTATATCTCCTATCATTAAACACAGGCATACACAGGAAGCCAGCTTTTCTGGGGAAAGAATCATATTTAAATAAGGATACGAACTTGGGCAACCAATGGCTAAGTTAAAATTAGGCCTGTTTCTCTGTGGGAGCAAGTATCTTGCTGATTAAGGTATACAAAGACCTCACTTTTGCTTGAATTTGAATATGTCATAAAATGAGATAATTTTAAGTGTCCAACACTTAAACATATGCTTTGGACTTCGGAAAATCATCCTTAGCATCAGAATATGGTTTTTCAAGGGTCCTAAAATATTGTTGTTTGATAAAGCAACAGATGTTTATGCTAAAATTAGGACCATTAATGGATGGTGTTTTATTGTTGGGGCAAAACTGCCCTGGTGTTTATATAACTGGAAGAGTTCTTCCATGACATAGCCCTGCATAAAATATGACAAAACATTTAGAGTCTGCTTCCCAAGCCAAAAGATGTCGATAAGATGTGGACCTTTTATCTTTGTTAATCACTACTGCATTAAGAAATAGCCTAACTTTTTATCATCAGAGCTTTCAGAATGACCCTAAATACATAACCCCTGTTAGACTGCATGACCATACTGCCTTTATAGTGCTCTTGTTGCCAGCATGCTGGTATGGATTTTTTTATGCTTTCGGTCTCAATAAGAAAATACATGTTGTTCTCACATGAAAAAAAGAAATATTGAGATATATTTGCATTTTTTTTGTGAGTGACATAATGAAAGCTAATATTTTATTATAGCTAACTATATCTCAATATAGTTTATTTTATAGAAAATGTTTTATGATTCTTCCTAAAAAGGGTCACCTTCTTTGAGACTTGTGGCTGTTGGCAACTGACTGGCAACAATTTTACACTGAGATTACATAAAATCAGCTGCTACCATAAGTGATAAGTCAGCATACAAAGTGCTTATTTGAACTTATTCTGATTTCTCAGTGCATTAATTTCATATAGCAGTGCATAGTGTATGCTGGTGTACACTGCAAAACTTTGTAAGCTGCGACTTAGGAGCTGTGACAGTGGCCTGACTAATCCATCCTTCGTCCCTGAGCTGCTCACTCCTTTTTGACATTCTTTTAAAGAAGTATCTCTATCTGAGATTTGTTGTAACTTGGACATATTTTTCAATAAAAGATGTAGTCATTTAGATGTGGACTAGCTATTTCACTGAAAAAATCCAGCTTATTAACTTTGAATAACCACATTTCCATGTCATGCTTTCTTTTCTCATAGTGGATTGCTAAACTATAAGGTCTGAGACACTTCACATTCATTAAATATTACAGGAAGTAATAAACTGAGTTTTCTCTCAGCTTGTCATTTTTTCTCTTGCCTTTGTTCTATTTTTTTTTCCTACCTCATTCACTTAGCAGCCCTTGCACAGTTGTCTTTTTCCGCTATGAATTACGTAAGATACCACGTTGAGTGCTCAATGAGACGCTGGGCAGAGCTCTGTGAGTGAACAGTGCTCCCGCCTCCAACTGAGAAGAGAAAAGAAGCTCTGCATCACAGCGCTGCTGTACCCCAAGACAGGGACAAAACCACATACATTCTGTAATACCATAAACAGAGTATATGAATGATTTTGCAGGCCTCTCTTATATTGGCCTGTTGGTCCAGTGTGAAGGGGTTTTTTTCTTTGTTCTATTCTGCACAAAGCATAGTGGCTCTGTGGACAGCAAGCATTTTCTTTGGCAAGATTTTAAGCAGTGCAGCCAGAAGCTTGTAATCTATCTTTAATGCTAGAAGGATATGACATTAATCAATTTCCAGCAAATCTCTGTTTCATGTCTGAGCACGCAAGTTTTACTTTTCCTGGTAGCTGTTCTAATTGCTTGCTAAAGGCAGCAAATCTGTAGCTCTGGGATCAGTAACACTTCAACTCTCTTTCCACAGCTCCGAGTTACTGGTTGAATATACTAAATTCAGGTTGCCAGATATTGTTCTCATTTTCTCACCATTTTTCACCTGGTTTCTTAAGGAAATCAGGTATATGTAAACACAGTGTTTCACTGGCATTCAGCCCTCCTCTTTCCTTAGTAACTTTTAAATAAAGTTTTGGTCATTTTCAGCTGTATTTGACAATGCCTAGATATCTCAAAGCTATTCAATTCCTTTGACTTCTATGAAAGTAGATGACTGTAACTCAATTTTATCCCTTCTGTCTGACTTCCTAGCTGCAGAGAAAAAGGGTCTCTAATGCCAGACAGTAACTCATATGAGACAACCAGTCAACCCCCACCACAGGAAGCTTTTCTGACGCCCTTCTGGCAGATCAAGTATGGACAGAAAACCCAGGAGGGCGTGGGTGGTTTGAGAGAGCCATGGCTGAAAGGGGAAAAGTTTCAGAGAAGGCTGCAGTTGAAAAATGTTAGGACACAGAGAAAATTGAATATGCTTGTAAAAAAATCAAGGCTATAGCTTGAACAGGTAGAGACATTTCAAGAACACTGTTGAGACTTAAAGCTAGTACACTTGCTCCAGTGGAAGACATGGAGCACACATTACACACATTAACATATTAGAGGAAGAAAACAAGGACTAGAGAAGGCATCTAGGTCCCTACGTTAATGGTTTTGTTGGTCCTGCAGCTTACAAAAAAATGAACACCCATTTTTTTTTACTGTAAAAGATTTGAAACAGCTCCAAGAAGGTACTTTGCAAAATCCAGTAAAAGTGATTTTTATCTTCAGTTATGGAAATTTATGTCACTTTCTATAGATCAGAATGTCTCCTAAACTGGAAAATCACATGCATTTTCTTTTGCTTTTATAACAGCCTGGAAGTGAAGATTGGATTGTTTTCTATATTCCGTCAGAAAAAGTAAAAATTTAGTTCCTACAGCCATGTGAGCATATCACTCCTAAATTAATGCGTATTCACATTGCTTTCCTTCAGTTCTGTTGGCACATTTCCCTTCCACACTGAAAAAAACACTCATTGTGTTCTGGCCAGCAAAGTGCTTATCTAAATTTAGCAATTTTAAAAATTCTTTGGTCACTTGGAGGCACAAAAAACATAATAAAGTACCAAGCTATTTTTTTCCTTTTACAATTTTTAATTTCTTTTTAATTTCCTTTTACAATTTTAAAATTCTTTTTAATTTCTCTGGTTTCTGCAGTTTTATTTGGGACAGAGAGGGGTCTTCTTAATTTTGCGTTAGTGTCATAAACTTGATTGAGGACTGTGAAGAGTTAAACACTCAAAAGAGTTAACTTAAGGGCCTTCACAGATGGCTGTATTTAATCACTGAAACACCTTTTCTGAACTGTATAGATAGTTATGAAATTTTGCTTTTGGTTTACTACACAAACAAAAGAATCAACAACTATTAATTTGTGGGGGTTTTTTTCAGCAACCCCTCCCCAAAACTGCACACAGTAGGGACTTCATTATTTCTAAAATTAAATATTCTGTTATTTGGAGTTTTTTGATCCTGCTTTATTTATTAGACTTGTTCATCTTTGAAAATAAAACATAATAAATGAATATTTAGTTTATTCATTTACTGTATTTATCAATATCTATTTATGCAAAAATGTGATTTTTTTGCAAATCCAAACATTCCTAATTTCAACCCCAGAATTTTCAAATAATTTTTATTCTCCCAAAGGTATATGTTTTGATAAACTACATTAAGGAAATTAATCTTAGTTTTAAACTAATTTCTATTTTCATTTTCTCACTCAAACATCATTAACTTTAGAGATAATATTAGTCTATCTTTTCTCCTCTCTTTTAACTGGAATTGCATAAATATGACAGTTTAGGATGTTGTCATAGGTGTTACAAAGTTCATGACTTGTGTGAAGAGTTAAAAAAGCCATCACTTTTCACATGCTTATTGTTCAAGTTACTCTAAGTTGTATCCCATTCTGCTGCTTGCTACCAATGGCTGCAATTTTGTGACATTCTGCTAATCAGGTTACCTGTATGAGAAAGTTGTCTGTACTGTGAGCAATTAATTTGAATCCAGCAGAAGGAAATACAACAGTGGGAGGTCCAAAATGTACCCTGCTCCTCTTCCAGAGCTGTGTAAGGAGCTAGTGCATCATTGAGAAGCCATGATTCATGGAGTTCCTAAGAAGAAATTACATATAGTTTATTCAGAGGCTCAGTCTAGAGAAAGGTGGGTCTTTGTGTAAGTTGCTGCTACCTTCTTTTTGAATTTGCTTTCTAGTGGTTTCCTTTTTCCATGTCAGGGTACAAGGAGGGCTAGCAGCTCTCAGCAGGCAGGTGAACCAAAAGGTGGGCAAGCAGTGACCTCGCCCATGGGCACTACCTTGCAGATCAAAAACACAAGGAGAAAAGCTGGGGTAGAGTCCTTTAACAGCCCCAGACAATCAAGAAAGTGAATGGGGGTCTGCGCTCAGCCAGGAACTGCAGCCTTGGGAATGGTGCCGGAGAAAGGGCAGGAGATAAGGGCAAGAGATAAGGTTGCAGCACATATCCAAATGGCTCTTCCAGGAGACCCATTACCTGCAGCATGAGACCAAAGCCCATCCAGGAGACAGGGTCAGAGGCAGGGATAGAGATCTAACTGCTTTCAGCTGGGCTGACATCCTGAAATTTGCTGGAAGTGCTGTTCATCTCATCAGCAAGGCCATTAATTAAAAATATTGATGAGTATTTGCTCCCTGAGGGACGTCCTCAATAATCAGTAGTAAGCTGGCTTTGTGCCACTGATCAGTGCCCTGAACACCAGCCAACTTTCCACCCACTTTCTCTTCCATGTCTTCAGCGTATATCTCACCAATTTGGATACTGGAACAGAGTGGGCTAAAGTCACGATGAACAGCATCCAATGTCACCCCCACTGATACAGCCCTCTCAGCACAGAGGGCAATCTCTTCATGGCAGAAACTGCCACATGAATGAAAAAAACTAAATTTTTTATCTATCTGACCAGCATTTCCCTGGAAGTTGGATCAGGCTTTGGCTAAGGAGCTTATGCTATCTCTGTTAAAAACTTGTCTTGTTACATAGTGATGTTTTTCCTTCACACCAATCACCTCCCTTACAGAATATGGTTGTATTATGCTGCACAAACCATATCAAGGTACCCTTCGCCAGGTTTTCCACGTCATCAGCTTTCAGTTATCGTCAGTAATTTGCTGATGTTATTGTCTTGAAAATTCTTTTTATGAACAAGTTATTTGCTGACTTCTCTTTGTTGTCTGAAATGCAGAAAAACAGATATGACCATATTTTCCTATATCGTTATCTCTACAAATATTCGTTTTAGTCTGTTTGTAGTTTCTTTTTCCCTGGTTGATTAACCCCAGGATATGATATGATTTTTACTTCCTCTTTTGATGACTAAAAATTATATCAAAACTAAAAAAACCTGAAGATGGAGCACTTTACCTGCATGTGTTCTCATATGGAAGTGTCACAGTACAGTCCTGTGCAGGAAACCTGTCTGAACTTCTGCAAGCTGAATGATAACACTGATATTCATAATGCAGTCATGATACAAATCATGCACTCATGACAGAGTTCTGTGTACGCACATTTCTAATCCAAATAATCACATTATAATACTGCAATCTTATTAATTGGTTCAAACGAGGTGAAATACTACCCATATTCTGCAAGCTTTTAAAAATTTTTATGCATTTTTATAAAAAAAAAAAAATTTCAGCTGATTTTCTTTGCCTTCTCTTGCCTTACTACCCTTCTTTTCTCCAGATCGTTGATTTTGTCTGTGCTAGTAACTCCTTGACATGTGTGCATAGCATGCTGTTTCATGGGATGTCCTAATGTAGAGTCTAAAGGATGCACCAGCCATCTGACCAGTCATAATAGCTAGCTGTTGGAATCCCCAAACAGCTAATTTGAAGTTTAGAACCAGTAAGGACCTCTTTTGCAGATTATATTTTGATGTCCCTGCAGTCATATGAAACACAGGAAATCTCAAAAGACTCAAAACAGCACAAATGGAGTAAAGAAAGCAATTTTGAGAATTAATTGCATAGATGATGATAGAAGAGTTCCCATTTTGAAAGAAAGAAATGCTTGAGATGTTTTTATTATGTTACTTTTTTATTTTTCTGATTCTTCTCAGGTGGGGTAGGATTAACTTTTTCTTTTAAATAAATAGATAAATCAAAGCCAAACATTTTGACCTGAAGTCACAGAAGCCATCTAGTCAGATGTCTTTTCAGCTTTCCTGCATTTTCAAGTATTTTGGCCTCGAGGGCCAATACGAATCTAATTAAGAAATTCTGTGTGGTGGTACTCCCTTTTATAGTTAGATTGGAAAATAAATTAAATGTATTACCTTTACTATTTTGTCATTTACCTCAGAATTGCCTCAGTCACCATTCTAAGTTTCTCCCCAATCACTTTTCAAGCCCTAGCTGCACAATTAATGTTGATTTTTTTGGGTGATATTTAGATATTCCACTGACTACTAAAATCCAAATCTGATTTTAATAGTACTTCCATGAGGCTGAAATATAGTTAGCATGAAAAAAGATTAAATTATTATTATTTGCTCTTTAATAGTCAGTAAAACATGAATCTGAATCTAAGATTGTTCCAGCTTTCTGTCTATAATATATATTTGTATTCATGTAATAAACGTTGTTTAAATATCAGGTTCTAACCACAATTTTAAAGACTACTGATCTACAAACTCATGAGAAAGTAAATTATAAGCTTAGGGAGCTGGGGATTTTGATGCCATTTTAGTAGTTCTGAAGACTGAGAGTAGGTGGGTTGAGTGTGATTCCAACTTTCTCTGATTATGCAGGAATGATTTGCTGGTACTGCAGATACTTTCTCTTTAGTAACCGTATGTTCTTTAAGGAGTTTCTAAATTCACCTCCAGCTAATGAAAATGCATTCATCATGTTACATCTTATTAAAACTTACACTGGACTCCCTGCTGTATCTAGTTCTCTTACTTATTCAAAAAAATAAGGAAAAATGGTTACATTTTTAAGTTAATTTTTAAATGAATTAAAAAAAAAAAAACCAACCAAACAATAACAAAAAGTACTTTAAAATGTCCAAAATGTCCAAACCAAACCATTTTTATTTCAGAAATATTTGCAAAATATAACCTGTCACATCCAGAGGGAAATTTGCCAACTTAAGTAAGTCCAAACTGGGACCAAACAAGCAGATTGTATTCACTGTGAACAACAACCTAAACCCAATTTTTTAAAATCAACTTATGTTATTTGATTATATAGGGTAACACATTTGCATTAAGGTACTACTTGTATGCTTATGCTGTTTTCGTGAATGTATTTTATTATGTTTTTATTGCCCTTGTGTAAAATTTATGTAGTTAACTAATTAGTAGTCCTTGCCAATGATATTGTGACTCATAACAACAGTGTGAATCAGCAGCTCTGACTATTTCTATAAAGGGCACCCACGCAGTCCTAAGACCCACATCCCTAAATGTACAAATAAGTAACACTATAGTTGGATTAACCTTGGAGTATTTCCCACAGATTGTTATATTTCCCTCTTCTTTCCTTTCTTTGCAGCTAGGAGAAATCTATATCAAAATATCACCTGTGGAAAACTGTGAAAAAATGAAGCAATTACCTGGTTTCTGAACAGTTCTTACATTTGATTATTTGACAACTGTCACGCTTAGTAAAACTGAAAGTCCTTTTATTTTACATTTTTTATAACAGAGGAATATTCTAGATATTTCAGAAGAATAATCAGCCTCCATACATTAAGTTTCATCATGTTCTTTATCATTTATGAGTTATCGGTTTGAGCCTTGAAGCATGTTTTAATATTTCTTCCAGAATGTATTTTTAGCAATAACATTTATAACTCTGGAATTTTTGCTCTCTGTGTAAACATGCAATTTCTTTTTACCTCTCATTATTATTTTCTTTTTTTAATTCATTGCTTCCTTGGGCAATAACTAATGGAGACCAACTAATGGTATATTCACTTTTATTGGTTTTGTTTATGCTACTTCTTAATTTAATGGTGTAATTCTCTGTTTTTGTGTTATGGTTCAGGATGAACAATAATTCCCAAAAGACACTCCCAAAATGTCCCAAAAGACATAACATACAGTATCTTAAACTTTTACACAAATATTTTAAGCTAATTAATATAGTCCTCAAGTGCTGATTACTACCTAAATTAAATTTGTTTCAACCTTTCCCTCTCCTTTTCATTTTTCTGAACCAACTTGGAGACAAAAGATACAAAATAACAGGTTATTCTGTATAGACAAGTTGCTGCAAGACTTTAAACTGCTGTAAAGACAGATAAAAATCAGAGACAATTAATAAAAAATCCAAAATCAATGGATCTCTAATCAAACATTAGGCTTTATACAGACCATTGGAAGAGTAAGCAAAGGATTTTTATTTCACTAAGTTTTACAGACACCACTATGTTGCAGCATCATGACCACAGGCAACCCCTGTCACTACTCACTTTTTCTTGACTTTATAAAGGACTCACGTGTTTTCACAACCAAAGATAGAGTCCTACAACCCCTTGCCAAATAGAACACTTAGAGATTAGATCATTTTATGAACTAAAGACCCTTTTGTTCACTGTTCTGGCTGACTGATGAGCTGTTTATCCTATTTTTTTATATCAACATTTAAAAATACACCTGTAGTACAATCTATGTCCCTAAGGAGCATTTTAAGAAGTTTGTGAGTAGAAAGTACCATATGTGCAAACCACTGCAGTGACTTAAGAAGATTCCTATTGAAGATTCAGTTGAGTTTTTTGAACTGAGAAAATATTTGCCGGTTTTGTTCTGAAACTTACTAAATTGCCTTCATTATGTTTCTGCAGCTAACACAGATGTCTTTTGATATTGTGCTATTCATCTTTTATTAATTATCTACTTAGACATATGAACAGACCATTTGAAAACTATAAGCATCAGCAATCTGAACCCTTCTGTATTGGATATATTCAAAACCTTCCTCTTAACTAAAATGTCCCTCATTAAAAGAAAATATTTAGGTATTGAGACAATATCCGCTGTATTCATAAAGAGCCTAGAGTTGAACTTAATAACTAACTTATTTTTTCTAATGGAAATCTATGTGTGTGTTGCTTGCATATATTGATGCTGCAGACTTGTCTTTCGTGGAGAAATTAATTGACTGCTCTAACTAGCAGCGACATTTATATCATCTATATTACATTTCATATATATAGCAAAATAGATCTTAACCTGTTTGGGTTTTTTTCACCTTAGATGGGTTCTTAGGCATTTGATTAGGTATGCTACATCAATAAGTCACCTCTATAACTTGCAAATTTTATACAGTATTTTGGGAGACATACAGTGCAATTTAACAGGCTCAATAAGCATTTGAATCCATGGTGACTTCACTCCACTGGAACTGCTGAAGTTCATTAATAAAACTTCTGAAACACCCATGTGTTGTGGAACCCCAGATGGTTCTGGGGTCTCTGAGTAACTGAAAAGCTTAAGGTGGAACCCTGGGGCCTGGTCAGGTAGTGACCACGGACTGGAATAGCTTATGTTTCCTGGCAAGAATGCTGAGTCAGGGCTGTTGGACATGCGTAGTCGTACCTGGACAGGTGTCCAATTGTAAGATGTTTATGTTACAGTTGGGCCAATTGTGTCTGTACATGTGTTACTGAGAAAAGTTTATAAACAGCCATGCTGCTAGTGTAAGAAGAAGAAGCTGCATCTAATAAAGTTCCTGATCTCCGAACACGTGAGCCACATCGCATGTTCATCCCCGACCGTGATACCCATGTATTAACTGTAGCGGGGGAAAGAGCAAAACCCATCTTTATTATGGCTCCAGCCCAGGAAAAAAAAAAAAAATCACCTACTGGAAACTTGTCTCCATAGAATAAAAATGAGAAATCCAAACAGCACAATAGTGTTGCTCCGTACTGGGTTTGTCTGGGATAGGGTTAAATTTCTTCATAATAGCTCATATGGTGCCATGATTTTGATTTGTGGCCAAAGCAGTGTTGATAATGTAGGGCTGTTTTAGCTATTGCTGAGCAGTGCTTACACAGTGCCAAGGCTTTTTCTGTGTCTCACTCCGTGCCATCAGTGAGCAGGTTGTAGGTGGACAAGGAGCTGGGAGGGAACACAGCTGGGACAGCTGACCCTAGATGACCCAAGGGATGTCCCATATTACATGACATTGTGCTCAGCAATAGGAGCTGGGGGAAGAAGGAGGAAGGGAAGGTGGAATTTCAGTTATGCCATCTGTCTTCCCAAGTCACCATTACTCAGGATGGAGCCCTGCTTTCTCAGAGGTGGCTGAACATCTGCCTGACAATGGTAAACACGGAATGAACTCCTTGTTATGATTTCTCTGTGCATGTGCCATTTGCTTCACCTATTAAACTGTCTTGATCTCAACCCAAGTTTCCTCACTTTCACCCTTCCAGTTTTCTCCCAGATCCCACTGGGGGAGAGTGAGTGTGCAGCTGGGTAAGACTGAACTGCCTCAACACACAGCCCTCTTAGGAGACATTGTAATATACACTCAGTACAGAAAATATTCTGTCAATCATTGTTTTTTAGATTGTCATACCTGATTCTGTAACCACTGGCCCCTGCTCCCCAAATACAAATTTCTTTCTCTGAAATCTCTTCTTCAAAAATAATCCTTAAAATACATTTTGATAGGGAGGAAGAAGTCAAAGCTGGTAAGCCAGGCTTCTACCTTTAAATCACGTTGGCCTGCACAATCAAGCAAAATGTGTATGGGAGAAAATTCAGGGTGCATATTATGTTTGTAAATAAGAGAGATTTAGGTTGGTATGTTGATTCAGATATTTTTAAACATAAAAAGCATTTTCAGTTAATGAATTACAGACTGTTTTTAATCCTTTGTTCATGCTTGCTCACTTAAGCCATTGTCTAACACCCCTGATTTTCATCACATCAGTGTCAGTTATGAGCTTTACCAAAAAAACTGGGGGACAAAATACCCTAAATTCCTTTTTTTTTTTTTTTTTTCCCAGTCTTAAGGTTTCTGAGTACTTTTAAAGTGGGGGTTTTTTTCCCATCATCACAACTTACAGTAAACAAAAAGGTAAAGCTAGAAATTTCAAAAGTTGGGTTTCCAAGGAAAGAAAAGCCAAATATTTTATATAACTGAAAGAAAATAAATAAGAATGCCAATACAGAGTTAGACCTGAGATCCACGTAGTCTGTTATCTTTTCTCTGACACTGGCTATTAAGAACTTCATAAATTGTAAGACCAGGTTAACTGCACAGTGATTGTTCTCCAGAAACCTGTAGCTGAGGTGATACTTTTGCATTTCATAGTCCTGATAGATTTATTCCATGTATTTGGCCATTTGCATATTCAACCCATTGTAAGATTTTAGCCTCCAAAGCAATCCATGAGGAAGTATTGGACACCTTACCTGCACATTGTGTAACAAATTCTGTCTTTCTGATTGTTTGTAATTGTTGTTCCCAAAGCTGTCTTGCAAATTCATGATAATTGGCAATGTAGCACCTGTGCAGCACCTGGGAGCAACTGCAAAAAAGACTGGTGAATAATGTGAAATAGTGCTATGATTTGTAGTGGCAGGTGATCCCAGATAAGATTATTGGATGCTTAACTCTCAGTACTATAAAGGAGGAAGATAAGAGAGCTTGAGTGCCACTTTGTGTGGGAGCCTCCACCAATAGCTGAAGTTACTAAGGAAAAGCTCCTGGACCCCCAAAAAGATCAGATGAAGTAGAGGTGAAGGGGGTGCAGAGGGCACAGGGTGAGAAAATTGACAAGGAGAGAGGGTGAAAGCACTTTATCACATATCACTGAACTGATTGCAATCCTGCAGTTTGGTAATGTCCAAATGTCTCTTGGTCCATTGACAGTCCTTGTTATGAGGATAACATGTTTGAATGGTGCAACTGAAGTTCATTATCACTTAGAAGGATAGGCCTGCAGAAGTGAAAGACTGAAGCAATTAAACATATTGAGTAAAGGTCCAGAAGAAACAAGACAAGGGGAGCTGGACAAGGAATAAAGTTAAGGCAATTGAGCATAGATAAAAAGAAGAAGAAAAAAAAAATATGACAACAATGATAGAATAAGCTGTATCCATTTATGATAACATCTGAGATATTTTGTCTCACATGTCCATCCAGAAAGGGGCAGAAATATGAGGGTCTCTTTGGTCCCTTATTTGATAAATCTATCTTTTTCAGTCCCATTTTTAAGCAGTCTGTGCATGTACTAGTAACCCATGTAACCCTAGTTATGCAAGAGCATGTAAGATGAATTTGTTATTTGATGTACCAATAAGGATTTGTGAACATGAAGTTGAAGCTCTGATGTCTTTCACAACTGGACAGTATTTGGTTAATTAGAATACTCCTTTACAACCAGATGCATACCAAAATGTTCAGGAGATGCTACTCCTCACCTGCAAACACTCCAGTTTTCACATCTATTGGTCCTTGATGACCTACAACTGCATCCTTGGTGTACTACTATATCAAACAATGTAGTTTCCTGACTTCACGGTTACAACTTTCCTCTTGGTGTGGCTCCTGTTTCAAACAAGGCAACTAGAGAATGCTATGAACTGGTTGAAGCTGGTACCCTGCCCTTCCCTCAACTTCTCCTATTTGGTCATGAAAAGGGGCACGGGTCTCTTCCTTTTGCCATGTATTCTGCTGCCATCATGTGGCTATTTCTTTTCATTGACATCTGGATTTACCAGAAAATAACTTGGGTTTGCACCTCCTCTAATTAATCTATAAAACCTGCCTCTGGGAAATATGCTCCTTAATTTTCTATACTTTTCAGATTAGTTGATAAATGAGGCGTCTGGCCAGCACTTGCACAATAAGCACTTCAGAAGTTTTATTCTGGAAAAGTTTTTGGGTGAAAACACACATAATCTTCCACGGTGAATAGTAACAGTGAGTGCACGTATTATTCTACAGCTCAGTAAGCAACTTTGTTCACAGAATACTTTCTAGTGAGCTGACACATTGTTCATAATGGCACCTTGGGTTGCCTCAGGCAAATTCTACCTTTTTCTATATGCTGAGTTTGATGTCCAGTCACTGAAGAAGCCCTCTTGAGATCTATATCTATCTCTAATCTATATTGACATCATCTATATCTACGTTTTGGGGGTTTTTTTTTGTCCTGAGTTATGTATTTGGAGACAGGAAAGAATTTTTTTCTTGGAGCCTTTTTCCTCTGTTTTTTTGTCTTGAAGGTCTTGTGTGAAAGTGAAGATGGTTTAATGGTGAACATGGTGAGGCTTCTAGGTTGACAGTTGGGCCTGATGATCTTAAAGGTCTTTTCCAGCCTTAATGATTTCATGATTCCATGACTCTAAGGTGTGCTCAGAGTTGAAAACTCTTCCTGGCCTCCAGGGTAGATCCTATAGCTTGTAATATCAGTCTTCCTGTGTTTCACAAAACTAATTTAGTAGATTCATGGGTTTTGGTATAACTTGGAAACCCCTTTCTGGGAAAAGAATAGTCTCCTCATCTGACCAGGCTAAATTGGAAATAGAAGAACTTCAGCAATTGCATTGGACAAGCTCTTCAGCTGTTGGTGAAATCTGCCTGATAATGCCTCTCAACATACACATATACATATGCAGTACATACGTTCTTGTGTTATTTAGAATGCATAGACACCATCCCACTGAGTTTGCTTTACCTATAATGTCTTTTAAACACATTGCTTTGTGTACTCTGAAAAACTCTATGGAGGATGGGTATGTGGGTGACTTCTTTGAGAATAAAAGACTTCAGTGTATTAGTTGTTTTTAAGGAGGTGGAGAATATGGGGGAATTTTGTAAGCTTCTGTAGTTGCCAGATTTTTGCCTTAAATATCAGATGCAGTTTTGTGTTAGCAAATCCTTCCATGGTGCTTATAATACATACCATGTCAGTTTTAAAGAGATAAAAAATAATGGTTTAAGCAAATTTTAAGATACATGGGGCTGACAAGAACAATAGTCCATGCTAACAGAACTAATAGAACTTCGAGCTTCTGCCTAACACACTTGGGTATGCTGTAGTGCCTAAGTTTTAATTTATCAGTATGCGTAAATGCTGAAAAGTCTGCTCTTCTTTCTGCCTAGAAGCATTGCCATCTTGCTGAAGTTGATCACTGCAGCACCTACCTTATGCCTAACACATCTGGGAATTACAAATTGCCTGACACTCCCCAAGAGCATTGAATGCAGCACAGATCTAGAGGAGGAAGGATACTTTTCATAATATGGTAAGCAGAACTCTATAATCCTTACACATTTCCAATTCCTAGGTTTAGATATAATTGCCTGTTACTTTACTCCGTTTGAGATCTGCGTGACAAGCATAGTGAGTCTTGCAGGTTAAACCTAAGATGCCTGTTTCTGCTGTTGTAATGCAGTTCTTTTCCTCCTATTTGCTTATAACTGTATCATATTAATTAGGGGCAGAAATTTTCAACATTTTATGTTTGTTTAGGTGGGAACCTGTTTTAAAAGTTTAAGGTCCCACACTTGTCTGTATATGTCTGTGTGCATGAGCCACATGGAGAAAGAGGATTTGTCCATTTATCATCAATCAAAAACTGTAATGCAATATCTGAACTAAATTTTGATAAACTGGTATGTTCATAGCGTCAGTTTGGAACCTAAAGCTGAGGGTGAGGGACAAAAATTAAGCTGGTGGAATATTAAAACTGTATGCATGTAGAGCAAGATTTTTCTCATTACACTTGGGAATGAGAATATGGCGCTCACTGACACATGAGAATTTTGTGGGTTTTTTCTGCTCAGTTTAAAGTGGCTGCAAGTATTGGCTGCTCTGGGAAACATTATAACTTCTAAGATCTTAGCTTCAGAGCAGAGAGTAAACAGAAGCAAGAAAGGGGGAAGACTTGGTTCCAAAATTTAAATTGTAGGCCTACAAAAACATTTAGGCACCCTTATTAATGCATGTAAAAAGTAGAGGTTATCCCATCTTTTTAATGCCATAATGTTGAACTCTCTCTGATACGATGGCCTAACTTTAGCAAGAGAAGAGAGGTTTGTGTGGCCAGCATAAGCTTTTAGAGTCTGCTGAAGCATTGTGTTTGTTTGCCTGTGTGTTTTGCCTCAGCAGAGCCAAACTTCTGTGCTTCATCCAGAACAGGTATACACTAAACAAGCATGTTGCAGAAGCCAACATGTCAGACACTTGCTATAAAAGCTGTGGGCAGCATTACAAAGGGATGGGAAATGGCACTGTTAGTCTTTTGAACATCTGTTTGGGACACAGATATCTTAAACCATTAATGGTTTTCATCCTGTTTTGTTTTGTTTCATTTTCAACTGCATAATTTGCAGTGATGAATCTCTTGATAGTTGGAACCTACCAGTCAAAGAAAATGAAATCTTAGCATCCTGGAGATCACTGAAATTTGATTAATCTGGAGGGATGAGTACCAATTGTCTTGCTTGACATGGTAGTTTACTGAAAAGAAAGCTAAAAAAAAAAAGGTAATTTTGAATTGTGTAAATTGTTTAGCTTTCTACTAGGAAACAAATTGAAGGAGCAATAAGAAAATGGGAATTTTCCTATCACAAACCCTTTAAATCACTTCATCTCGATAGATCACACACAGATTCTGTAATTACCTCAACTGTGGTATATTAATTTTCTAGCAAGATACCGACACAGGGAAAATAGCATTATGTTTTTCTGTCTTGGTCATAACTCCTTGGTCATATTTCTTTTTAGGATATTACATACAACCATAAAAACTTTCTATTGAAAAGCAACATGAAGATGAAAATGTTCTCCTTACTATGGCTGCAGTTAAACTGGAAAGAATTTAAAAGCACTTCGAAATAAAAATGACAATGGAAGTTGAAGTATTATTGTATTTCATTTAAAAAAAAAAATAATTCTCATTACAGTGGTAAAAATACTCGAAATTTGGTTAGAAAAAGATGTTTGGCTAAGTTTAAAATCTTTGTATAAATAGTTGTGTACAGCATGGGGAAGGCAGTAAGCCTAATCCTCAGAAAGGGAAACTCATCTTTTCCTCATCAACCAAGACACTAATTTACATGGTAAGAAGACTGAGGGAATTTCTCCAATGAAGAATGGTTTTGCAGAGGAGAACACGAGTTTTACCCAAATTATTTATTGTAGAGAGAAGCTCAAATATTAATTGAACCAGACTGCAACACTGCTTTACAGCAGTCCTTGCTGTCTTCATTCATAGATAAGAAAAATAAAGCAGAGGGATCCAGGTTGCTTCACTTCAGCACATCAAAAAGGTTTGGAAAATCTCAGAATCAAGGCACAGCAGTCCAAGTTTCTACCAGATGATGTCTATATATGCCAAACTTCCCATTGTAGTCAATGCAGAACCAGTCTGTTCTGATTGGTGGAGCATGGAAAACAATACAGCTAGCCATCAGGTGGGAAGCTTAGTTCGAGATGCTCCATATGTTCCTTTGAAATGCATGAACAGGGGCAGAATATATTTGCTTAAAATTTGTTTCCTGGTTTATACTCTCTTGCAATGACACCTCTACACTTTTGACAAACGAAGAGTGGAGACATTGGGCTATTCAGTACTGAGCTTAAGTTGCTCAGTCCTCAGCACAAAACTGTCTTTCCCTCCTGTATTCAGTTTGGGTTTAAAGTATTTTTTTTCCTCAAAAAATGAATTTTTTTTTCCTACTGCTCGTGTACCAGAAAAACAGGTATTATTAAAACATCATGACCAAATATCCATAGGTCTTGGAACTACAAATGTGAACTTAAAAAAGTTCCATAAAATTATAAGACCTGCTGCTGTCAGTACAGGCAAGAAAGCCAGCCTTGCATGTCTGAGGCAGCACACTGTCTCTGCAAATGCTTGTGGAACACAGTTCTTTGTGGAGTGTGCTGGAAACCCACGAGAAAAACCTGTCCTCATTGCACTCTTTGCAGAGTTCTCAAAGTTCACATTGTGGATGATGAGCCACCACTTACGAATTAGCATATTATATAAAACATGCTTGATTATAAGGGTATATTCCCACTCCTTCACCAGCACAATGAAAATAGAACAGGAAAAAAAGAACTGCATGACTGTTTTATTTACGTAAAGACATGTCATTAAAATTCTTTTGATTTTCCTGAAGGCAATTTTTTTACATTAGTAGGAATACAGATCTGGCCTAATTTCCTATCTGCAAATTAATGAGGATTGGAGATATTTAAATTACAGTCAGTGAACTCAGATATTTAGAAAAAGGAATACTTTGGCGAAAGAGATGTGTGAGGAAAAATACTGCAATGAAGTTGGAAAAGAGAGGAACTTTTTGTGGATCGGTTGTATGGCAATTTTCCATGTACAGTGTTATTTATTTGAAGCAGCAAGTTAAAATAGGTATTGCAATAGAAACGTAAACGGGTGTTTGTCAAAACTGGGCAGAGTTGGATTTTTCTGAAAAATAAGAAGCTATTTTATTTCTTCTCCTCTTTTTTTTTTTTTTTTTTATTGCTTTATGTTTTTTCAGTCAGGGTTGCATATCCACCCTAATCTGAACTCTCACAGGCTTCAGATCATTTACTTTAACTCCCCAATAGGATACTGGAAATGCTTATGGCAGAGCTGCACAAAGGAAAGAAAGTGAGCTGGTTCCCAGATGCAGTGTGCTGTGCAGCGTAGGAGGTGGTGGCCAGTTTTTAAAATTGTGTAACAGCTGTATCAAGTGCAGCTTTACACAAACAAAGGCCCCCTCTCTGTCAGCATCAAAGTCTACAATTTCTCTGTGTTGTGCTCTGTAGGGAGTCATGGAGGGCACAGGCTGCACAAGCACATTGTTGTATATTGTGCTGCCTGCATGCTCCTTTCTTAGGACACATTCTTGAAACTACTGGAATCACAGGCATTCTTTTTTCTTCATTTTTAAAAAATAAAATTGTTCCATTTTTTTTTCTCTTCCTCTTTACTGTTGTTTTCTGAAATATTAGGGGAGGCATGCTTGTTGAAACACTGGTAATTTAAAGCCTACAAATATTTGAAGTTAGAAATCTGTGACTTTTTTATGTTACAAATTTTCAGTTTGATAAAGAAAGCTTAAACCTTTGACTAAAAAAAAATAAGGTTGGCTGTAATATTGATTTTGATTATTCCTTGCAGTTGCTAATTGTATTAACTTAGTTTCTAAATCATATCTACTCTGTGAGTATATATGTTTCCTTGATATTGTTGTCTCTAGTGTTTTAGAGCCCATTTCACACCGTCCAATGTTCTACCATTAAATCCATCATGCAAAATAATTGCTACATTCTTGAAAACTGACTGCAAAGAAATGATTGACCAAGTGAAACTTGAGGACTGGGTTGGAAAGCAGAGAAATGATGTCAGATGAAGAAAGTGGGTAAGCTAACTTTTACTGTGCATGCGAAAAATAAAGTGTTTTGAAATTTTTCAAACTCTGAGTTTCTGCCCAAGGGTCTTGCTGATGGCTGACCCCATCTCCTGCAGTATCCTGTGCCATCAGACAGTTCCTCAAGCATCCACTTTTCCACAGTGGCAAAGCTGAATTAATTTGACTGGAAACCTAAAACCACTGTGGGTAAAAAAGGGACAAGTTTCTGGAAAAACACAAGAGGTCCTTCTCAGATATGGGTTCCAGCCCATGTCTTCTGAAGATTTAATGGAAGTCCTGCCATGGACAATAAGGCATGTGTGGACACGTATTTGTTGTACATACTGAATCAATGACTTCTGCCAAAGTTGACACAAAGTATTGTGTTATAACCTTTGTGAAGATATGATGCTGCTTCAGTGCACAGGTCTGGAGTAGAGGTTCTCCTGCAGTCTAAATTTCTCTTATACAATATATTGTTTGTCTCTTTATAGGTTTTGTTCACCTGATCCCTAAAAAGGTGTAGCACAGCATCTCAGTATTGGCAGCTGAGAAGGCATTTTTACTGAAATCGTGCAAGGATGCTGTCAGCATTTCTCAGTCTTTAGAGTGAACTCTCACTAATTAACTGTGACCTTTGCTGCTGATGTCATGTAGCAGAAAGGTTATGTGTACATATTACGATCAGCAGAAAGACTGATTGGAAAGGATTTTTTGACCAATATGTACTCAACTTGCCAATGTCAGCCTACCAACATCAAAAGAAAATGAAAATAAACCCTTGTAAAGATCAC
>JAWWES010000115.1:55664302-55682170 GCA_035583135.1 Lophotriccus pileatus
ACCAATATGTACTCAACTTGCCAATGTCAGCCTACCAACATCAAAAGAAAATGAAAATAAACCCTTGTAAAGATCACCCCTTTCCAGACTTGGTCTTTAATCCAGACTGCTTCTTATAACTCTTTCCATGTGTCAAACTGGTGTAACACACTTACATGGCAACCTCTATTAGAGAATTAATTTGAAAACTATCCCAGTAATAATACTGTATAGTTACTGCATGCCACAAATGTAAATGTAAGGTAAAAAATAAATAAATTAAATTTGTATGATTGAGCTTGATATCTTTGTCACTGTCAGCTGTGGAAACTTAAACTCAGTTTTTTACTAAGATTTAATAGTGTCAAATCAGTAAGACAGCAGGGAGAATGGGTAAGGGGAAATTAATGCAAAAATGCTCTGTTGTATTCATGAAGAATTTGCCATGAAGATCTTAAATTTTCTCTAGAGATAAGTTGAGCAAGCAAGAATGCTTTTACAGATGAAATATATTTTTATATCTTTCAGGAAAAACTCTTCCTCAAAACCCATAAATAATTATGAAATGAAACCAAATGCTGCGAAGTTCACTAAGATTTGGGGGACAACCTTTTTAAGTCTATTTAGAAAACCTCTGGCAATAAAATAACCACTGTTGTAGCCATAGTTCCCAGACATTGAATTAGATATATTTTTTTATTTAATTTTTAAAATAAACATTCAAAGGCATGTTATCTCTGATTCCCTTAAGCATTCAAAGTCATGTCTACATCCATCTTTACCTGGGGAAGTTCAGTTATAGTCATTTATAATGTGTCAGTTTATCCTGTTGATAAAGCATCATTAATTGTTTGAAAAAAGCAAAAACTGACTTTCAAGTGCCATGGGGAATTACAATATATTGAACTGTAAACACTGGTACGTGGAGGCAATAACATGCCTGGAGGATTCAAGAGGAATCAAGATACTGAGAAGAAAGAATAAGCTTAGTTCTGTAAACTGCTTCATTGTGCAGCACTTTTGAGATCCAGTACAGCAAAAGCTATTCTAGAGAGCTATGTAGAATAAAGCTGTGAGGAGAGCAGCCACAAGACACATTTCCTCCTGCCCATGCAGGCCATTAATCACAGAGCTCAGAGGGGCCGCTACTCTCCCTATTCTCTCTAAGGCACCTGAACAAAGTGTGTTTGGGAAGTGTCAGTTTAGAGCTTCGTGGCGAATAAAAATGCAAGTTCAATGAATCTATGGATTTTGTTAACTTTGGGTCTCAGTCTTCTGGCTTTTTTTGTCTCATAACAGACCCTTTTCATCTAACTGTAGACAATAGAAAATGGAGACGGTGACTGATATCAACTGGACTCTAACAGATTTTTGGCATATATTTCAAGATACTGATCTTATTTCAAACAACTTAATTCTTCCTGTATAGAATTGGATGGATAATAAAACATACTTTAGAAAAGCTAAGAAACTGATGCTTTATTTTTAGATATAAATCCTACTGCTGTTAAAGGGATTCACTATAATATGTCAGCTAGTATTTAGTATTTGTAATTGTTGAGTCACTTAGTGAGGCAAACTGTAGTTGGAGCTTGGATGATCATTCTTCACCAGCAGCTGGTCTCCCTTACTAGCTGATATTTCTTATTAAATTGTAATTCCCTATATTTCACCAAAATGAGTTGCAGTTTATATCCTACATTTACCTCATGTCCTGTAGTCAGCTCATTGTGACACTGCACAAAAGGAGAGTGAGGGAAGCAGCTGTGATATCTGTGCTCTTCAGTACAGACAACATATTTGCAAGCAATTGCTTTTCAGCATCTTTTATGAGTTCATATCCTCAATGCTCATCAGAGATGACAAATTAATTAATATACTGGGTAGTATAAAGTGATAAGAAACGGAGTACCTTCAAAACCAGGGCTCAGTTTTGGAGCTTTAAAGTTATTTCTCTTGCCTTTTTTTTTTTTTTTTTTTTTTTAAGAAGCCTATCCCAAATAAACTACCTTTTGTGTTAGCTTCCTTTCATTTCTAAAAGATGGAGAGGAAAGATGAGTACCCTGGGACAGAACATGCCACTTGCCTAATCCCTAAAGCATCACAAAAGCAAGCAAGCACAAATCTATCTATCTATCTATCTATCTATCTATCTATCTATCTATCTATCTATCTATCTATCCAAAATTTAGTACTGCCTTTCACAACTAGTTCTGAATTTCATAAGCTCTTCCTGAAAACTTTTATGGCAGGTTTTCTCTTTCTTGCTACCTTCCTTGTCAACTTACCAGCTGGGTCTTGCCATGCTGGGAAAGGGAGGTGATATGGGAATGAAAGTCTCTGTGGGTACACAGAAGTATATGGGAAATCACAGAATATGCTGAGTTTTAAGGAACCCACAAGGATCCCACACCATTCAGTTCACAGTTCACATGTCTGCGTGAGATACTTAATCTAATTAGAAACCCTACAAACCAAGAAAAATCATCCTTCAATATCTTATTTCACATTCTAAGAGACAAAATAACGTGGAGATGTTTATGCATACATATAATTTTTTCCACTGTTTCTCTCAGCATCCAATAACTAACAACTACAACAGCAAATCACACCAGTATTCTACGGTTTGGTCTTTGCTTTGAAGTCTTTATCGTTTCCTCAGTGTCTTGCATTAGATCAGTCAAGAAGGCAACTGGAGATGAAGCCTGTAAGAAAGGCACAATAGGAATTTACCAACTTTGAACTTGTTTCTGTTACAATTAATGCCAAGGCTCTCTCTGACTTGGATGCTCTTTCTCAGTTAAGTTCTTAGCACATTTTCATCTGGTCTTTTTATTGATGATTCTATTGTTTCCTTATCTAGAAATATAGTTGCAGCAATCTGAGCCATGATTGCCTCCTTGCTGGTAATAAATAAATGATTTGATTTTATTTTATCTCCTAGTTGCTCCTTAGTAGGATTGTTGAGAAAATGGGATATTTACTCACTAAAAAAAATAGAAAAAAATTCTAAAAAGGAAACAAACTACACAATTCAATGGATGCTGACTAGGATGTAATGAAAACATTCTTTCTTTTATGTGTAACATTAGTAGGAGAGATCAGAGTACCTAGGTCCTTTTCTCAGGGGAAGAATCGACTTACAAACCTGAGGAGGTGTGATTTCATTTCCTTCTTGCATCTGAAGAGTGTGGAGTCAAGAGTCTTTATTTTATTTGTTTAGTGAGTGACATAAAAAATGTGCTTTCCGAAGAAAATGGTCATGTCAGAAAAACACAGATCCATACAAACCAAATGAACTCTGTTTTCAAAATGAAACTTCATTTAATGCTTTTCTCCTGCTTGGATAAAAATCTGAGTAAGTGTTGCCACAGGTTGTAAATGCAAGAAGCAATTAGGCATTTATTAGTTATTTGCTTTATTATATATTCTTCAGAATAAAGAAGATATCTGCTTTAGTTACTATAAATATGCAGACTTCAGATTGTCGCACTATTATCCAACCTGAATGCACAAAGCAAAATTAAATGAAGCTGTCAATGAAAGGAAACAAAACCACTGCAAACACCGGGTCCTTCAAAGAACAAAGATGAGCTGCTATTTATCCTCAAGTAGCACTGGAGAACTGTAGGGATCAGAAGCAGAATAGCCTGTGTCTAAACAAGCTAGTGACCTGCAGCCTCATCATCCCTGAAATTAGAATCAAAACCAATTTTAGAACCTTACAGATGATGAGGTAAGCATAAGTGAGAGTGAGCAGGTTTTAAACTTGCTGACAGACACTGTGAGCAAGGGAAAGGCTGCAGCAGTTTACAACCAGATTCACAAAGGCAGGGAAGCAAGCAACTGGGTGGACAAAGCTTAGAGATACCAGCCAGGAAATATTGGATTTCGGGCTGAGTATAAAACCCATTGCTGTTTTAATAATTTTGCTTTATGCACTGCAGACACAGATGGGCATAATAAACAACACTTTTGCTTTACAGAAACTTGTTTTGAAACCCTGAAGTCAAATGTTATTTCGTTTATTGGATGTATTTGTCATTGCCACATGTTTTTATTGCATTACAGTGCAGGAAACAGAACTGACTGCATGGAACTCCTTTCTACTGTGATAAGGTAGATACAACAGGGATACTGAGGTTACACCTATCTTGCCGTGCTCTTCAGATAAACAAAAGGCATAAACCTCCCATATAACTGCAACTGTGACACTTCCCCATATAATCCTTCAGAGAAGAAGAGACAGAATTCCAGTCCTGGATTTTCCCAGGTGGCAATACCCTCTTTTGGTGCCAATTATAGATGTTCAGAACTTCACCGGGCCTTTGACAAAAGTAAATGCTACAGTTCAACAAAAGCCCAGGGGAAACTTGGTTCCTGAAGTGCTCTTTTTTAAATTTGCCAATGTGTTAGTAGTGATGCGTTATTATCATGAATATGTTCTAGACTCAGTCCAGTCATATAAAAGATGAACTCTCGCTGTTTTTAATAGGACTGTTCAGGTGAATTTTGAACCACTTGCAGGCCTTTAATTGTTAAATGCTGCTTCTGTTTCTTAATCTTTCACTTGCAAGCCAAAAGTTTCTGCTAGCTGTATGCAAAATCAGAAATACTGAGCTAGTTCAAAAATCACACTCAGTATTATAACATCACAGTAAATATATACTATGCTACTTTCATCTAGCAAAATGTATAGTAGAACACTGCACGTCATTCCTTTAACTGTTTATACACAGTGTCCTCTGAAGGAATTTGATATATTTGTTTCACTTAGCTCAGTCATGATTCAATTTCTCAAGTTATGAACAGCAGGCACAGATCTATATTTCTTTTCTTTATTTCATTACAAGCTGATAATTTTATTGTATTTCATTTTGAGATTCATCTCATGAACATGCTATGTGTTTTGCATTTAGCTAGATCTTTCTTATTTTTAGATCTTGTATGATTCACAGCAAGTGAAAAAAAAAAAAAAAAAAAAGAGCCAGCCACCCAGGAGCTTTTGTTCTTGCAACCATTTAAAACCAATTTGTGATCCTCTCCACTCAATCTTTTTCTTCAAAACTGATAATATTTTCTGCATGAAAACTTGCTGAGTTGAGAACAATAATATATGCTAAAATCATACATGCATTTTTCTTTGTAATTGATTTTATTATATCTGTAGGTTTTCTTATCGCCTTCTTGGAAGATTGGATTGTATCATGAAAAGCTCTCTACAAGAGAACAAATAAAGGGCTCACTCATTCCCTCTGTGACTGCACATACTGGAAAAGAGATATCAGTTCTGGTAATCATGCGAAAAGCTCTCCATCTACCCTTTATTGGTAAAAGTCTTGGATTTTGCTCTCTAAGGGTCTGAGAAGAACAGGAGTGAGAAGTGTTTTCTTTTTGTTATCTATAACCTGCCAAGGCAGTCAATTCTAACTCCAGAAGACTTCTTGGTCTTGTCTACAACAAAGTACTCTAAAGCACTGGTCTGGTGAGTGCTCTTTGGTAATTCCTAAACTAAAGCATAACTGCTGAGTATCCCATGTGTAACATGCTAATGACAGCCTGGGTGCTGGTTTGGAGATATCCCAAGACTCACATCTGCAGCAGCCAGAGAATCCAAATATGTTATCCATGATGAAATTTACTTCCACGAGGACTACCAACAGACTATCTCTGAACACTGTCTTATCTTGATGCTCATTTCAATACCCAAAGTTCAAAATCTTTCACGGTTACAATGGAGAAAAGGCAAGATACAAGTTTAGGAGATGTTGAGATTTCTTTCTCCTTTTTCTCCAACCTGAAAAGTATTCAGACATTGTTTGGGATTGGAACAGAAAGTGAACTAGAAATGGAGTCACAAAATTCTGCTAGATTCTCATTCTCATACAGAAAAGTTACATTGCAGACGAACAGCAGAGGAAGGTAGTACTGATATGAAATGGTTGAAATACTAAAATACAAGGTACTTTAAACATTTTTTTTTATGTCCAGCTGTTCTTTTTGTAATGCAGCTTGACATTACAATTTATTCATATATGAAAAGTGTTTTAGCATGTAATATTCTTCAAATACCTGTCAATGATAACACTTCTTTTAAGCTAATATATCAGTGCAATCACTGGGAAAAGTATGCCTCTGATTTAAGGGTTCTTAACACTAGCTAAGATTATTATTCAGAATCTATATATTCATTCATACTTTTACTGAGATCAAGGTGATATAACAATGAAAAAAGTAAACAAATATACAGAAATACGTTCTCTGAAATGCATTATCTTTACTTATAAATTTATTTGATTTTCCAGTTGTTCCTTGCAATCCCCCAAATTGTTAACCATGGCTTTTAAGCAGCCAGCACACGATACTGTGTATATCTCTATGAGGTCACATGCACATAGAGTCCCATGAGGTTGGAACACCAGCAAGCTCATGTTTTGTTGTTTTAACACCAGCAAGCTCATGTGGTTTTTCTTGGGTCTAGCATTTGGGAGGCTGCACTACCAAACTTGAAAAGTTTGCACAATGCTTTCAGACCAAGAATATGGGCTTTAGAGTTTTTCCAGCTGTTCCTTACCATGCAGGCAGCCTGATAGTGTTTAAATTCTTTGGTACACAAGTACATGGACAAACACACTGCAGAAAAAAAATTAAGAAGCAAGACATATGGACAAACAGAGGTCGTATGGTTAAATGCTTTTGCTGACTCTATTTTATTTAGCAATATAAGGGCACAACCTGTACATCATGGAGGACCTGATAGGTGGCTTCAAAGAATTTCAAAGTATTTTGGCTTAGAAAACTTTTTCAGCTCACTTGTGGAAAGAGACACTAAGTACATTCTCTGGAGTTTACAATTCTGATTTTTTTTTTTTACTTTTTTTTTTCCCCTCAAAAATATAATCTTTCATATATGTAAAAGGACTAAAATGAGATTTTGGTTGCAGAGATACTGACAATAATAGGAGTTTGGTTGTCCAGTGTTATAAATAGATTATTTTATTGTAGAAAATATAACTTTTGATGGAAAAAAGAGAGTACGCTGAACTATGTAATGCAAGTTGTCACTTGCTTTTCAGGCCTTTGTCTCTATCAGTTGTTACCAGTGACACCACTCACTAAGAATATCTATAAGTATTTGAAGATATAAATAATGTAGTCAGTTGCTGCCAAAAAAAGAAACAAAAAAAAAAGAAAGATGGTTTTCTTTATCTTTCACTGGCTGATTCTAAGGTCTATTGAACTCAGGCTGTGTATCTTGGCTTCTTCTATCTAACATGCTGTATCTGTTTGCTGTAAACTCATGATAATTTTTTCCTCCCACACAGAGAAGCAGACGTTTTTAAAAATATTTGAACAGCAAGCTGAGTGTTGCCACATTGCTGCACGGTATTCAACTGCGTAAGGTTACATAGTTATTGATATGCTGGAAACTGAGAGTATAGATTGTGTTTCACATAAAATGTGATTGATATGATCTGTACCAAAGCAAACACAAATAATGTACTCTGAACTGCAGCTGTGGCAGTTTTAATGTTTCTGTAAAATTCTTGTTGCTGCAGTATCAGGACATCTCTTCGAGTTTCCTATGAGATGTCAAGAGAATTTAAAATTAAAGAAAACCTTCAGTGTAAGAAACATCTAGGACAGACTTGTGTTACAGGACTTTTATACATTAATTGTACTTTACTGAACTTCTGTTCAGATCTCTTCCAGAGTCCCTGTGGTACTAGGATTTCTTTCTACACAATCAGCATTGTTGTGCTTTGCTAGATATGCAGTGTTGGGAGCAGAACCTATCATTTTGTAAGAACGTGAACAGTGAACAGGAGAGATGGTGTGTTTTCTGAGAATAACAAGAGGAAAATCTTGGTCTGATGCAGCCTTGGTAAAATGTGCTGAACATTCAGTTTTTTTGAGCAGACTTCTTATTTAATTGGGTCCTTTTTTGCCTTAAAAAGTAAAAATGCTTAGATTCAGGGTTTTTTTCACCCTTCTTCCCCCCTCCCCCATCTTTATGGCAACATACAGTTATCAGCATTTTACATCAGTCTTTACTCTGGATTAGGCCTTATAGGTAGTGTTAAAGCATAAATGCTAAATAGAAATCATACAGAAATCATTCCTCTTTAAATACTACTTAAAATACAAGAATACAGTGTATGAAGATGGATAATCATATCTCTAGGGGGTTTATTACTTTCTGCTTTGATTGATATTTCCCATTGATACAGAAGGTACAAAGTTTGCATATCTGAAATGTGGCATAGATGTGTGAATTCTGACCATGAAGTGCCAACATCAACTTTTAATAAGTCTTAGCCTAGCCCACACAGCATCTTCAAGTATATTGTCCTAGGCCAGTAATTACAGTCTTTTATACAGGACCTATTTTAGGATGCTGTTTTTATATAATGTATATTTTTATCTTGACTTTGAAAGATCAAATCCTGTTTGTCATGTAAATTCTGCCTTGTGAACGTTTCAGTGACTTAAAGGAATATCACAACTCCCAAGAAACTGAAGCAGCAGTATTTTTCCCAGGATTGCCATGTATATGCAGTTTTCTTCCACATTCTTCTGACTGAGAAAAGGTGGTGGAGGAATGAGAAAGAACGTGTTATGGCAAACTGTCAATAAAGCCCATTCACAAATGAAACAATTTAAATAGATTGCATTTAGTTCTATTTCGGGTCAAAAGGAATTGAAAAATTCAAATATTTATGCTATATAGCCTGATTGCTCAGTTCCAACACGGAAGTTAATTGAGCTCCTTATCCTTTCTTGTTCTTAGTCTTTCACCTGGGTAAACTTGAACACAAGCAGTTTGACCATGGTATCCAATTGTGAGTTACTGATGATCTCCCTGCCCAAGATCCTTCCAGCTTTTAGTCATGGTGCTTGAGTCCTGATGGGATCACCCAGGTTCATAAGCAGCAAATGGTATTAAAAAAAAAAAAAAAAAAGGTATTTAAAATAGTTGCTTAAAAATCAAGCATACTGAATATCCAAAATCATGCTACAAAGAAATTGTTCAAGACAGACAAATCCTTATCAGTTATGCCAGTTTTTATCAGCTGCCAATCTAAGTGAGGGTATTTTTTTAATACTGATAGAGATCCTGTGTGTAACAGATATTTTGCACATATTTCAGTAAAGTATTCTGTTTCCCTTCCACTCTGCATACAGAATCTGCTTGGAATAAAAAGATGTGACAACTGTAGTAGCCCCGGTCTTCCTAAGTTCAGCAGCTGTCTTGAGACGTACACACACTGCTTATTTTTAAACATGCAAAGCAACTGGGAGGAGAGCAAAGGAAAATGAAGAATTCAAATTGATTACCAGAGTACGTTATAAATAATACGTAAAACAATGGTATGTAAATGTACCATGGTATCATACAGTTACAATACATTGCAACAAAAACTTTTTATTTAATTACAGACCACGGAAAATGAGTCTCCAAGCTAGGCAGAATTTTAGACAAAGCTAAATAATTCTTTAATGTTTCATAAAGGGGGCAACTGCATCCTCTCTTCCTATTCGGAAGGCAAACACAAGGCTAGTAAAGGACATTACAGTGAAAAAAGCTCTTCCACTTCTGAACAAAGCAATGAGTCTGGATAAAAGTCATATAATTTCCTCTACATTTCCAGGATTTAGAATCTATCTCTCAGGTTTGGGAAGACTGCTCAGTTCCACAAGTAAATTACTTCTTGTGACAGAAGCCTATGGGATTCTACATATTTTCAGTCTGATGGTAACGTCTTTGTAACAGTTATCCAGCTGCCACTCTACTGTTTAAAGTGATCTGCTAAAATGATAACAAATTTCAAGATATTGATGACTTAGTTATTAGATTTAAATGACAGAGGTTGAATTATGCACACTATCCAAATTATATGGCCAGATATCTCAGAAAAAAATATGCTGTATAAAAAGAATTCTCTGATATCATCTATGTAAAGTAAAAAATTTTGAAATACAATATATTAATGTAAGAATGAAAGTAAAATATTTTGACCTCATCAAATATAACTCAACAAGCGTATGGTTCTTAGTCCACACAAGCCTATTATTTTTCTTCCAGTTTAGGAAAATGTTTGGAAATACGGGTGATACTACTCGTACAATCTTGGGTCCATCTATGAATTCATTGTTTGAGTTCTTATTTATGTTATTCTTCATTGCAAAACACTCACAGTGAATTCAGTTTTTCAGAAGATGAAATCCGTATGTTGGTAAATTAGGCTATTACATTTCCTACTTCTTTGGAGGTAATTACTGGTCGATTCATATAGCAGAATTAAAACTAATATTGAAGTTGACAAACTGGTGCCTAAGCTACTGTGAATCAGTAAATTTGAAATATAAGCTGCATTTTATTTAACTATGTGGAAGTAGATGTTGTGCCAAGAAATTTCGACATTATTATTACTGAATAATTTATTTTGATGGTTAATAATATTTTTTTTCCTCTCTCTATTTTTTTTATTTTTATTTATTGTAGGACACGAAGACTCATGAATACTCAAACAGAAAACCTGTCTCTGTTTAAAGAGACAAATCCTTTCCACCTGCAGATTTAAGTATAGACTTAAATACAATTGTCAGATTCCTGCTGTAACACACTTGAGCCTGGTCAGAATACAAGTCACCACTTAAGATATGCTAGCATGATATTACTGTAGCTTTTTAAGAGAAGATTTTCTTCCTGTGGTCAATTTGTCTTCGACAGTTATAAATTATTTCAAGATGGAGTTCAGTGTCCTCAGCTCCTGAGGTACAGCAGCTGCCATGCTGCAGTGCAGCTTTGACCTTTGTTTTCTGTATGACTCCAACAGAATCATTTGAGTCATTTGACATTAAAATAATGTTCAGTGACTCTGTCATTTTCAAGTAATTTCCTGAATAATTTCAAATCTATTAATATGCAGGAAACTGCTGCTTGACAAAGGTTGGATCCTGTGAATCCAGGAGCAGTAGCTAATTTTTAACTTCCCTTATTATCTGCAATGAAACCTGCTATGACAGACTCATTTTCAATACCAGATAGTGAAGAAGATGGAAGCAATGCACATAGCTGACATCCTTGCCTGAAAAATTGCAGTGATCTTATACTTTCCTTGTAGTCTGATGTTTTACATGGAAAAAGAAAGCTAAGCTAAAAATATAATGCTACTGCACCAGACTAGGAGACTTTGCTCCTAAACCTCGTGGAAATTGAGGAAAAGGAATTTAAGTTTTAATAGGAATTTCATCTTTACATTTGCAGCCTATTAATTGATCCTGTTGATTGCAGTTACAAAAAGCCCAGTAACATTCTCTTCATTTGTCAGGCTTATTGAATGGAATGCAAACAGAAGAGCTAACTAATCTATATTTTGCACAGCCTATATCTTGTTATGGTTCTTTTAATGTTACCTCCATTTTTATTTCCATATTACTTAATAACAATATTAAATAACAAAAATTAGCCAACACTTTAAGGTGCTGAGCTCCCTTAAAAACTATTTCCAATGCATTCTTAACTTACTTATTATATTTTAGATAGCCAAGAATTCTATCTGATTATTTTTTCATAGTGTTTTAGAGTAAATGCACTAAGAGATGTCTGTGCCAAGCTACTTAAAGCTTGGTGAAAAGATCATTGCTTTGCTGAAGTGACTGACTATATATTGTGAGCCAGTAAGAACAGGATCATTAAAGAGTTTATTTTGAGCAGCCAGAACAAGGAATGATATTGCTGGATTGAAAGATATGACATATTGTTTTACCTCAATGAATATTGAAGATTGTCTCTTCAAGAAAAATAGAAGACTGCACATCTTCCCATGTCAAAAAATAGATAAGCCCAAGGGGAAGAAAGGAAAGGGAACCACGAGATAAAAACTGAACTGTTGAAATGTAGTGAGTGAAATGTGCTGATTATTGTAGTCATTATACTGTTGTCAATTAGATTAACAAGTAGCTCTGGAAATGGATGATGAAGTAATGGAAAACTTATTTTAACTGCAACCAATTGGCTTTCAGCAAATTAGCTAATGAGTGACTTGTTTTCAACTCAAAGGTGGTTTTCTCAAACTCTGATCTTCTGGATAAATACCTAAAGTAAGAGAGATCATTATCTTCTTACTAATAATGTCTCTGGAAGGCAGAAAAAAATAGCTCTTATTGATTCTTTTTTCGAGTATTTCTAATGAAATAGAAAATATGCATATCTTTCTTTTGAAATAAGCAGAATCTGAACGCTCTTTTCTAGCAATTCTCAGCACTCACAGAGGAACTCATAGAAAGGGAGCAGGTTTCTGGACAGGAGACCAGCTTTAGCATATGATGTAGGGAAAGAGAAAACAATAGAACAGAAACAACTTAAGTGGCTCGAGAAAAGTCTGGTCAGACTCCCCAGCTCAACGAACACAAGCCTGGAACCACATAAAAAGAATGTGACCATGTGCAAGGATGTGGCAAATTGTTCTGTGGCCTTCAAAGCATGTCACATCTCTTTCTTTACTCCCTGTACCTGATGGGTGCAGTTTGATTTTTGACAGGAGCTAGGCATTGTGTTTCCACTCAATCTTAACAGCCTGGCCCATTATTTTAAATCCAGTAAAAAAGTTAGTTTCCATTTATCACTGCTAAACAAAATCTTGTACTTCTTCAGTATATGTACTTAATGTTAGGTATGCAAGAAGTGGGAAAATGTGCCAGAGATACAGAAAAGCTATTAACACATAGTTTAACTCCTCATCTCTAGTCAGAGTTGAGAGAATCTAAATAGAGGCTTGACTTTATGCTATGACTTCATACAAGATACTGCTCTTAGGTATACTTTTAATCTAGTCACAACATGACAGATATGAAGGTCCATTAGCTCAGTTCCTTATTTAAAATTAATTGATGTAAAAAAGTCTAAAATTTAAATACATATATCCATACAGACTTTGCATGTGCATACCTAAGCTATTTTTCAAGTAAGATAATTTGAACTGATGCATCTTTTCATAGAGGAAAACCATACTTTGTAGTTTACGGCATTGAATGGCCAAATTTCTGTGTGCTTGCCTCACACAGAATAGGAAAGGAAAGCAGAAATTATAGCCATGAGTCAAAGCTGTGATAACGGGTTTCAAACTGGAACACCTGCATATGTTCACTAAAAATATGGCTCTAATAATTGCAAGATCATTCTGTCCTGTATTTATTACAGTGATGATGTACTAATGACACAGTACAGTTTCATAAAACTCGGACTCTTTAACCCTTTTTTGTTGTTTCTTTGGAAGGTGGCCATACTTCAGACGCATTGCACCACTGACAAATGAGTGGAGAATGAATGTAGAATGTATTTTCTGTTAGTAGCTTCACAACAGCGTTGTCTAATTCTTACTGTAGCTAAAAAAACTTTGCATGAATGTGCAGCCATTCTGGAGACAGGAAACCTGAAACACTTTCTTATAGTTTGAATGAGATTAATTCAGTCAGGTGATAAAGAATTTTCATTTAGTTAATCTCATCTTTGAGGATTCCACATATTATGTAAAAACACAGGTTTAAAAGATATTTTACTACATGTGGATAATGAAAAACAGAAGAGTTTGGTTAGAATGCAAACCCGTTTCAGCTGCGAATTCTCACCTTTTTTTTTAAGAACCATAAGCTGAAGTTTGTTTTGAATTCACTTAATGAGTTTCCCTACAGTTCCCATTCCTTATTTCTTGTGGAAGAAATATAAAATTCTAGAAGACCCTTCACTATTCAGAAAGTTGACCACTGAATAATAAAGACATTTCTTGGGCTCACCTTAGCAAAAAATTTTGGACAGCAGGAGCAGACAAGTTACAGTTTACGTATACAACACGGAGAGTTTGAGAAGGAACGTTCTTTCATGCTAGACTTTTCCACTTTCCTTAGACCAAAGGTTTATCATGACAATTATGCTGACTAGCTTATCAAATTATCTGTGTTGTCTGGGTCTGAGGAGTGTCTTTTTATCCTATATACTTCTGAATAACACCTACTATAATGACAGTCAGCACTTAGCAGAACTGTCCTATAAAATGTAAAGACTAACAATATATCATTCTGTGAAAAACAGCAATATTATTATTATCTGTAACAAAAAGATGGAAATTTTGATTAGACACAATGGATATCTACAGTCATGACTCAATTATGTGTACAAATAGAAGAGGTGGTACTAATCATGTTCACTTTGAAGAGGCTGATAAAGTACACAGTTTTCTTTTTATTTTTTTATTATTATGGAAAGAAAAACTTGCAATTACTTTTGTCAAGTGAAGGAGAACAGTAGTCCCTCTTTAGGAATAAGTTGGCAGGAAAACAATGCCTTTTATCCTACATAGAATTACTTATATAAAAATTACTTTTTATTGCTGAATTCAGATGAGTTAATACTGGACATATGCATTCCTTAAAGAATATTAATGAGAGGGCAATAAAGCATACTCTAATATCTGATACAATCCAATTCCAGCTGAAAGGATTAGAGAAGCTCCCACTTACTTAAAAAGGATTCACTCAAGGCAGGTTTTTGAAGTTCAAGTGGTTTGTTATTAGAATAAAATTTTCAAACAATTACAAAATAAATAAATTAAAAAAATAAAGCAGCAGTTAAGTAAACAGCAAAAAAACTGAAGCAAAGACTGGTAATCTGAGGGCAATTTTTAAATCAAATTTTATTGCAGCAGATAACACAATTGATGATGCATAGCTCATGGTATAATTATCCCATATTATTGATATGATTGAAACAGAACAGTAACTATGTACTTCTGTCACTTCTCTGTCCAAACACTGTCTCTAAAATACTGTGGACTTCTAACATAAAACAGGACAGACTACTTTACTTTAGCCAGCCAGGCTGTAGGAACTCTGGAGCTACCCAAACAGAGCAGTTTATCTATCCAGCCACTAATGATGACATATAATATATACAATTAGGGGAAGACAGGCTGCTTCCACTGCTACGTGGTGCTTCTGGTCTGAATTGAAAAAAATACTTCTGGATTGCATTGAATTCCTTTTCAGAGGAGGAAAAAGAGTTTATTTGATCTATTTCCTGAAAGTGGTCATCAGCTTAAGACAACGTCAGAAACTGGCTTGAAGTGTCCAGAGCACTAATGTCAGGATCTCTTAAAATATTTCTTTTAATACAAAGTTTACCCCTTAAGACAGAATTTCAGTTCTACAAGGTTATTACGCAGCAGCTAGATCATGAAAAAAACCTGTTTGTGCAAAAACTGTTTGCAAAGTCAGTGGTGAAATGACTGACTTCGAAAATTATTAAGTATAATAATGAGCTATACAACAAATAGCCAGTCACTGAAGTGGGGTGTCAAAAAAAGTATAATTAATGATAAAATTATTAATTGATTAAAGTTTTTCAGACAGTGGGAGGCTTTCAGCAACCTGCAAGAGTATTTACCCAAACCAATTACAGTTCCTCTTTCTTCAAGGAGTGTGAGAGAGGAAAACTGCATCACACAGGGAGAGGAAAAGTGCTGAGTTGTCCTGGATTTAAATAGAGCTAAATTTTTAAAAATGCAGAAAATTGAGTTCTTGCTGATGGTGTTAATAGAAACTTGTCTAATAGCACCTCTTTGTAGGAACTCTGAATATGTATAGTGCAGAATAAAATAAATTGGATAATTACTTGCTCTTAATGGTCTTGTAGTGACTGAAAATTCAGACGCTTTGAGGTATTCCACATGTTTGGTTTGTGGTATAAAAACAGTTTCACAGAATATCCTGATTTGGAAGAGACCCGCTTAGATCATCAAAGTCCAACTTCTGATTCTGCACAGAACCATCTCCAGGAGTCATACCATGTGCCCAAGACCATCATCCAAACACTTCTTGAACTCTGTCAGGCTTAGTGCTGTGGCCATTTCCCTGGGGAGCCTGTTTCAGTGCCCAGCCACCCTCTGGGTGAAGACCATTTTTCTAGTATCCACCCTAAATATCCCCTGACACAATTTCAGGCCATTCACTGGAGTTCTGGCAGTGGTCACCAGAGTAGACAAACTCCGCATTGCTTCAGACTGTTCCAAGAATGAAAATATGTCATAACTTGTCATACTTACCAGATTTAACTTGAGCAATAGCAGTTTCCCATAATCTAGGTAATATATGGAAAGGAAGGCGGCAGAGGGTTTGTGGGGGGAGAGTGCCATTACATTTCTTCAGAGAAAGGGTTAGGAATAAAACTGTATGCTACCATTTGCTCAGTTCTTTTGTTCTCCCTTTCCAAATACCATTTATGTGCTCAGCACTGTAAACTGATTATTCCCCAAATCAGGCTAATTGGCCAATTAGCTGAAAGTAAAGGTAAATTAGACATTGTAAGTATTGCATAATTAGATTTACTGACAATTAATGAACTGCTGCAGATACAGCATATCCACAAAGAAATATCAGGAAGAGGAATAAAAAAGACTGATCTCAAAGTATAAATTGTTAAACATTTTTATATTAAAAAAGAATTTATTTTATTCCTCTGTCTTTTGATTGCTATCAACATTGTTATATTGGTATCAATAGTGATCATTATATAAGTAAATAAAGAATTATTCTTTTCTAGAACTTTGAGTATAGGCAGTCTTGCTGATCAGCAGACCTCTACTACTGATAACTTCAGGTGTAATAACTGTACTCTGTTGAAGCTATTAGATCTATCTAGTAGTTAACAGTCATTGTGAGGTTGAAGTGAAAATAAGATTGCCCACAACAGGAATTTCAAGATACAGCCATGTAGCTTTGGATGCAAAGAAACATTGAAAGTTTTGAAGGCATACTCATAGATCACAAAAAAGGTTTGAGATTTCATTCCTTCTTTTCACCCTTTTCCTTCTCCACTCTCATTCCTCTCAGTTTTCACAGCCTTGCAGAACCACAGAATATGCTGAGCTGGAAGGGACCCACAAGGATGATCGAGTCCAACCCTTAACCCTGCACAGGACCATCCCCAAGAGTCACACCATGTACCCGAGAGTATCATCCAAACACTTCTTGAACTCTGTCAGGCTTGGTGCTGTGACCACTTCCCTGTGGACCCTGTTCCTGTGCTTGAACCACCCTCTGAGTGAAGAATCTTTTTCTGATATCCAACCTAAACCTCCCCTGACAAAACTACAGGGCATTCCCTCGGGTCCTGTCACTGGTCACCACAGAGAAGAGATCAGTGTCTGCCCCTCCTCTTTCCCTTACAAAGAAGTTGGAGACTGCAATGATGTCTCCCCTAGTCTTTTCCAGGCTGAACAAACCAAGTGGCCTTAACTACTCCTCATAGGGCTACCACTCAAAGCCCTTAGCATCTTCGTTGCCCTCCTTTAGACTATGCCTAATGGTTAATATTTTTATTACATTGTGGTGACCCAAACCTGCACACAATATTCAAGGTGAGGCCACCCCAGTGCAGAGCAGAGCAGAACAATCCTCTCTCTCAACCGGCTGGCGATGCTTTGCCTGATGCCCCCCAGGACACGGTTGGCCCTCCTGGCTGCCAGGGCACAATGACTCCTATTGAACTTGCCACTGACCAGGACCCCCTGGTCCCTTTCTGTGGCACTGCTTTTCAGTATCTCCTTCCCCAGTCTGTACGTACATCCAGAATTGCCCCATCCCAGGTGCAGAATCCAGTATTTTCCCTTTATGTAGTTCATGTAGTTAGTGATTGCTCATTTCTCTAATTTTTTGAGGTCTCTGTAGGGCCTCCCTACTTTTGAGGGAGTCAAGAGCTCATATGAGTTCTGTATCATCAGCAAACTTGCTCAGTATCCCTTCCAGTCCTGCGTCCAAGTAATTTATGAAGATGTTGAAGAGCACAGGGCCTAAGATGGAGCCCTGTGGAACCCCACTAGTGACAGGTCA
>JAWWES010000115.1:55695840-55724005 GCA_035583135.1 Lophotriccus pileatus
GAGTAGAGTGGGAGGATCATGTCCCTCAGCCTGCTGACCATACTCTTCCTGATGCACCTCAGCGTACTATTGGCTCCTAGCTCCTAGCTGCAAGTGCACATTGCCTGCTCATAGTCAACTTGTCATCTACCAAGACTCTCAGGTCCTTCTGGAGCAGAACTGCTGGAGCAGAACTGCTCTCTAGTAAGTCAACCCCCAACCTGTACTGATACTGGAGGTTATTCCTCCCCAGTTGCAGTACCCTACACTTGCCCTTGTTGAACCTCTTTCGGTTTCCACCCAATTCTCCAGCCTACCAAGATCCCACTGAATGGGAGACAGTGTCAAAAGCCTTGATGAAGTCAAGGCAGATAACATTCACTGCTCAACCCTCATTGACCCATCTAGATATGTCATCACAGAAGGCTATCAATTGGTCAAGCATGATTTCCCCTTCACGAATCCATGCTGACTACTCCTGATGACCCTTTCTTCTACATGCTTGGTGATGAGCTCTGGAATGACCTGTTCCATCACCTTTCCAGGCATAGAGGCAAGGATGACTGGCCAGTAGTTTCCTGGGTCCTACTTCTTGCCCTATCAAACTAGTCTTTGTTAAACTGAACTTTCTTTGTAAGCAATGATGACTAAAAACAACAGACGAGTTACAAATTTTAAATCATAGTAAATAAAAAGTGGAAAGTGCAGAGCTAGTAATTTATCAGAAGTAACTAAGTGTTATAGTCAATATAGTCAATATAGTCAAAACTGCAGGAAGGACATGCAACTGAGGATAATTAGTGGCTACGTTAAGGTACGTGCACTGTGCAACTGGGATGTGTGAGTGCAGCATAAGAAAGCATATGAGCCATTTTCAGTCTAGTGAGTATGTGTATGAAATACAACACTGTCCTGGATCACAGTCTTCAGTGGAAGATAGCAAGAAGTATACAGATGCTAGTTCTCCAAACCCATCCAGTTTGCATCACTGTTACCTCTGCAGTGGTGCAAAAAATGTGGCAGTGCTCTTCTCGTGCTACAATCAAGCATACAGCCTTGGTGAAGACATGCTCTTATGGTAAGCCATATGCATTATTGCAATCAAACCTTGCAATTTCACAGCAGACTGTGTGTACCTCAATACTGCCGTTCAGTTCATTCAGTGAGACTGTTCGACATGTCAAGGTGATGGGTAGAAACTCCCTGCCTCAGGTGTTGCACTTTTAGTTAGCAATTCCTAATGGTAGGATATGGTCTTTTCTCACAAGAACAGACAGTCTTGTTACGTATTTTATTTGCACCATCTGGCTTTGTAGTTCTATCTGGGAAACATATGGGAAACTTCAGAACAAGTGAAAATAAAACATTATGTGCAACAGGCTGTGGAAACAGTCTGCCACTCTTGGCAGATCCCTTACACAAGTAAATGTCACTCAGGATTGTAGTTGTCAAGTCGAATGGTGGCCCACACAATGCCAGGTGCCCGGCACTGAGCATGTCTGTGTATTTCGGGAAATGAGGTGTGCAGGTGTGCTGTGCAGCCACTCCACAGTCAGCTGTTGGAGCAGCTTCTCCGTCCTGAGAGGGCACTGTGAAACACAGGGCTGTCTTTCCTTTTGGAAAGAATAAGAGGTGGGGGAAAACTGTGCTCTTATAGTACAAATCAGCTTCCTGCAAATTCCTTTGAACTGAAACAAAAATGTTATGCCCTGAAGCCTATCTGGTGTTGAACTCTAAGGTAAGATTTTTTTGGCAATAGATTAATAATCAGCACAGTCCTGAACTCTGTTTCTGAAAATGTCTCTAAGAGGATATCAGCAGAAATGAAGGGTGAAACTCTCAGCTTGGTTTGTGTGCTTCAGAAAGCTTGAAAGGCAAAAGTAGTGTCCAAGATTCATACATATATTTTTGTTTACATATACATTATTAAATTCATGTAAGGGTACAAATAATTACAAAGACAGATAAGGAAAAATGATACAAATAGAGCCCTTCCCTCTTTTGTTGGAAAAAGACTGTGGCTGATAGGATTTGAAAAAGTTTTGTAGACTTTTCCTTTCTAGCTAGGATTTGGCAGAGGGTCCCCTTGGGACAGTAGTGGTGAAGCTGGGTAGCACTGACCTCTTTTCTTCCTTTCCTGGGACAAGACAATGCTTGGAATCCCTTTGCTCTGACTTAAGGGCATTGCAGGAGCAGTACTGTTAATTCTTTCTCTTGGTCTCAGGGACAGCAGCGTCTGAATTTCTTGCACTTCCTCATGAGCCTCTGGCACTTTAACATTTATTCAGAGTTTGGTTGACCTCTGCTGCCTTTGTGTATCTTTAAAGTTCATTTCTGTTCAACTGTCAATACATCTCTTTTGCAGCTTTGAAATAAGAAGCTTTAGGGTGACTAAAAGGATGTTTGTAACTATTCAGTCAAGTGTGGCTGTGATTTTAAAGATCTTGCCGTTTTCGGTTGACTTTTTACTAATATTACGTCTATTTTCATCCACATCTTTGGAAAATACGTTGCATTCTCTAATCACTTTAACTTGTTGTTCATGAAAAAAGCTATGAGGTAGAAATAGAGGTAATTTTGGGGGTCAGCATTTATCTCAAAAAATATTTTCTGCAGCAATCTTTTGTTTAATCTTCAATCCTTTGTAATCTTACAATCAGTCTTTCCCAGAATGATTGAAGGGTATCATCATAAGCAGAAAGTAAACCTTAAGTTGCATAAAATAGTTTTAATATGCTGCTAAAACACAAGTAAGAAGAAGAGCAGATGTAAATGCAACAGTAATTGAGCACTGAGATTGAGGTTAAGTTCTACAAGAGCTCCGAAGGAAATAAGGGAATAACACGGGTCAGTTTAATTCTCTACTGAAAAGAGACATGACCGTTATCTAATCTGTCACATTATATGTGACATTCTGCTCTGAATAGAGATGTAGGAGTTGTAGCAGAAGCTCTGTTCCTGTTTGCCAATTATATGTCAGTACAATAGCATGGTAAGTCTAATGTAAATATTTTAGGGTGTCTTTTCCAGTTTAGAACCAAAAAAAACCCCACTGTGCTTCTGCTTTACCTTTTTCAGTCCCACGCAAGAAGTCAGTCAGCAACCTCAGGTGGGGTGCAGTAAGCTCAGATGTTTTAACTCAAAACAATATACGTTCTGTTCTCTAGGGGAGACAGGCATGATAAGAGATGAAAAAGGACATACTTGTTTCATAAAATGACAATTTTATCCTCAGGAAGCCTTGCCTTTCAAAACTGTGTTTGCAATGTAAAGCTCTGTTGTTCTCCATCTCCTTGGCTGCTTTTTACTGTCAGAGGAATCAAAGGACCAAGTGTAGCCCAGCTGATAATCCGCAAAATTTTTTTGCCAATCAGGAAACATAGCTCAGTTGTGGGCAGCTGTGCTATTAAGCAGCAGGAGATGTCTAGGACGTACCTCATAGGCAACTGTGATAATCAAACCTGGAGGTGGTGTAGTCACAAGTCTCATTCCTAACCAAGGAGAGTCACAATCTTCACTCTGAAATTAAAAAAACAAAAAAAAATTGCTATTCCTGATGACTTGTGCCAGCTGGTTGCTGCAAGCCCTGGGGACTGAGCAGATGTCTTAGGAGGTTCAACTCACCAGCACCATGCCAGCCAACTCCTCCTTTCAGCAAGATGCACGTCAGGGACATTTTCTGTTGTACCAGACTGTGTAGACCACCTGCATCTGATCTATCTGCCAACCATATTCATCTTTTCTAAACCAGAGTACCTCTAATTACATTCTCATACAAATATTTGGTTAGGTTTATGGTTTTTCCACATCATATGACTGCTCATATTATTGGATGCTTTCTTCTTGTTATCCAACTATATCCTTTTCTAGCACAGAAACACCCTTTGATCTCTTCTCTGTCTCCCTGGTATTTAATCTGAATTTTTTTCTTTTAATTTTTTGCTTATGTTCACACTTCCTCCCTCCCTCCCCTTTGTGATATTTCTGTTCTTCTCTTTTCCTGTTTCTATGTCTGCATCCTCACAATTCTTTTTTCTCTCTTCTCTTTCCTGCTTCTTTTTATTTCTCTTATTTCTCCTACAGAGAAATAAACAAGTCACCCTGGGACCAGTCCTGTCTAATATCTTTATCAGTGATCTGGACAAATGCACCCTCAGTCGGTGTCCAGAAGACACTAAGTTGGGCAGGAATGTTGATCTCTTGGAGGGTAGAAAGATTCTGCAGAGGAGGGTAAGAAGGTTCTGCAGAGGGATCTGAATAATCTGGATTGATGCGCCAAAGCCAATTGTATGAAATTTAACAAGGTGAAGTGCTGGGTCATGCACTTGGGTTTCAACAAGCCCTACAGAACTACTGGCTGGGGAAGAAGTGGTTGGAAAGCTGCCTGGCAGAAAAGGCACTGGGGGTGCTAGTCGACAGCCACTGAACACGAGCCAGCAGTGTGCCCAGGTGGCCAGCAAGGCCAATGGCATCCTGGCCTGTATCAAAAATGTTATGGTCAGCAGGATGAGGGCAGTGATTCTCCCCCTGTACTCAGCACTGGTGAGGCCACACAAGTCCTGTGTCCAGTTCTGGGCCCCTCACTGCAAGAAGGACATTGAGGGGCTGGAGCATGTCCAGAGAAGGGCAATGGAGCTGGTGAAGGGTCTGGAGCACAAATTTTCAGGAGCAGCTGAAGGAGCTGGGGGTTTTTAGGCTGGAGAAAATGAAGTTCAGGAGTGACCTTATTGCTCTCTACATTACCTGAAAGGACATTGTAGCGAGGTGGGGGACATCAGTCTCTTCTCCCAAGCAACAAGTAACAGAACAAGAGGAAATGGCCTCAAGTTGCACTTGGGAAGGTTTAGGTTGGATATTAGGAGACTTCTTCACTGAAAAAGTTGTCAATCACAGGAATAGGCTGCCTAGTGAAGTGGTTGAGTCAACATCCCTGCAGGTATTTAGTGCTTAGGGACATGTTTTAGTGGTGGGCTTGACAGTGTTTTGTTAATGGCTGGACTCAGTGATCTTAGAGGTCTTTTCCTACCTACGTGATTCTATGATTAACAATTTCTTGTGTCCTTTTTCTTGATCATATTGTTAGCACTACATTGTGGAGTTGGATTAATCTATTTTTCAGTGACATTTCCAGGCAGAAAATTTAAATCAAACTAATTCATCTCCTATGAATATAAATCTGTGAAATGAATTCTTTCTTATGAAGTTCTGACAAACCCCAATCTTAAAATCCAACTTCTTTAGTTTAAGACAAATGCTGAATTTACAGTTAATCCCCTCCCACTCTTACATCCCACTTCATTAAACACCTTTCCTCTGAGTAAGGTCACCACAGAAGTTTTGTCCCTGAACTTCACAGTGCTGAGTCTAGAACTATTAGAATTTTGTTTTCTACTTCTGAGAAACTGTTTAGTCTGTGAACAATATTTTTGTTTTCAGGCTAATTGAAGAGGGATGTTGTCTTGCGTCATATGGTAGATGCACAATATCTCATTTGTAATCTCTGTAACAAACCAGAAACCTAAAGAGTTCATTAAGTTTGTTGAAATCCTTGTTGAAGGTCCTTTGCCAGAAGCAACAGCTAGAATAATAATTTTCCAACAAATATATTTCCTTTCTCTTGAAAGAAAACAAAACACTAGCAATAGTTAGGTAGATGTCAAATTTTAATGCTGTTCCTTCAGTTTTCTGATGTCAATAATTTAAAGGGGGCATTGAATTTCTGTAGTTTTAGTGGATCTCTAAAGGACTTAGCAAATAGATAGTGGTCAAAAAGGCTACATAATACAGCCTAAGCTCATGTGAATGACAAATCTGGGTTTCTGTGTCCTTTCAGAAACCCCGAGAGTCCTCATATGACAGGAGTGAGATTACCTGTCATCTTTAAATCATTGAAGCTTGAGATCAAAAAAGGCTCCTAATCTTAACAATTCTTTTCCTGCATATCTTGGTGTAGTCATCAAGGTCAGAACCTGCAGCTGTAGTGCTTGTTCCTAATATGATAGTGAAGGAAGTTGCAAATGGATGAGCAGTGCAAGCAGGGAAATGGAGAAAAAAATCTGCGTCTTGCACACAAGGGAACACAAATCTTCATATATTCTATACATGTTGCATATTGAAAACAGAGTTTAAACATCATCCAGGTACTGAGTAACAGATCAGTTCAGCTTTTTTCCTTCTATTGACATTTCTTAACACTTACACTGCCCTACACTCTTCTACACCTTTAAGTTAGCCCAGGTTTTTCTCTCTCATCCTATTTTCTTTTAGTATATTGTGTTTTATTATAAAAAAACACAACACAATAAATGGCAGTTACAGTTAAATTATTGTGTTTGTTACCAGTGGCTGCTTGGCACCATGAAGATTGCTTTCTGTTAGCCCAGATCCATACAAATGTCTTCTGCAGAGCTCTACCCCTCACTCTGAGGAAGACTGCCTGTGCCTGAGCCAGTTCCCAGGACGGCACTCATCAGCAGAGGAAGGAAGAGAACCCATAAGCCATTACATTAGGCTGAAACAGGTCTTCAAGACTTAATATTTATTGGCAAACTGTGTTTCCCATTTTGAAGTCTCCCCCATTGAAGGAGAAGGGCTGGGCAAGGCTTTCCATCTCTAAGTGGTGGTTTTGAGGTAGAATAAATGTTTAAAATGTAACCATGGACTAATAAGCCACTCTGAGCGAAGCTTAACTACTCCTTTGAATGTGCCTGTAGTTCACTTTTCTCGTTCCTTCCACAGAGGCAAGCACTGAAATAGGCAGATTTTAAAAAGCACATTTCCTGCTGCTGGGGGCAGTAAATGTATCTCTTTAGTTGATTGAATATAGCACTGAATGGTCTTTAGATTCCTGTGATTGGAATTCATAGTAGTCCTTTAGTACAGTGGTTTCCAAAGTTTTTTGATCAAGGTAAAATCTTATGAGTACACATTCCCTTTATATCTACATTTACTTATTTGTGAATTATGTGCGTGTACACTGTACTATATATGATGCACATTCTAAACCATACACAAGAATAGAAATTTTAAAAAGGATGAGATAAAGATTAAATAAACACTATTTTAAATTTTTTAAACATTTTATCTTACTTATTAATGTCACAAAAAATATTTTCTTTGTGTACCCCACAGGATTATCTTGCACACTCCCTAGAGTGTATGAACCCCCACATGCTTTGGAGACCACTGTTCTAATGGATGTGCTAGAGTGCACTGAGAACCTTCTCAGCAGCAGTAGTAACAGAAGTAATCTGGCCACAGACCAGACACTTGATTTTAACATCACGTTCACATGAATTTTTCAGTCTTTCAGGTCTAATTCATCTTCTTCTTTGAGTCTTCTGGAATAACTGCGGCTGGTTTGAGTTAAAAACATTGTTATTATGGTATTAGGAAGTGATGAAGTAACATCACATTAACTTGAATTTTTCAGTCTCCCAAGTCTAATTCATCTTCTGCTTTGAGTCTTCTGGAATATCTGTGGCTGGTTTGAGTTAAAAACACCATTATTATGATATTAGGAAGTGATGAAGACTTGACAGCAGCTGTCTGCTCACTTCCTTTTGAAGTGAATCACAGAAATTAAATAAGATAGTGTTTGTCATTTATTTAATTGTTTGGAAATGACTGTTTATTAAAAAGTACTGGAAGAAGGCTGATGTATTTGCAGTATTGACTTCAGTACATGAATCAACATTGTTATCTGAAACACTCTTGGATTTAGACCTGAATGTACAGTATGTTATTTAACTATGAGCCTAACATAAGCATTACCATTAATTAAAACCTATCTTTTAAATTCTGAAAATATTTTAAAATTTTCTTGGCCTTCCAAATTTAAATATTTATGTAAGTACTCTAAGGCATTGTGCTTTTCTGTTTGTTTTTATGAAGATCAAACATTTGAACCCCACAAATTTTCAAGCAGTGGAATACAGAAGGAGAACAACTGCCCCCATAATTTTTCATTCCCAAAACAAGACTTTGAGGGTGACCTGGGCTGGACTGAACTGCTGCTGTAAAGAACAGACTTCAGCCCTCTGCTCTGCTGTCTCTGATGCACACGCCACTGAAGCACCAATCTTCTGCAAAAACTCCAACCTCAGAACTTTGACTTTTCGGAAAAAACACCTTTAATATTTATACCAAATAATTAAAGTTGTAATCAATAAGTTTAAAAAGTCTAGTCTTTTAAATTGATTTTTTTTTTGTTTTCTATCTCTCAGAAAATCAAACGTAGTCTTCAGTTTCCTATTTTCTTACTGTAATAGCTGCATCTCCATCTCCATCCCCCTTGCCAAGTTCCAGTGGTCTGGAAAATGCCACAGCTGCCCTTAGGCATAATTAGGGAGCTGCTGAACCCCAACATGTAGGAAAACATGGATAGCAGAAAGTTCATTGAAAATCCCTCTCCCTGTTTGAACCAAGTAACACATAAACCATGTAAACAACTTACATGTAATTGTTCTTATTATGCCACATTTCTGTCACTGTTGGTTTTAACTTCTATAGTTTAAAACTATTAAAGGAGTAATCATACATTATCTCTACCTTGCAGTAATGACACTATCCCTCACTTAAAAGCTAGAAGCTATTATCTTGCCAAATTAAGGAAACCTCCTAATGATTCTGTTGTCGGGATAAACACTTATTCATTCTTCTCTTCATTTTTGTCAGTGAAAAGATATTCACACTTCTCTAGAGCCTCTTCAACAGCAAAGAGCCTGATCCTGCTCATGCTTAAGTAAAAGAGTTCCCACAGAGTTGATGGGAAATGGAGAGTAGACCATGGTCAAAAGTACTGTAGTGTACAGACAACATAACAGCACCTAGCTGGCAAGAAGATTAGCAAGCACATCTGTTCTGAACCATTAAAATGATATAAAGAAATTACCTTTAAACCACCTGCAGGACAGTAATTCCACACAATCATTACAGAGTCATTAAAAGTTAATGTAGAAAAAACACCACTGTGGGAAATGCAATCTTCTTCTGTGTTTACTAGATACTCTAAAAATGTGAGGAGAGAACAGCCTGAAAACTATTGTGTCAGATGATTATGCCTTGTCTTCAAAACATATTGTCTCACATATTTCTTATGTCACAGGTTAGACTACTTTTCACATTTTCAACCCATACTGAGAATTTCCATGTTGGACATAATATGAACAGGGCAGCAGGATTTGGTAGCCCAGTTGAGGAGATGTTCTTGGACAGTGGTATAGGCATCTGAATGTCAGTTTTTGAAATCCTTATGTTCAAAGTAGAAAAATCAGGATGGCTATAAGCAATATGGATGCAAGAAAGATGTAGTACAATTGGGGAGGGGACATAATTATTCATATTAGGATAAAAGAAGAAATAGAGAGAAAAAAATGGAGTGCAAAAGAAGAGTCTAATATTTTAGATCAAAATAAGAGTTATGTATTAAATGGTGTAACAGAGAACATTGTGATTAAATACTGGAATATTTTCTTATAATCCTTTGTTACATAGATAACGTGAATGGAAGGATCTATGAAGGGAGGGAAAGGAGAACGTTGCTTACAGATGTGTTCATCTGCTCTGAGGGACAGAAAGTTATGGATGACAGACCAAGCTGGAAGAGGTATGTGGAAAGCACTACCTGTTGACTTTGTTAAGACTTTGACATTGTCTCCCAATGACAGTTTTGTAAACAAACTACGGAAATACAAGTTTGGACAAAAACATTTGGAGCTGAAAAGCTCCATGCACGTGGGGGAAGCTATCTGATGTAGAATCACCAGTATGTCCCCATTAATTGGAGAGTTACATTGTGTGGAGTGTTTTCTTTAATGACTGAAAGGAGAGGACAGAAAATCTTATTAATTTTAAATAGGATTAGAGGCAAAGGAGCTGCATGTACTTTGGAAGAAAAAAAAGGAATGAAAACTGAACTTGGCAGATTGGAGGAAAGGTTTGAAATCAAGATCATGTAATTTAAGAGGAATGAGCTCTGGATGTTATAATGATTTAATTTAAAAAGCACATGATATTGTGGTGTATAAGAGGGAGTAAATTCTAACTGTAAAAATATACAGCATGAAAAATGTGTGAAGTAGTATTTTATATCTACCAAAATCCACTTGGATTATTTTTTCCATACATCAACAAAGATGCATCGGAGGTGTAATCTCCACAAAACAAAATCCAGAGCAGAAAGAGTGGTCAGGAATACTGAAAATTAAAGTTGACACATTGACATAGAGAAACAGAAAGACTTGGCATGGAGAAAACTGAAGTGTGACATACTAACTATCTATGAAATACAATCTATAATATTTAAATGTTGATTTTGAAAAATTCAAGTACAGTAAGTTGTTCCCCACATCTACTGAGGAGAGTACAAGAAAGTATACCTCAGTTTCAGCAAACAGTGGTGAGGCTGGCTATCAGGGAGAAAAATCAATTAGGATAGTTGACTACTAGCAGATGCTTCCCAGGTAAGCAGTGAAATTCCCATCAGTGGAATGTTTAAGGCATTGGTTAGTCAAACATCAGTTAGGGACAGTACTGATGTAATCAGCTGTTCCTTCAGTCAGAATGGTAGCTGATGTCTCAGGACCCTTCCCCCACCATCCTATGGCATAGCAACTGCCTGAACTGCCTGGAAGAAAGTAATTTGTACAGTTCATAATAACAAAGTCAAAAAAAAAAAAATCAGTGTAAAGGCCTTGTCAAGGCCACATAAAGCACCTACCTGGTGCTGTTAATTTCAGCAGTCAAATCTTGCACTAACTTCAGTGGGACAACCTTCAAAAGGCTTGGAAATGGCCAACATTGGTCTGGAAAACAAAGTGTCAGATAACCAAAAAGAGCATTTAAAAATGTATAATTACAAAAATGTCAGCAAAAGGTAAAGCTACAAATGCAATAAAATAATCAAAGGAAATAGATACTTCTGCAGCAAAAATCTGGTCTTATGTCATTTAAATACACAAGCAAAAAGCCAATCAAGTATTCTGTGAAGCCACTGAGGGATATACAGAAAGTGGGAAGTAAGTTAATGACGTTAGTATTGCTCTGAGCCTGAATAAATTCTCTGCTTTCGTCTTCATGAAATAAGCCAAAGGTCAGATTCTGAGGATTGGGATATTTTCCCAAGTGGGAGGGAAGGGAATGGAAGCGTTGAAAGACTTTATAAGTACATCAAAGCAGAGAGGCAATTAGAGCTGATAAAAGTTCACATAGAAGCAGATACAGATAAATTGCATCCCAGATTTTTTTTTTAACTTAGCAAGATGTAGTAAGATATGGTGGTTTCCAGCTCTTAAGATCTAAGAAAGCATAATATAAATATAGGATTCAAAAGAACAGAGATTCAAGAACCAAATCAGGGCAGCCACGACACTGAAATTTATTTATTTGATGATTTCTATGTTTGTTTATTTATTATCTCACTGAGACATAAAGGAAAGACTCTGTAATGAAACTCAGGGAGATGGGTTATACATAGAAGAAGGAATGACATAACAGTGAGTGTTGATCTGAAATCATCACTGCGGTGTTTTCCAAAATAATTTGCACTTTGCACAGCCTCAGATGTTTGTTACTCTTGAAGTTGTTTTCTTAGTATGTTATACTTCAATGAAACATATCTGAGTTATTTGCTGTAGAAGTATGACAGAAGATAATCCACTGATATTCTATTATGATGATTTCAAATGTAGTTTGTTCATATCATTTTAGCTTTCTTGAGTGTATGAGTTAAATAACATCTGCTGTCTTCTTTAGCCTATTCTAGCTTTGCTCAATTGGCCCATCCTGTGCAGGATATTACTATGTTCTTTACAAACCAAAATCAGGGAGAACAGCTAAGAGGGGAGAGTTAAAAAGAAGTCTGTGATTTCCCAGATAACTTTAGCTGGTGTACTGCCCAATGCATTCAGCAGGGGGGACTACACTGATATACAGAAAGAAACTGAGAAACACAGCATCTTTACTGTCTTTATGTGAGCACGCATAGACACTGTGTTGTGCCCTTTTCTTTAAGTGGGGCAGGAATGCTTTGTGTATAGCTCACAAGTGTATATTCAATATTGAAATGATATGAATTTTTCAATTCATAATCTTTTAGCATTTCCTCTCCTTCACCTATGATACCTTATAACCTGCTGGAAACAACTTTGCAGAAGAAAGTTGTAGTGGTTTTCTTTGGTTAATGAAAAGTCAAGGTTCATCAGATGTTTACAGCCAGTTACATTTTTGACCACAAAATGGGAGCACAGAAATAATTATTAAAGCATTTCTATTTGTAAATGATCTTCTGAATACTAAAAAAAAAAAAAAAAAAAAAAAAAAAAAAGGAGAAAGAAAGAAAAATTAAATACATTGGCAGTTGAAAATCTGGCCTATAATGTATAAGCGCTTTTTTTTTTAATTTAACAACTGACAGCAAGCTGAAAAAGTCTGCACAGGAGGTCCCTTTTCCACAAAACCATTACACCAAAAAGCAGTGTCCAGTGAAAATAGCAAAGGCAATGATAAAAGCCAAGGAAACTTGGAAAATCTCTGTTACAAATTGCTTCAGACAATACTTACACTTGTAAGGATGGTTCCTGTTAGAACTGACTGAATTCAGTCAGCTCTTGTGTTTACAGAAGTGATAGTAAAAATTCCTAATTGAGAAAAAAATTACTTTTGAAATATTTTCTTTTCAGGGGAAAAAAATCAAGAATATATAAAGTTGAAAAAGCCATCTTTTTAAAAGCATTATACAAATATGATCTATGTGATTATGAAAATTGTGTGATAAAAAGTGAGCTTTAAAATACTGAAATGCTGTGTAGCTCTCTTTGTGTGGTTTACTGGAAAAACATTCTCATTTAAAATGCAACATTTAAACAAACCAAAATAAAGATTATATTCAGAATACCAGCCTGAAATGCTGTAAATCTGGCTTACAGATTTCAAAAGACTTTTTTTTTAGACTTTTAATCACTTCTAGTTGCAGATATTTGAACTTAATTTTATTTAAAGTGTAGTCCTGAACAGAAACCACAAGCAACAATAAGTACAGGTTTTACAAGACAATTGAATGACCCAAAATGTAATGTTGAGGAATTTAATTTTTCATTCTAAATATCATGTACAATTCATATATTAATCCATTAGCCTTTGATTTGATGACTGCACAATCCTTTCCACTCAGAAAGTTTATCAGTGTCAGGATTTTTCTGTAGTAGTTGCAAGTCATCTTTGGACATGGAAAGTGGTCCATGCTCCCTTGACATACATTGAGCATATGAGCAGTAAGTCTTTATGGATTACTGGCTAAACTCAGTATTTTAGTAAAAGGAAGGTGCCCAGCATTTCAAGTCATGTTACAGCCATCTGTAACATGTTACAGTCATGTTACAGACTCTGAAGAATGGGCATTTTATGGCTTATTTTCATCTTTGTTCCTGCTAGAGGAGTGGAGCTGGGTCACAGGATGCATCTCCAGACACCAGGCACTGCTCAGTCCACCTGTAATGCTAGTTTAAGCCATGAGGGAGCTGGATTTTTCAGGGGACATTGTTCATCTTTTAATATGCTTTAAATGCAAAAGTCTCGTACCGAGGAACTACAACAACGAAATGGCAGCTGAGGATATTGGATTTAATTTCTGGTCTTGTGGGATATTAAATATGTTGCTTATATTCTCTACATCTTAGTTTCTCCTCTTCTATCAGATGATTTTAATGATTCTAGCTTTGCTTCCCAGGAGTGTTCTTGATGAGCTTTAATTAATATCTTAAAAGTGTTCTGAGCTCCTTACCTATGCACTATAATATCAATATGAGATATGATTAGACTTGTGAAACAATGACTATCCCAAAGGTTAATAACAACAAGATTAATGGTGTATTGAATTTTATGTCATCTGTTAGCAGCTCACATGTCAGATAATACAGTTTTATACTTGTACCTGCTTAGAGGAAAAGAGGTTTTGACTGAAGATTTTTTTCCTCTCTATTTTTATGTATCATGTCTAAACCAGTTCTGATAAAAAGTGTCTATTCCTTTCAGAGATCTCATTAGTCATCAGAGATTCACTTTTTAATAAGTAACATCACTGTGGTGTTGAACAGAAAAAATTTCAACTCCAACACTGGAAAAGTGAATTTCATACTCCTCATAAAGCCTCATGTCACTTGAGGCCTTCTTATTACTTACTCAGGCAAGTCTGCTTGGTATAGTTTTCACTGCTTCCAGATTTAAAATGGAACTAATTCTGCAGCTTCCCTTGGATTCCCTTTGAGACTAAGTTACACCTAGGTTGGCCAGAAGTCACTGTCATCTAAACAGCCATGTAGTGCAGTGCTGCAGGTGTTTTGATTGCCATGATCTTGGACTTCAGACTTCAGAAAATTACTTGTCACGCTTGTGTTAAGTCCTCCTTCTTAATACTCTTTCAGAAGTGCTAGAGTTACAAACAGTCATAGAAAGAAAAGTGGTGTTGTCATGCTTTGAATAAAGGCCTGCCATGGTAGACACACTGCTGCATGGGTGCTGAAAGTCTTCTGCCTCCACCGTTGCACTGTTATTGAAAAAACAAGACTTTCAGCAACATTATATGGAATTGGCTGTCCAAAAACTGCTGGAAGTCAGTGCTGGTGTTCCCTGTACACAGTAGGACTGTCAACAGAACATCTGCAAATCCTGAATGTGCTGACCAAGGCAGTTCCTAAGGTAGGCCATCCTGATTCAGCAGGATATCTCCAGGGATAAGACACTTCTCTGAACACTATCAGGATTTCTTTTATTTTTTATATATTCCAGAATATAGATGCCTTACAAAATTTGCAGTCAGTACCTCAACTCAAAACCCATGAAGTAAATACAAAGATTTTGCAATTGTACCAAGAATCTACACTTCTCCCAGCCTCCTTCATTTTTGCTGTTTCTCTGGCATCATGAAGGCTTTTTTAGCCCGTTTGTAATGAAGCATTTTCAACAGAAAGATTCAAGAACATTCATTTTCCTTGACCATTGCCTAAATGCATACATCCCTCTGCTTAGCACAATTTAGTAGGAAGCTGCTTGAATCTGCTCTGACAGTATCTGAGGACCCTATGTGTTCACACTGCCAGGTTGTTGCCAAAGGAGGAATTCTACCATTCACTGGGGATGCAGGACGAAAACTTGAATGCTGATATGTAGGTGAGTTCAGAGAGCAGCTCCAGCTCAACACACCCGGATGCAACAGGCAGTATCACATTTGCTCTGTGGATATTTATGAGATGTGAGCATCAAATCTGTTGCAACATGAGGGGCTTCTGGACTCTTCCAGCATCAGAACCTAAAACATTCAAGGAAATACAAAAATTTGTTTACTTTCAGTGTCTTAAGGTTTCTTCAGGGTTGGGCAAGAGTGGAAATTGTTTGGAATAAGGAGTGCTTTGCTGGGTAAATGGAGCATGGTGATCACCTCTCCTGACATTGCAGACCCCTTAAGACTCACAGAGAATAACACTGACCTTAGAAAGTAGGGAAAAAAGCAGCTCCATCATCCTTGTGGGGACAGCAGCATTATCCATGTTTCCCTGTCTCCCAAGTGAACATCTGCATCTGCTCCAAGTGAATCCCTTCATCATCCCCTGGGGAAGTACTCAGTGGCCTGCAGTTCCCTCAGCAATGCTTCTTTTCTGTGATAAACCACAGTGCAGGACTCAGGTTGTCATTGTTCATGATCTGCAGTGAGTTATGAAACAACCTTTGGCCTCTTTTTAATAGAAAATTACTTTTATTGATAATCTAACAGTATTATTACCTATAATTTTTTCAGCTAATGTAACTGAACATCATAAAGTCAACTCACTCTTTTTTACTACTATTATGGCATGTTATTTTTTCAGACTGTATAGTTAATGGTGAGGTGCACCTATCATGAGGGTGTAAGAGAAGGACCAAGGACTTATTGTAAGGCTAAAACAGGCTGCCTTTGTGTCTTGATTTTGTCACTCCACCACACCTCTCTGTTTTCCAAAAGCATATGCATATATCTGTAGAAAATAATAAAAGTACACCCTGTCAAACACATATTGTGTGTAATACTCACCAGGATTACAGATTGCTGAGTTCCTGTGATGCTGAGGGTAGGGCGTTATAAATGCTGTAGACATTCAGCCACAGCAGGGTCCATAAAAGCTGCCTTGTCCCCATCACTGCCATTCCCTTGGCCATGAGCACATCACCTTGCAATGTGTGATCAGTCTAAGAACCAGTTTAGATCAAGCTCACTAATCTTTTGTAGTAAGTGTCACCAGTCACCACAAACAATAGGGTTTGATTGAGATTTCTTCTCTTTTGAAGGAATAAAATTGCAGTTTTGTCTTCCATGAAATAAGGCTCACTGTTTGTGATTAAGATATATTATATATCATCATTCATTTCCTTGTTTGTATGCCTATATATATGATGTGCTCAGCCAACATTCTGAGAAATAGATTTCTTACAAGAAAAATCTCTCATGCTTTGAAGTCATATCTTCTTACATTGTTTTCTGGCAACTGGAATTAATAATACCTCTTGTGTAAAGTTTAATAAGATTCACTTCCATACTGTTAGTGGTTAGCAGGTAACACTTGCTTGGAGATAAATCTTATTTCCATGCAAATAGCTCTAGCTTTTGTCTACAAACACAGCTCATGACAGAGAGTATGATAGAGGATGTACAATTGCAAAATGGAGTTCTGAAGGTGTGAAATAGGACTGCAACAGGCAATTTTTTTTTTTGTTACAACTCACCATAACTCAGACTGAAATATTTTTGTGTATCTTACAATTAATGTAAGATGGTACAGTAATATCCCCTCAGGGTTCCACTCTGGTATAGACACCAACCATATTCAAACAATTCTTCATTTTACAAATAAGCAAAAGAATGACCTTATGAAACCTTTTCTTCTAGGATTAAATAGGCAGGGGAGTTGAACAAGATGAACTTTAAAGGTCTCTTCCAACCCAAACTATTCTATAATTCTATGATTCTATGAATTCTATTATTTTTGTACTAAATTAGTAAACATCTTTATACTAAAACACAAATACTCCACCCACCCAAATCATATACACAAAATAAAGTATATAAAATATAAATTTCAGGAGGCATTTATACACCCAACTTTATGTCAGTTCCAATGAAACTGAGAGGGAAGAAATATATTTCAATGTATTATAATATATTCCTTTTTCCCAGTTGAAACTGACACAGATTTCCCATATCAAATTAAACATCAGAGTTCAGCTATCAATAGTGCTACTTCTATTTGTTCTTTGACTTCTTAATACACCTTCCACTTACAGTGTAAACACCACTAGCATGCTGAATGTATAAAAGCCATTAGTTATAAATAAAGCAATCATGCTTTTTACCATGATTATTCCAAACTATGGGGCAGATGTTGCAGAGGTAAAAAGTGTCATGGTTTCTTCCCCAGATGACTATTTATTAAAAAACTGAATCCCATCATATGAATACAAATCCATTTTAAATTTATTATACAAGAAACACATAAAACATGATCATCATTTCAAGTTCAATATGTTAGTTTGTATCCTTTCAAATTGGACTCTTTTCACTGTATCATGTTGCCTTAATCTGGAAAGAAAAACAAACAAACAAAAAAAACCAAGACTGAAATTTTCCATCATCCCCTTGATACCTGAAACTTTTAAATTAAGGCTAATAACATTTATTTCAAGCTTTTTAAAAGATTGATTAGATCAAAAATCCTGAAGTTGTGGAAGACATGCCAAGGGTCTAACCCATTACTCCTGGTCATGATACACATATAGTATAGATTCAAAATTTTCCTGCAGTATACTTAGCTTAATGGAACACAAACACAGTTTCACACAGTTATAATTCCTGTGAAACCATTGGCATTAAACAAACATAAAACTGGAGTACCAAAGTTTTAATTGCAATAATGTATTGAGACAGGGTGGAGGAAAAAAGATAGAATAAGTGCTAGAAAGCCTCCTGCAGCAAAGCAACTGTTGGTAAGAAAACTAATCAGACACAGTCAGAAACAGTCAGTTCTGATAGACTGTAAACAGTAAAAGTCATGATTTCTCTCTAAGTCATCTGACACCTTCATTACTGCAATTGCTTATTTAATCCCTCTCACATCAAGACACAAACACAGCTTTATTAGCTCATGCAAGCTTATTTTTTGATCTGTATTCTTCACCAGTGCTTACCAATTAACACTGTGCATCAACAACCTGCATTTGTAGCAGCTGCTGAGCTAAAAATACATTCTAATAGTAGAACAGTATTCAGAAGTGTCACACTCCTTCTAGGAACATGACCAAGTGAAGTCACTATTATAAAATCCATTTTGAATTACAGCTTTGTGATACCTGAAAGGGAAAAGTTAATCTGTAGACTTCCCATAGCTGCCCATCTTAACAAACATTAAACTCTGTATTTCATTCTAAAAATCCTTGTTCCTATTTTACAGAAGTTCCATCAAGTAAATATCTGAGGTTTATCTCACAGGCATCATTCAAAATATTTAATTTTAAATTTTGGTTTCTCATGCCACATTGGTTAACTCATCTGCAGAATCTTGTTAACAGGGCTGTTACAACTGAAACAGACTGAGGAAGTAAAAGAAGCCAGGTTTGTGAGGAGCAACAATACCCTTTAATAGATCAGCTGTATTTGACTCAAGCTTTTCTTAAAGTAAGAACCAGAAATAGCTAAGAAACTTTTGGCATCGTGTAATCTCATTTTGTGAGAATACAAAATTCCTGGATTCTGGCCACAAAGATTTCACGATTTTCAATGACATCTTTTCCACAGAGTTTTTATAACAGCTGTAGTGCGGCTTTATTTAGCCAAATATCTATAATACATGTTTATTTCCATCACAGTGCTGAGCCAGATGTCAAGTGGAAGGCTTGGAAGGATTTTTTTCTGTTGTTTGATTGACTGAAACTTTTTCTGTCTGTCCTCTTCTGTATGCTGGTGCAGGTAAAAACACATTTGTATTACATACAAAATACCACTGAAACCTAAATAAATTGCTAATAAGAATGGCTAATGGATTTAGTTATCAAAGGGAATATCATCAGTGTACTTTAGTATCATCAAATATTTTAACCCTTTAAAGAAAGAGTTTCATTGAGAATACCATAATGTTTCTTCAAACTACATACTATAAATTGGAAGGGAAAATGGGTGTATCTACTTTGCTTTGTCAATTCCCCTTGTTGTTTGGCTGGATGAATAAAAAGAAGGAATATTTTCAATAGAACTGAAATCTGTTCCTTAATCTGTCTTTGCAATATGTAAAAATCATTGACCTGTACTTTGAGTCTAATGCGAAGATCTCAGATGGAAAGCTAACACTTCAATAGAGGTAACAAAAGTCAACCTTCCATTTTTTTTCCTGAACACAATCTTACGTATAAGAAATATAGAGCAAATTGTAAAATGCAAAAGCTGAATCTACTACATGCTGCTCCATTATTTTCTTTTTTCATGTTCCCCATTTCAGATTCTTTTTTAAGGTTTCTTCTTCTTGCACTACAATTTTAGTAGATGAGATTATCCAATAAAAGCTGTTTCTGCAAAGAATTAGCATGGTAATGCTATATGTGAAAACTGAGTTGTAGTAATTTCTCCTATGCCTTCAAAGAGTACAACTCTTATACTTTATGATATCAGAGGAGGCAAGCAGCCCTTCTCATCCAAGTCAGTCTCCATTAAAATCTTGTAATGCACACTAATGCAGTGTTCCTAAGGGAATGCCATGGTGATATTTAGCCTTGCCTGCCTGCTAAGAAAATCCCTGCCAAGCAGGAAAGGAAGCATCTGTATGCGTGGTTGAGCAGCATTTTTATGCTAGCAGATATTCGAGGGCTCTGAAAAGATTTAGATTTAGGAGGAATTGAATTTGAAAAAAAAAAACACCTGAGGAAAGGGCGTTTGGGCCTTTTTTCTCTTTAGTTTGGGGGCTTAACTTGACATTTAAAGTAATAAAACCACCTGCAAAATCATATCTTGTCCAGGAATGCCATTATAACAAGTTGAATTCTTCCATATTGGATGAAATAACAACTCAATTGTGATCTTAATAGATTTTTCTGTTGCTTGCTGCGATCAGACCTACCTTTTTTAACAGTCCTCATTGCTCATTAATTACATTTCCTCTCTTAATTTCTCCATTTCTTTCCTATTCCCTGAGGAGTATGGAAACCAGTACAACTAATCACCTCTGAATTATGCATGTGAATCATCCCAGAAAGACGTGGCTGGGATCTTTCTCTAGGTCAAGAGGCCATTTTAGACACAGAATAATTTCTCAGCTTGTGATAGGGACTTATTGTGAACTTCAATTTAGCCAGAGGCTGTGTTAACCACTAGCTCTTAGGCAGAAATTTTCATTCTAAACTAATTAGCATGTCCTACATCTTAAACCATTATAAATGAGAAATAATTTGAGATGACTGTCTCACCTGTTCATCCTTTTCTTTCCTATTAACCTGAGAGCTCTACAAATGGACTTCAATTAACACAACACCTTGACTGTTATGATTAAATGCAATTTGAATATTTTTCTTATACCATGTCATATTGTGACTTAAAAGTGGTATATGTTTTCTTTAATATACTAATTCAATACCTTATTTAAGCACATTATTTGAGTAGCACTATACAGAAGACTGTCAGCATATCAAAATGTCGCATTTGTTTCCTAATCCACAGTATTTTTCATTATCCTGAATGAGATTCAGTTCAGGTTTTCTCCCTATATGGGTCTTTCTTTGTCTTACCCATAAAAACAATGGTATAGCCCATCTTCTTATCTATACCCAGTTCTTAAGTGTCAGAATGTTTCTGGGTGCACATGAACAATACCATATGTGATTAGGATACATCTTCATTTTTTTTAGATCTGTTGAGACAGTCATATATTCTTTGTTTAAAAACAAGCAACTGTGACTTTGCAAGGACATATGAAGACTACAGAGAACCCAGGCCTCCACTGTTGCATTCCTTCCTGCGGAACACAAGAAACAAAAAAATCAGGAAAGTACATTTTTTTATAGGAAATTTTCTGAAGAGAGATGAAAGCTGGACTCCAAAGATATAGTGACTCACTTCAATGATACAACGAACCTGAAGGTAATGGGATACAAAGTTTAGATCAAACACATTTTTGCTTTATGCTGCAGGGTTTTCTTCTGATTGTCATTTTCATCAGACAGTCCAAGACCTGCCAAGAATTAGAAAAGCAACCGTATGTGCAAGTGTGCGTGGGAATATACATGTGTTTATTTTTGTGTACATTGAGCAAATTAATAAACTTGCAGCAAAGCATATTTTCCCAATGGTATTTTATTTATCATGCAACATTGAAAATAATATGTGCTACATTTTTCTACCTAAAAATGTAGACTTCCTTAGTTTTGAGTGATATTTTAATATGTATGAGATTTCACTCTTTGTGATCCAAAACACTGATTATTCTTTACATGTCTGCATTCACTGACAGTTTTAAAAAAGTAAAGTCAACACATCTGCAGTATTGCCAACATCTCAGTTTCTCTGTATCTGTAAACCTATACAACAAAACCGCCAATGTGAAACTCAGTTAGCCTGCCGAAAAACAGACAACCATAGTGAAAAGCTTTACAATTTACTGGTATGTTGATTTGGAATATAGCACTCAGATCCCTTGGATGTTCAAGATCTAGTCCTTACTATCACCGGAGAACCATATCAAATTAGCAAATTCATAAATAAGCTAAATTTATGAAACATCAACTTAAAATTCAGACTGGAACATACTTCTGTAATTTCAGCTCTATGATAGCAAGAAATGTCATCTCATTTCTCACCTAAATTTATTCTTTGCTAATTTACACAAACTTGTCTCCCACAAGTATTATCTTTTCTGTTTAAATAGCTTTCTTTCTCCTATGAATTTATTTCTAATAGAATAAACAGGAAAGGAAGGAAACTACAGATGAAAATTGTGTCAACTTTAATCTGATGTTTTATTTTGAGGTTGTATTTAAAAGAAAAATATAAATAAAAATCCAATTCACCAAGCTACTATTTTTTTAGTACCTATATGTTATGTACTTAATATAAGACTCTATGAACAAATACAAAAGTGGTGGTTTGAATTACATCCTATAGTTATGGTCCCAGATATTCATGTCTGCAGGATTATGGATATTTTTTAAATATTCACAACTAAAAGAAATTTAACCAGGAATATGAAGTATCAGGAAAGGCATGAAATAATAATCTTCAGAGTAATTATATGTCACTCCACACAATTATTTTTGACATAAGTAATAACAGCGACCTCCATCCAAGATGTGACTGCATCAGTTGTATTATTGGAGAAGGGGTCACATTTGCTCCGCATCAGAGATGTCCCACATGCCTTTGGCAGGCTGTGAATGCAGTGTTTACTCCTGTAGCCACAGTAATTCTGCGGAGTCATAGACATGCAGGGTTCTTCATCAAAATAGAAAGAAAAGGGGTGTATTTGAAGAGTACTTTGCTTTCACACATTCTCCAAATGTTTTCTAAACTGGAGATGAGCAGCTCATTAATTAAATTGTCTCCTAACCAAATTAGGTCATTTGGGACACAGTCTCTTGGAATTGTTGTTCACTGGCCATCAATACTAGTAAAAGAAAAGATTGAAAACATTCATTTGCCTGGGTTACAGTGCAACCATCTTTAAGAAGTCTAAATAAATGTTTGTATGTGTCTGAATGGTTCAGTTTAAAATTTTCTGCCTCTACCAAGCACAGACAGAACGTAAGATCTTTTCTAATTTACTTTTATTTTGTTTTATTCAGTTTCCTTGTGCAAAACATTATCAATATGTACCAGTTCAAGCTTGTATCAAAGCTGCAGAATGCAAAGGGAAAATGACAGCAGGACAAGATGTCATTGGTAACTTATTTGTATAATTTACTTAAAATTACTATCGCCATGAAAATCTTTAATCAACACATTTCTGAAAAGATGCAATAGCAGAAATAGATCAAAGAAGAAAATTAAAAATATGAATTAATTTTTCCTATTAGTTTATTGGATCTGGGTAATTGAGAGGTTTACAGGGTGTATCTAGTGAATCTAAGCATTAAAAAACTGAAGTTTTTTGCAACAATTGAGCTGAAAATCTCAGAAAATTAGATCTGACCAAGCCTTTGTTTCTGATGATGATAATGTAGAAATTAGAAAAAAATGTAACAGTCCTCAAATTAAGCCTCAAATTTTATTTAAAAATTACTAAGGACTTGGATTGCTCTTATTTTCTTCCACAGCAGATTCTCCCACAATGGATAATACTCCATGAAGTTGTCTCTTGTAGCGTCACACTTGTGCTGCAAATAAGTCACAATGAGATGTTCTTTCAAACTCCTTTATTTAAATCCAGTAATACAAAGAAGCCTAAAATAATAGTGGGTATTCAGGGAAATCAACAGTAGAAAGAAGTCCTCAGCCAGTGCAGAGTTGTCTAAAAAGAACACCCTTCATGCTGTATCTGTCATGAGCTGAATTTGGAACTGTAGTTCCTGAGCCTGCCAGAGCTCCTCTATTGATGCACAGCTCTTACAAACTGTAATCAAACAGCCTAGATTATAACAACTTAAAATCTGCTTTAAATATGCCAGAGCCAGTGTAAAAGTCCTTGAAACCATAATCTTTTTCACTGTGGTCTGCCGTTGCAGTTACAAAGTAAAGCTGTGCAGGAGAGGTTCTCCTTCATTGATTTCTTCGCTTTTCACCAGAAAATAATTTAATAGTCTGTATGCATTATAAACGTGTGGCATGCTGGGTTTATACTGAAGTTTATCATTCAACAAACATAAAATTAGTATAAAACTCAGTACATCTTTGAAGCAGAATTTCTGATAAATATCTCCCAGGGAATTGTTAAGAGGTAAGCAATTAGAAATATAACACAGACCATTTAAATGGATTAGTCCTTTTTACAGAGATAAATTGTCTATTGGCCATGCGCTTACTTATTAATCAGATCCTGCAAACCTATTTATAAAGAATAGGCAAGGAAAAGTCCCATTGAAATGTTATTCTGACTTTACCAGGTGAAGTTCTGTTTGTTCCTACACCAAAAAGCAAGCTAATTACCTCATATATGATTCCAGAACCCTTCAGAATGCTGTAAATGTGAAAAAGCTATTCAAGAGGGCTAAGGCCATGAAAATGAAATTTTGAATTAGTCATTCTTTGGGAAAATACATTTAAATGGGGCCTGAAAGTTACAGAATGTGCAATATCAATTAAGTTTGGTCTTTACAGAATCAAACCCCTTCTCTATGAAAGTGGGGTACATTAAGCACTTGTATTCTCACCTGTACTGAAAAGAGAATGAATCATAAATCAAAGAGCAATGACCCAAGTAGTCCACTCAGCTGGATTTCTTTATTCCTGCACAGCAGTGGATTAATAATACAGAAGGTAATCCCTGTTGTAATCCTTCAGCTATGAATGAATGGAGACCCTCAGCCCTTCATTGTCACTGGCACTACACTTTAACATAATATTTTAATACATATGACATAAATACACTAATAAGTGCTTTCATGGCTCTCTTCCTTCTTCCTTTTGAAGAATTAATGATGGTGACAGGCCAGCGTGTAACATATACCACTCATTACTCACGAAGCAAATCAGAGGATATATAGCTCTCTTCATCCTAATCTCCTTGATAGCATGCTAGGGCTTTGCTGTGAACTGATCTCCATTTCCCCTTCCTTAGGCTGGCAGAAGTAGCAGACAGGGCTGCTGTTGTATGATGTAAGGGCAATATGAGGGCTGCATTTGTCATTTCCTTTGACTGCAGGATTAAGGAGGCTGGATTAAAAAATACGGGCTATAGCCACGTATAAAGGATGCAGAGATATAGAGGAAACTACCTAATAACCTGTGCAGTTGCCTCTTTAAGAATCCTATTTTTCTCTACATGCATTTTAGACTGGATTGAGTGGCTCCCTCTCAGCCTACCCCAAGTTGGTATAGAATATTTTTTTCCTCAGCTTTTGAAAACTCAGAAATATTTGAGAAGCAACAAAAGAAAAATTATCCAGACTGAAAAATCAGCTCTTCTAAGACCTTCAAGACAACAGCCCTCAAAATCTTTAACCACTTTTCCAAAATATCTGCAATAAAGAAGAGACTTTCAGATTCATTTAGTAATTTTGAAGGTGAAACTACATCTGAAAACCAGTAATTTAGGAGTGTTAAACTCACTCTGGAACGTGAGCCCACTGGGCACGGGGCTCCAGCACAGTCCTGAAAATTTAGAGTCATTTACAAGATGAGACAAGATAGACTGTTTCTTTAGCCTAACAAAGCAGGGCTGGGAGGGACATGCAGTCTGTAAATACATCCTGAGAAGAGTAACAGTACTCTTACAATGAGAACATTAGGATAGTAACAGGTGGTTGGTAGGGTGTGTGTTAAATGTTAAGACCGCCAGTAAAAAGAAGGTTCCCAGCAAGTACAGCCACTGGATCTGTGCAGCAGCAGAATTAGGGGACAAACAACTCAGCTGTGCTCCTGAAGGAGCTTGCTAAGTTAATGAATGAAGTTCCATGATGTGAGGCCCTCAGAGAGCAAGAGATGACTATTTCTTCTCAAAGCAAGAGTCTTAAATCTACAGGGAACAAAAAGGTCATATATAAATTAGGTTTAACACCAAGTACTTTTTTGAAGACACAGTCTTCATCTGCTCTACCTAAATATTTACCAGTTTTTTCTTTCTTATTACATACTTCACTTCTCAAAACCAGAGCTCTGACACCATCTTTGGAGCACTCAGTACAATGCACTGCTCTGGAACGAATCATCAGATGGGAAACTATCAGCACCAAGTTTAGAATTTTTCAAAACTCTTCTTACTTTTTAACCAAGACTCAGTCTTTCTGCATATATTATTTATCCTTTTCGTGAAGAATCTTTCTAGAATGTAGCAGTTTGCTTTCTATACTCTCTAATAAGAAGCAAAATTGCTTGCCTAAAACAGTATGCAGATGTTTTGGCTGTGATTATGGAAAGAGGGACTCTCTGAAAGACAAAGATGTGTTAGAATAGAAACAAATGGCAATAGGACATCTGTCAAACATACTTGTGACCACTTTCTGTGAAAAGCAGTTCAATAGTATATAAAATAAGCAAACAACCAGGAGCCTCCCAGGCTCCATATAAATGAATTCTCCTCTATCAAAAAGCTGATGTGTCACCTCCTGGTTTACAGCTTGGCTATTTCATAAACTACTGACTAAAGTTGCGGCTCTGAGTACATTTCCTAAGTAGAAAGGTCTTCATGATACATCCCATCTAACAACAGTGACTTTTTTAGCTTCTGCTTTCCCTCCATTCCAAAATCAGGATATGTGTTGGATAAGAGCAAATTACTATTAAGTAACTGTATTTACATATTGAAAGTATTTATATAAGACATTTAGAAATAACTTAGAAGTTGTGGCCTCATTGAAATGTGAAATAGGGGTTCTAAATGTCCAGACCAGTTCCAGAAAAAGATCCAGAAAATGTATCTTATGCACCATCCTCATTTACAGTTTTTTAAGCATAATAGCCTATGCAAAACTCTATCTAATACTAAATAGTTCACTCAGTGGGGAAGAACAAGATTCTTTTTCTCCTTTTTTCAACTCATTATAGAAACAGTCCCCATTCTTTCTAAAAACAAAGAAAAAAAAGTTGTATTGAAAATACTGTTCTCACCATGGTAATGTTGATATTTAGACACTCATCTCTTTAACTCTATTCTTAGGATTTGTATCACGTTGAATCTTTGAATAATCAATCATATTTTGATTTACAAAAGTTGATCAATTAAGTTATTGAAAATACTTATCCTCAAAAAGAAAAGTTGTTTTTTTCCCCTCCCTACTAAGTGATCTGCATACATATCTGTACAAAACTGAAATAATAATTTTTCTGTTTGTTTACTTCAGAAACGAAAGATGTACCAAATGATTCTTTGGACTTTTTTAAAGACTGATGTAAAACATGTCTGGTTTTCTTCCCCCAGTTCTAAACCATCTTGGCAGCTTGGTAAGTGATTTGTCTGTGACTGATCTAGAGCAGAAATAAGAAAAACTGAAAATATTGTAGTTGCCTGAGCCAGTGCAAGCCCCAGGAGGACACAAGTTCTGTTTGATGTATCCAAGGAAAGGTCAAATTTCTGTGCCAGTCATACAGCAAATGAGAAATCTCCCGTGAGAAGTCGGGGCAGTTGATGAGCAGAACAAGTTGCTCTTGCAAATCTGGTTGTGTCAGGTTCTCTGCAATACTCACCTCCATCAACCATGACCGGCAGTTGTTAGATTGCTGCACCATAAATTTAAGGTCTGCTGCACGTGTTCCTCTCGAAAGCATAGGTATATACCAGCTTTGCAATGCAATGTTTCAATTACTAAAGAGTGGGAAAGCTTGTGGTAAATGAAGGAGAGAGAGAGAGAAAACAAGGGAAAATAAAGAGGTAGTGGAAAGCACAGGAAGTATCACAAGACACAGTTGACAGTCTTTTCCATTTCCCTTCTCTTAATACCTCGCAAGCAAACAAATTATTCTTGTATACATGCGTCTCTTTCCAAAAGGTCCATCTTTGGGGAGAATTCAATATGCCCATACATGAAGTTATACCTGTGATTTGGATCCAAGTTACCCATTTTCACATTTTTAAGCATAATTTTTTTCTCAGACTTTCAGGTGGAACGAACACTCATAGCCCCTCAAACTCATTTAGATTTTCAGAGGGGCTGTTAGGGTTTTGTTCATTTTAATGTGCTTTTACTCGTAATTTTAAATTGTTTTGTAAACATTTGCAACTCTCATGATTTTATTCACAATCCTGAGGGTTGTTCTTGAGTGGGTGATGAATGCAAAGATGCATGCAAGCATGCAAATCCTCTCTATGGTTTTAGGACCAGAAAATGTGCTCTTCTAGTCCTGGTGAAGATGCACTTAAAGGCAATTCTGTCCCTTTCTTAAAGAGCTCCAAGCGGTAGCTTTAAAAAGCAAACCCCATCCAATAAAACAAAAACTAATTAGTTCTATCCTGTAAGATTATTCCGGTATGGGAGAAGGAAAAGTCCAGACCAGCGGAGGGTTCTTTGTCCTGAGTTGCAGGTCCACGTGTATAAT
>JAWWES010000115.1:55724105-55892102 GCA_035583135.1 Lophotriccus pileatus
AGGCTTCCAGCACCTTTCCAGGGAGGGAGACCTGTCCCTGACCATGGAGAAGGTTACAACACAGCCCTCCTCCAACATCAGATCACATGCATTCCTATCCTGTATTAGAAATGAAATTCTGGTGAAACACAGTGAGATGTTTCTTTATCATAAACTCCAATAACTCTTCAGAGTTTTATTCCTTCCTCTCTAGTGGTTGCATTCTCTGTCAGTGACGCTCTTCAAAACCTCCTGGGTATTTGTTTCCTCCTAGCAGTACTCCTGACACTCCCTTTGCAGCAGCCCCTTCCATTCTCCTAATTAATGCAATGCTTTGATTCCACACTTATGGCATTTTGCAGGTGGGCTGTAAGATTGCTGACATATGTCAAGGCTCATTGACAGGCTGAAAATTTGTCTCATTCAGTGAAATGCTGCAATTTTTATTCAATTTTATCATTTAACCTTATCATGACCACTTGCCCATGGAGTTCAGGTGAACAGTGTTACATCTTCCACAATTAATTCCTCTCAGTGTATTAATTGGGCTTTAAATCTCCTATAGAATGCCAAAAGCTGCTGTGACAAGTTAAAAGCCATCCTTTAACACAAATATCAAGTCAGGTATTGTATTCTGGAGGTTAAAACCTCTCCTTTCAGTGCTAGGTTTTGCTAAAATGTACATAAAATTTAGCATGCCTTTTAGACTTTCTCTATTTGGTAACCCTCAGAGGAAGGTACCATGGTATTATTACAACGTAATTATTAAATTTTTATTTTAATAAATATATATATACACACAGATATATATATATATGTTATTTCTAATAGCTGTCCATTTTTTTCTTTCAAATGACTCCCTCTTCATCGTAACACAGAAAATGTATGTTCCAAGGTTCTGTGGTTTTCTACGGAGAACAAAATATCAGGGAGAGAATATATTAGACATGGAAGACAAGTTCTTCCATCATATGTCTTACTGGCCAGCTGGAAAAAAAATTTAAAAAGGAAAAATTAGAAAAAAATGTTTATGGAATTGCATGATCAAAATTTGATCACTCCAATTTTCATTACTTTAAACTGAGTGAATGAACATTACATATATTTAAACAAAAAAAAAATTGTTTATAAAGACCATTTGCAGCTTCACTTCTGGTTGGGTTTTTTCGCTCATTTTTATCAAAGATTACTTATCCTGGAAATACTAATATAGTTCAAACTACAATGAAGAAGAATTCTAATTAAGTAATATAGCATTAGTCTGTTAGTATCCTTCAAGTATTTACAAAGATGTTTTTGCACTGAAATGTTCATAATAAGATAGGAACTGGGAGTGGAAAACCACTTCTCTTTTTCAAGAAAAGACTTCAAAATTCCATCTAACTTTTGTGGACCATCCATTGGCTTAGGCTAAAATAGATTCTGTCACGGCTAGATAAAAATAGCAATATTAGCATCTGATCTGTGCAAGCTGATTTTCTTGCTACATGCAGTTGCCAATATTCAAAAAAATTGCAAATCAGAAGGCTACATATTTATGAGAACTAGTCTCCATAAATCTCAAATTTTACCATTTTGGAAGTTTCATTCTAAATGGGAAAAGTAAACTTGTAAGTGAAACTTGCAAATCAGTTTTATCACTGTCTATGTGTGCATATGTATGATTTATAACTATGTTTGAAATTCCAAATTGAGCTTGTAAGTAGGTTTGATAAGTTTTTCTACTTCAAATTTCATCTTTTTCTAGGCGGTGAAAGGGGAGTCATGGGATTATTATGGCTGGTATCAGTCAAAAATATGGATTTCGTATGTTGTGCATGCCGTACCACACACTGTCCTTATTGCAATGGAACGGTTAGTCTTACAACAATAAATGATTCTTCAGAAAATGATCCAATTGGTCAAATCTACAAACTCAATAAAATATATCCAGATTTTGATTCACAACAACAGTGCTGTGAATCAAACAGCTGCAAATTTCAGGTTCCATAGTCATCTACAGTGATAGAAAACTACAGAAATGGGGACTGGAGGCTCATCTGCTCATCTTTCTAATGTAACATAGCATAAAACAGTTAAAAATATTATCTTCCTCTACTATTATAGTAGAGACAGGACTTACTGGGACTTCTACTGTTCCAGTTACCTGCAGCACTGATTCAAACCAGCAATTGTTTGCCATGATAATAAAATTTTTATTTGTCTGCATATATGTAAATTACATTCATCCTAAAAAAATAGTAAACTGTCTTCAGATCTATTTTATATATAAGCAATAATTTCATCATCAAAGCTACAATTAAGTGTAAAATAACTGATGACTTTAGGCATCAAACGAATCAAGGGATTGCATTCTTTTAGTGCTTTATCAGCTCCAGCATATACAAAACACAACTGAAAATAAAGGGTACATTTCTGGTCTGAATATAATTTGTATGTTTTGAAATATGAAAAATGTGAATAGGAAGGAAAGATGCTGCTGGACATCAAAATTGGAACTTTTTTTGTTTTCTCTAATTGCTTGGTAATCTGCTAGAAAAGCTTTCCCTTTTTCTTGGCAATAACCTTCAGAGATCTTTGTAAAGCAGTTTTAACACTTTGCACATTCTTTTCCTCATGTTTTTACATGCTGTTTGTGGAGCTATCTGGAAATGTATTCCTAGTATCATACATGTTTGTCTGAAGTTGTATCACATTTAAAATAAGCCAATTAATTAGTCAAGATGGGCTCTTTTCAGCTGCACACTCATTTTCAAATGAATTTATTGAAGGAAAGGATTTACAGCATATGGACTCACAGACTTCTCATAAGTTAAACTGGCATCCATATGTACAGCTTTCAGTAGAGAACTCTAGAGTAATATTTACAATGTAAATATCAACTTTTATTACATAAGAAACAAATATATCACAACTGTCACTTCACAACATATTTGTTCTGGTTTGATGACTAAAGTCATCTCTTTGAAATACTATGTGGAACTCAAAAATAGCTTGCTCTTGTCATAGACTTTACCAGGTGTCCTTCAGAGGTCCTGAAAAGCAAAGGAGAAATATGTTTTAAAAGTGCTGCACCACTACTCTTTCTCATTTAGTCAATGCCAGAAATTTTAGAAGGTGCAAAATCCAGGAGCAGATATGTTTCATAATAATCTTGTCTAGAAAAAACATTCCTTTCCAGGGTCACATTGCTTACAAATTATTTCAATCCTCAAGGCATAAGCAATTTATGTCCTTTCTAATATTTAGGAACTTAAGAAGAACTGCCACATTTGTGGAAAGGAAAAGAATATTTTCTTGTTTTCTTTCAGCCTTGGAAGGAAACAAAGCTTGCAGAAATGTCTTTTCTTGTATCATTGCCACCCTTCCCCCCACCCAGAAAAAAAAAAAAAGTTATTTTCAAGAGTAGTTTTTTAATCCTTTTTCTTGCTTGTATATGAGACACAGCTGAATGCCAAAAACTATACTATCATCAATTTGATAATACACTTTCAAGAATACTGAACTCAGTTCACTTCTGTGTTTCTGTTACCCTTTCAATGTTATATCCCTGAAAGAGTTGTTGAGAAAGGTTTCCATTTCAGTAAACCAAAGGAACACAACTGTGAATGATTTTAGAAAAAAATAGTAGTCGCTAAATAGGGAACAACAAGATCTGCATTTCAGATGATCCCCCTTTAGGTGGGGTCAAGTGCTTTCTTAATGCATAAAGTTCATGTTGCTAATCCTCTTAGTACTAGGGCCAACTCCTTTCTGATTAAATAGGTGTTAAACAAAATCTGCAGCATTTTTTTTAATTAAAAGAAATATCCTTGAGTTTGTTTTCTGAAGAAATAATAGTCTTTGTAATAAAAAATGAGTCAGTTCTGGTTTTATGTGACAGTGTGCACTGCTTGAAACACCCCAGTGAGTTAGGTGCATTATTAACACTGTCATTTAATTAGGAATTTTCAATAAGAGCATTCATGGGATACCTTAAATCTTATTATTAAAGTTATTATTTTATTCAGACACAATCTCTATAACATAAACGTTTCATGGAATGACTCCCTTTCCTAGATTATTCCGATTTTCTAATAGATCACACTTCATGTACAATTAATCTCATTTTATGGGTCAAGTCAAGTAACAGATAGCAAGAGGAAAGAAAATCTGGGCATACCAGTGGGAGGTGGCTCAACAGCTCATCTACAGAATCATAGTTTTCTGAGAAGGAAGGTTCAAGAAGTTCTGCTTCATCTCGAAGTTTAGCCGGGTTTAGCTCTTCCTGACTGTTGAGGATCAGAAACAAGTTTTATTGCTCTCAGAAGAAAAAGCAAACAAGAAGGCAAAGCCGCCTTCTAACTGTAGCTTCTGCACATTTTGCTATGTTTATACGAAAGTGTTATAAAATGTGAAATAGCATGTTTAATGAATGAAGAGACATTTAAAAGCAGATGTCTAAATGAGTGAATATACAGACAGAATACAGGGTCTACAAAAATGTATGCTGGCACTTCTCACCTATAGTGTTTAGGACATATGGCCTTTCATGGACTTCTAAATTTTCATTTTATGTGTTTACTTAGAGGCAAATTTTGAACAAATTTATTTATAAAATTGTTGCTTATGTTCCATAGCTCTGTGGATTTTTTCCTTAGGAAGATTTTTCATAAATAAAAACATTTGAATCTGTCAGAAGCTTTTTTAAATTGCCAGAAGCAGTCTCCTCTTTATTCTTTTATTCTAATTTGATTGTAGTGTCTGTTACCGTCAGGAAGAAAATGTCTGTATTTGCAAATCATGTTATAAACTACGCTATCAAGTCATTAATGTTCACTGCCTCTTGTTTGCCCTCTCTGTATACATACATGGATATAAACCTTTTCTGTATTAATACCATAAAAGTATGGAAACAATATATATTTTCTTTCTTACAGTACCTTCTTTTTCCAGTTAAAACTGAGTTTAAATATTTCTTCACAGCCATCTGCTTTCGAAAGCGGCTGTAGTTGTCAGTGAAGACAGCATCAGAATGGCGTTTGACAGGACTGTCCTGAGAGCTGGCAATACAACAATTATGAAGAAAAAATCAATAGACAATATCTGGCTAAAAGTAGAAACTTCTAAATGAGTGAAACAAACTTTACAATATTGATTAGCTAAATAAAATTAAATTTTCATTTTATCTTTCATTTCCAACTATGACTTTGGATCTTTCTTCTGTTGAAAAGAAGCCACTGCTTCTATTACTTACTACATATTTTAATAACAAGGATCAAATTCCAAAGATTGGTATCCAGTCTTTTTGGGCACATCTTCCATTGATTTTTTTTTTCTCCTACTCAACTTTGCCATGGACTATGTAATTAGGATCCATACTCAATGATTTCTAGATCACTTGTCCCAGGAATTCTGCAAGATCAAGTGGTTGAGTGTGGAATTCATTACTCCCTCTTATCTGCTATCTGTTCTCATAGCCCAGATTACTATTTTAAATAAACAGATTTTATTCTGATGTCTATCATTTGTGTAAATATTAGTACAAACTACGTAAAATTTTAGTACAATGCCAAGGTGCAGCTTGATTTGAGTCACAATAACTCTTAAAGGACCCCGTCGTTTCATATTGAACTCTGTGAAGGCGGAGCCTGTCACTGAGGAAAGTAAGAGTGTAGCATCCCATAAGTAGCTATAACTACTCGTCCTAAGGAGGTTTCAGGAGAAGAAAACACACCTTGCGAAATCCGAACATGGAGGCCTATTTTTCATGCACAACCTTGGGAATCCTCAGTGTGTTCTGTTTTAAATTATCCATGTTAGCTTACAACACATGAGAAACTAGAATTATATGCTCTGGAACAAAGGCAGCATTGACACAAATGGAGCACCAAACTTTTACTCAGCTTTTGAGCACATGGAGTAGGCTCTCAATGGAACTGTCATAGTGGATCAGTCCAAAGTATTCTACTATTACATTCCCAAAAGTATCTGGTAGCTGCTGTTTAGGCATATGAAAACAAGAAAACTGATCCTTCCCAGCACCCCACAACCATCAGTTCTGGTCTAGAAGTTGCATCCAGACCCTTTGTCTATGAATTTTGCTTTTATTTTTTTTTGAATCCTGCTACAATATGGATCACCCAAACATCTGGCAATATGTCTTACAGTTGGAAAAAACAATTCCTTTACATTTTCACTATAAACCAATTTTTTCTTAATTTCATTGAGCATTTCCCTGTTGTTATGTAAGTACTGAATAATCATTCACTTTGTATTTACTTTTGCTGTTCATCCACCAAGCCAGTAAAAACACTACTAGAGGAAAAAAATTAGCAAATTACCATGCTAATCATTATAATATTGCCAGTATATATTATCCATGCTTTGTATAGTGTCTATTGCTCTACCTTTCACAACTGTATCAAGAATTAACAAAAACATACTCATTTAGTAATATCACTAAATACTTATATAGGATTTTCAGCTCTTCCATAATTATAGCAGCTTCTCTTTCATTATTTCTAAATCACAAAAGGGAGAACTTTGGTACAGAAGGGTGAAAAAAATGCCAATGAATCCAGCTAGAAAAAAAATCTACCTAATGTAAGTGTCACCTCACCTAACTCGTTTTCTAATAAGCGAATGCAGATATCTCTTCACAGCAAGTTTAGCCAAAAGATGGCTGTAGACACTGGTGAAAATTCCATCAGCATGCCTTGCATTTCTGAAATGGATAATAAATAAACTCTACAATACAGCCTGGGTTCATATTACTTTGACAATGTTCATTTTGTAAACATAATGCTTTCCTTAATTTATCTATTGTACATATTAAATTAAACTAATTTCATAAAACAACTTCCAGATTTTCACAATATAATTTTTAGCCCTTCCTGGAAAGTGAATGCATTCATCATGCCAGAATGGCAATGTAATCAACATTTCTGCCAATATCCCTACTGCTACCAGTATTCAATTGGTACAAAGTATTCAACCAGCGGCTGTGTGTTTTTTTCTTCTGTAATTGAATCTTCCTTTCTTGTTTCTCAGTTTGAAAATGTGAATGATATTTTGGCATAAATCAAATAGTCCATCATCACTTGTATTTACGATAATGAAGAAACTCACCTATCAATAATTCTGGACAGATCAAAATAGAACTTCTCATTTTCAGGTAATGTGTTCTGCAAAATGTCTGATTCTGATTTTAATGACCCACGGGCATGGTCAGGTTCACTGGCTCCATCAAATGGCATTCTGTTTCCCAATCTGTTGGAAAGAGAAACCACATAAAGTGCTGAGGACATGCAACACTTCAACGCAGCTTACATTCTGGTTTGTGTCAAAAATGCACATCTACCTACTTCAATCTGTAAGGCATTTTTAAAAAGTCTAGATAAAATAAATATCAATTTCAGATAGAATCCATGCTGAATGGTAGATTAATTGACTTAACAGATCCTTCTCCGAAATGCATATTTTCTAGATATATGTTGTCACTGCACACAGTTTATTTCAGTGAACAGTGCATAATGTGTGATGGTTAAAGCACAAGTGACAACCATGAAGCTTTTTCTAACGACTATATTTTGTATAAATGATGGATGGAATTAACAGCCACTACCCATGCAAAGTGAAAACAGTTCCTGTGATGTACTAACCTCACAATTAAGATTTAAGATATGCATTGAAATGCATAATGAAACAGTTCCTAGGCCTTCTCCAAAGAGAAAAAATACATCAAGAACTTTAAATTAAAAACGAAGTTCAGCCATGTATCCCTATGTGTTTTTATTCTCTCGTAAACGTTCACATTTAATCTCTTAAAATGTATCATAGCAATTGCTCTGTATAAACTGATTTACAGTTACTTCACATTTTCATAAACTGCTGTTTCTTATGATGTGTCATATTTTATCAAGGGCAGTCTGACTGCATAGCAGTAGTTTGGCATCAGACATTCCTCTCTGGCAGACAATAGGCTCCCATCACTGTAGGAAACTCCCGTGTGTGATGATGTGCAGAAATCACATATTAAAAGTAGGACAGGCTATCACTCTTGTAGTTTTGTAGTCACTATCAGTACTGCTTATGTATCTGAGTCATATAAGAATTCTGTCCGATAAAAAAATCGTGCAAAGTTGCTACATAAGATAAATCACCTCAAGTCACACCTTTTGCAGGTCAGTCACTGTACTGTTTTGCTGTACTTTTTTCCATTGGAATCCATACACATTATGTTCCTCTTACCTAAATGTAAATCATACCATTCTGCCATCTGATTTAATTTAGCTGAACAACTAATAGGAACTTCAACCAGCCAAAGCACGCAGCGGTACAAAACCTACACACCGGTCTGTTCCGACCGACGCGCTCACGTCCCAGGGCACACCGTAAACCACATCCCCTCCGCCTCCCGCACATACCGCGGTCACCCCTTCCCAGCCCGTGGGGCAGCGCCGCTGCAGCCGCCTCGGGAAGTGAGTCCATGTCCCGGGGGCTTTTACAGGTGGGATCGGCGGGCACCGGCCGGGACACGCCTGACCGGAGCCTCGCCTCGAAGAGCCCGCGCAGCCTCCCGTCCCGGGGCAAGCGGCCCGACGGGAGGCGCCCGAGTTTGTTGGAAGGGCACTGCGCGCTTGTTAGAAGGGCGCAGATGAGGACTGCCTCTTGCACAGCCCCCCCTCGGCGCCCGGCAGGGCCGGGCAGGCCCGTGCGGCCCGGCGGAGCGCGGCGCGGAGCGCGGCTCTTACCGCGGCACGGCAGGGAAGGCGGCGCCCCGCGGGGGCAGCGCCCGCGCCCGCCAGCAGAGCGCGCTGAGGAGGGCGAGGGCGAGGAGGAGCGGGGAGGCGCCGCGGTGCTCCATGGCCGCCACCTGCGGAGGGAAGAGCGCAGCCGTCACCCACCGACCCGGCCCGCCCGCACCGACGGGCCCCACGCCCGGGTACTGGGGCTTCGCCTCGGGCCGTCGCGCAACTGCCCCGGCACCCGGGGCACCTGGCCCCGTCCCAACCGCGGTCCCCGTCCCGAGAGACGCCGTCGGCATCTCCCCCGCCACCGCGACCCTGCTGCCGGCAGGGAGAGCTGGCACCCCCGAAGGCGACCCTCGGCCAGCTATGAGGGGCAGCGGCACCCGGGGCTTAACGACTTAGGCGGCAAAAAGGAAGGATCCCTCCACGGCTGCCGGGGGCCGTCAGAACCGCTCCCCACTCCCCGACGGCCGGCATATCTGCCCTGCGGGTCCGGGAAGGGAGAAAAGTGGGTGCGGGACGGGGATACCCTCCTCATCGGCTGGGAAGTTGCCGCTGCGGCGGAGGGAAAGTTACTCACGGAGCCGCGAGTCCGTCGGTGGGTCTGGCTGTGCGGGCGCGGAGCGGAGCGGTGCTGGGGAAGTGCGCCCTGCCCCGCTGCAAGGCTGCCGGAGCGGCGGCAGAGGGTGAGGAGGAGGAGGATGAAGAGGAGAGGAGAGCTCCGTCTCGCCGCACGCTCTGAGCTGCCCCCCGCGCCGCCGCGTTTTATAGCGTTTACACGTTTCTGCTTCCTAAGAAGGAATCACGTTACTGGAGAGACGTCACCCGTCCCAAGGGGACGGTCGCTTTGTTCAGGACAGAGACTTATATTTAACTCATGAGCAGTCGCGCCCCCCCTCCCCGCTCCCCCCCCCCCCCCCCCCCCCCCCCCCCCCCCGGTCCTTATTTGATTTATATTAATTACATAGTTTTGCAGGAAGCGGAGCCCCGTCGTCGGGGCGATTCCGCCTCGCCAGGCAGGAGACCAGGCGGCCGTCGGGGGCTGCAGTGGGCAAGCCACACCGCGCACCCCTGCCCGCAGCCGGGATAGCCGGAGGGGAGGTGGCTGCACTCATCGGGGCCCTCCGCTCCCCCGCACACTCCTATAGCCCCCGTAGTCCCCTTCTCTAGGGGTTGCTCCTTTCCCTAGCTCTTCACCGGTGTTTTCATGCTGGACTGGTCCCTCTCCATCCCTGGCACATGCCCGTCCTTAACGGGGGTTCCCGCCCGAGGTGGGCAGGGAGCTGATCTTAAAAAAATTTTCTACGGGTTTTAGCTTGATTTTAGCAGGTGTCGGGATGTTTGCCAGTCTCTCATTTTTCGTTTAGACTGTGTGTGTTTAAACGGATTAAACCCCACATCCAAGCTCCGCTTGATGCAGGCAAGCACCGCAAGTGCTCGTGACCGTTCCGCGGATCGCAGCGCCGGCACACGCTGCATGGGCGCGCAGGGAGCGCGGTGGAGAGTATGTTAAAGCCCCCTGAGCAGGAGGGGAATCAGCTCTTCCTTCTAGTGTTCTTAAGCCCAGACCTCGGGGCTGGAGTCACTGCCACAGTAAGGGGGAATCAGATCGTTTCAAGCCTTTGATTTTCTCCTTCGAATTTTCCCTACCTCAGAGAGATCTGTGGGCTGCAGGGAGAGAAACACAGGGGAAGTGGGCGTGGGACCCGCGGGCAGGCCGGCAGCACCTCTTCAGTGTCGCACCGTGCCTGCCCTGGAATATTTGCCAAATAATCGTGGAGGAATTTCAGCTGAAAAGGTCATTATCCTTTTTTCTTAATTTTTTTCCTTGAGCTTTTGCGCTCTAATCCTCCTACTCAGTCAGTAACAATTGTACCAAATCTATACAGACGATTTCACCATTTTTTCTTACTTCTATTAAGTTTCTCTGTTCCATGTTTCACCAAAGGTTAGGCAGGCTCAATGCCGAAGATTCTGCGATGCTTAATCGTATTTTCTAATTCAGTTACATAAAGAATAAGTGAATTAGATTAAAAATGCCTGGAAATTTGTTTCTCGGATGACAGCTGTGACTAAAACCAGAGTTCCTGCAGTAGTCTAATTTCAGGAAATTTTCCCCTTGTTACTACATAACTGGAGGTCGGAGATGCTATTCTGCTCTGGAATGGTGAGATGAGCATCAATGGCACCGTATTCCTCTCACCCCTCAGAAATATCCCAGCTAGGGCGCATAGGCGTTGTGCTGCACGCACGATTTGGGGAAGTGCAGTGGACTTCACCCAGCTACTTGAAAGAGGAGAAACTCATCTCCTGGGTGGAGTAAAGACGCGTCGTCGGGGTGCCGAGAAGTCTTCGGGTTCCCAGGCTCCTAGCCTGGAGCGGCGAGCGAGGAGGAGAGGTGGCTCTCGGGACGGAGGGCGCGGGCACCCCGCGGCCAGGGCCGGGCTCGGGGGGACCGGAGCGCCGCGGCTGCCCGTTCCTCAGCCCCGCACCTCAGCCCTTCTCTTCCTCCTCAGTCCCGCTCCCGCCGAGGGCGCCGCTGCGGGAAAAGCTCAAACGCTGCTGGCAGCAGAAAACGGAGAAGAAAAAAGTTTCCTTCTAGCGCTAGAACGCCTGAGTTAGCGCAGCCTGAAGAGCGGGGTCTCGCAGGAGTCCTGCGGTCTGCGGTGCCTGGGAGGGAGGAGGGGATTATCCAGTTCAGTCTAAGGAATACGTGAAAAACAAGTCTGCTGCCAGTTGCTTTGTATGTGCAGTATGGGTGGCCACATATTGTGAGGAGACTTACACAGACTGCCTAAAAATTTGAGAATCACTGACAAATCAGTGCTTTCTTACCATACTGTACCATACCGTGCTGTGACGCACTGTACTGCACCGTTCCATACCATACCTGCTAAATCTGGTTTGCTGTAACTTTGTTCCCCTTTACACAGGTAGTACATTAGATTTCACAACATACTGTAAGGCTGGTTAAAATGCCCTCACAACCTCTCTAGGCAAGACAGTACTGATGAAAAAAACTCTATAGCTCCCTTAACAATCTGAGAAATCTGTAGTGCATCTAGTCCTACAATACCATTTATTTTCCCTATTCTATAGACAAGAGACTGAGTCATAGGGAGATCAAGTGGATTCCCCTTGTTTACCCAGGAAATCACCAGTGGAGGGGATCCCAAATATCCCAAGCACTCTTCAGTCACACTAACAATTGTCTACATTTCCCTTCAACACTTTGATGCAACCCACCATCTTCTCCTCTAGAATCAAAATAACCTGAAGAGGTGCTTTCTCTCCCTTTCTCCTTAGTCATTCCTCACATTTCTCAAGAGGATTTTCTGTGAGGGAGGTTTGTTTGCGATGATGAGAAAGGTTTGGGGTGACAATCCAAATCGTATCTTTTCCAATTTTTTTTCCCCCTGAAGGTTAAATACACTATTATTTCCACATCTAAAAATATTTTGCTAAGAGCAAGGCATTGAAAAGAAAATAATACTATATAAGCATTCAGATGGAGAATAGATCCTTCTACCTAGGAGTCCTAAGTGAGTCCCATTAAGATCTAGGCAGATGAACTCTTTCTGGAAGGTAACTCCTACTGAGTTCTACTGACAGAAATTCTGCCCTTTCAGGAAAGTGTCACTTGGGAAAAAAACTGCTTGCAAGCCTTCTCCAGGATAATAATTAGACACAGGCAACTCCATAGAAATCAAATATTTTGCAGTGGTTGTTGCATGAATCCTGATGCTTAGCAGCTCAACATCTACTGAACCTTTATTCTGTGTATTATCAGATATCTTTTGGCTACCTTCACTTTTGCTTTATATTCTTTACTGTTCCACTTAACAACAACAACAAAAAGGTTATAGTCATAAAGACTGAGCAAAGAGCAGAACTTGTCTGAAAGTTTATCTCACTATTTTTTGCATACAAGCTTTTGTGATGTATATATAAATCTAGTATTACCTAAAATAGCTACATCATCTGGGGTAAGACATTTAGGAGTTGTTAGGTTTTTTAGTTAGACTTGATTACTAATTTTAGTATGTAAAACTGTTTTGAAATTGATGTGCTAAAAATCTCCTAAAACCAAATCCTTAGACGAGAGATATCTGCTTAGTTCCACGAAGGACCTGCTTAATATTTACCAGATCTATCACGTAATTATATTTTAAGAAAAGAGTTACATCAGAAATAGAAATATCATTTTATTTGGGGAAAAAAAGGATAAAAATTTTAAAAGAGTTGTTTTAGGACTTGCGTATTATATTGGAAAAGGAAACTTCTTGTGACTCATGAGCTCTCTCTTACTAATCATTGGGTTAGCAGAATGTCCCTTGTGCATTACAGCTCATGTTCCTGTAGATGAGTTCTGCCTTTGATCCCATAGCCGTACCACATTGATCCATGAGTTTTTAGAGCTTATAGAGCAGATTGATGGAGCACTATTATTCAGCAGCTAACAGAAGAGTTTTTTTCAACTTCCACAAAAGAGATAAGAGACAAAAGGTCAAGAAACTGTATATGAAGAGTAAAAAATACATCTAAAAAGTGATAAACTGACCTGCCCTTCTCTAATCCTTTAATGACATGATTAGTATAGTCTTCAATATCTGCTCTCAGCACCCTGTTCCACTGCTGAGTCCCACTCTCACATAAACATCCATATTCATCAATATCATCTGGTTTGAGAAAATGGACGGAATGTTGAAATGAAAACGATGAAACTTGTTCTGGCCTCACTTTCTTTGCACGTCTCTGAATGCTTCTAAGAAATAAGGAGAAAACCATCAGTTTGTTCTTTTAGGTAACGGATATTTCAAAAGCACAGTCCACGTTCTACCACATCTTTAGCCTGAGTCAGCTCTAGAGACTCAGAAATGTGAATGCAAGCAGGATAAAACACAGATATTTTGCAGTTGAAGACTCATGACATGTCTTCTGCAGCAGAAAATTCAGCAGAAGATTGCTTGTCTCTTCATTTCCCAGGCTGTGAGGAGCATTGCGCGGGTGTAACAGGGGAGCCTTTGTTTCCTCTCTCACCCTTTTTGAACCCTGCTTTCAGGTCACAGGTGTGGATCCTCAGAGCAGAGTCATTAACTGAAGTAAACTCCTGCAACATGTAAATTATATTAACAAACATGATACTATGCACACCATTTGAACAATTCTGTGGTAGTTTTGCATTATGACTCTGTGTAGATTAACAGTTTTCAAAATCAGTTTTCAAAATCACTGGAACATTTGGATTATGCCTATGACTCCCAACTACTCTTCCATCTCTTGCATTGGTATGTATTGGCATTTCATCAACACAGACATGCTTGATTTTTAAAAACTTCCCCGTGGATATAGTGATAAGAAAAAGGCATGTGGAGGACCTGCTGACTCTAGCAATATTACCAAGGGTTTTTTTCTCCTTGCCTGGGATATTATCTGGGAAAACTACTACTTGTAGTTAAGTTCTGTTTTCATACCCCTGCTCCCTCACCCCAAAATGCAATCAGCTTCTCTCCAAGACTCCAAAGAAGTTTAGGATAAACATTTTGTTCTCCAGGTGTTTATGCTGTTTGGTATGTGTGTGTACTACTGCTTCATGTCTATCTGGCTCATGGTATGCAGCTGTCCTGGAAGTGTTGGTCCAAATTCCTTCTCATTCTTTAGCACAGATGTGATGTTTTTGCCATCCCCCTTTCAATATCAGACACATGTATTCTGCAGTCACACCTCAGGAAGGTTTGTGACTATGAAATCGTTAACAGAAACTTTAATATTTCTGGTTTTCTTTCAGAGCTATTTCCTTCTAATGTTTCTCTTACATTGTTTAAAGAATTTCATTTACTTTAAAACCTAGAAAGTCACACAGTAATCCAAAGTTTGTCAGGAAGCAGAGTAGTTTCTGGTTTGGTCAAGCTATTTGTTTTTACAAATAGCTTTGTTTTTAACAAGCTATCTGAAATATGTCCTATTTCTACCATCACAGATATAATGTTCAAACTTCAGCAAAGGATCAGACGATACTTTCTTTCATCACCAGAAATTTGTTTCTCCTCCTGCAGCTCACCTAACTCTTCTCTGAAAAGAGCTCACATTCCTCTCTACAAATCTGAAATAACCTTCGTGTATCTCAAGTCTTTTAGAAGACACAGCATTCAGATTGAACTTCCCACCCATTTTCAGCCAGCTCTTTGCTTCATGGTTTTGTATATACAAAACTGGATTTTCTATGGTGAAACTTTGAAAAATTACTATATTTTTCATTCCATTCTGGCATGTGTAAGTTTCTCTAAGCTAATACCTAATTATCTAAACAGATACTAAGAACAATCTTTCAAATCCATGTCCCTACATTTTCCCCAGGCTTTCAGGTCTGTCACCTGTACAATATGATACCTTATAAAAATCCTTTTGCTTCTACCTACACAAAAGGTATACAGAATAGAAATAACCTCCAAAGCCCATTCAGATTACCTGTTAAAAGTAAAAACCAATAACGGTGCCACAGTGGAGTTCAGAATTTGGCAGTCTGAGAGCAAAACTTCCTCGGGTATCTTATCTCACTCTGATTCATTGTTGACACACCCCTTATGAAGTCTGATTGCAAGTTTATCAGAAGCTTGGGGAATCCAAAATTCCTTGGGAAACTAATGGTGCTAAAGGCCAGGAGCGCATTTCCAGATGCAAGAGAGCTGTTAAAAGTCCTTTTGCCTCCTTACCTACTTACTTTCTATTTTGACTTCAGAAAATCCCATGAAGTATCAGAGGATTTAGTCCATTTAGACATTTGTAACTGTATGATAGGAATCTTTCATGAGTTGTAATTGTAACATCTGTACTGAAAGAACCGGTATACTTTTCCAATTTTGCACAGATCCTTTTCCCTGTGTATAGTACAAGATTTTAGTTCTAGATTGTGCAGCCAAATTCTTTTTGTGTTCCCCAGTAAATACTGCTACTATTGCACTGTCTGGAAGCTTGTGAGAACAGACATATCAGCTCAGGATATAAAAAAAAAAAACAAAACACGTCAGTTGGGCTGGAAGGCTCATCTTAAGATGCTAATTATGCTGGGATAACTTTATCCCTTGAACTGACCTAATCATCACAAGTTCTTAATTTACCAAGCTGAAAAAGGAAGCCATCTAAAAGCTACAGCAGAAACAAGCTAAAAATGCTTCAGTCTCAGGCAATTACCACTATTGTCTTCATGGAAAAAGAGCTGAGAGAGGTTTTCTAAAACTGTCCATGTGTATAAAGGGCATAGTGTAACGTGCTGTCTCTTAGCACTACTCTAAGCCTAATGTACATTATTATGGCTGTGGAAATCTATATTCATATTTAGTTGCCATGAAGAAACCGTACAGCAGAAAGTATCAAGCTGTTAGTTTACCATCCTTAATAAATCATATTATTTAGACTTTACTGCTTTCAATGAAATAATAGTCATGAAATAATTTCTGTAGTGTTCATGGGTGAAAGACATACAGCTCTAATCTAGTTTATAATTTAGTTCAACTCCACAGGTAAACAGAACAAATATTAACTCCTACATTCTGTCAGACTCCTTTGCGAATACATCAATGCCTCATTATCCTTTTCATCTTACAAGAAGTATTAAGAATGTTTCAGTGAACATAGCACCATAGTCAATATATTTCCCTTTATTAAGTACACATGAATAGATCCAATGTTAGTCAGGTTTCGAAGAGATTTTGAGAAGTGAAGATTATCACAAAGGTAAGACATTAGTAGGCACAGCAATACTTTTGATAGCCACCAAACATGCTGTCATCATGTATGTATATAATTATATTCTACAGTTTGCATTTTTAAATTCGACAGGTGCATTAAAGTGCTTTCTGCAGAAACAAGTGAAACACTCAGCACCAGCATCAGCACTACTGAATGTCAATGTTAAAATGTTGCTGTTGAACCTAAGCTACGAACCTTAGCACCTTGAAATTTGCTAAACTTTCTGCTCAAATTGTACGAAAGCATGAATTCATAAATTATTCATCTAGATTTGAATCTTGCTCCTGGTGACTCTGTGTCAATCATGTGGGTACATCAATAGGTACACAGTTAAAATAACTATAACCCTTTTCCAGCATGTAACTACAAGGTTTTCAAATAGTATTTCATGTAGTAGGTAGTTGTTCTGTGCAAGCTTTAAGTACACTTCCAGCTCTCCAAGTCACAGGTAATTTTTCTTCTTACTTGAGACATTTTCTGCTTTAAAAGAAAAAATTTCCATAGATGTGTAATCACAAAATGTAACAACAGAAAATTATATAACACAACGCTGTCGTTTGTTGTAGGTATTCTTCCTGGATCTTTTTTTCAGAGATCCTCTCAGGCTGCTTCCACTGGCATCTGTTTGGGGGAGAATATTCCATAATGATTAGAAGATTATCCAAACATGACTTGTCTATTGACATTACTCAATGAGTGCTGTAATTTTGAACATTGCGTTCAAAGAGCTTTGGAGTCAAAGGGTAACAACAACTGGCCCAGGGGGGTTTACCATTCTCTCAGATCTTGAAACAAATATGCTTTGCTTTCCAACCCCAGTTAAAAAATACCCCTCCAAATGGTGCCCAGAAGTGATCTTTACCAGAGTGAGACTCTAGAAAAACTTCTCTTTAGTCTTTCCTACTGTTATCCTATTTCATAGGCATATTGTCCAGAGAGGAGAGATGATGCAAAAACTACTCCTGTCAAACAGCAGAACTGCCAAGACTCAAACAAAGCTGTAATTCAGTAGTTCCTAAACCTGCTCTCAAGTCAAATAGTAGAAAGGAATGGGCAAGCACTGATTTATCATGACCTCCATTGTCAGCCCCTCATGTATAGGGATGTAAGGATCATTTTTATATCCTCACAGATCTTTTGACATGTTCAAAGAGTGACTGGGCAGGTGAGATGAGCAGAGGAGTCCTGTGTTTTCATGGAGAAGAAACTTTCAACAAACAGAAATCATTTAACAGATACAAATTCTGTTCTTAAATTATTATTAAACTAGTTCTTAAATGATAATGATGTGCTTTATGAAATTATATTCTGATTCAACAGTTATTAAATATATGAGTAATCTCACTGCAGTCAATAATAAAGCAATATAGATAAAACTACCAGTGGTCAGCCAGAGCATTTGGAGGGTTAAGGGTAGATTGTGAATAAGCTGTTTTGCTGGATTTGGTTTATCTAGCAAGAGTCTCAATTGTGTGTTTAGCATACCCCATTTGCAAATCTACCCCTGAAGAACAGCAATACATAATACAGTATATTTCTTCCTGTCCTTTCATTCAGTGTTGTAGTTTCACCCAGCCTGCACCCAAGCCCCACATAGCTTCTCACTCACTATCCCACCAGCAGCATCAGAGAGGGAACTTGAAGGGTACAAAGAAGAAAACCCATGGGTTGAGATAAAGACAGTTTAATAGGGAAACAAAAGCCATGCACACAGGGAAAGCAAAACAAGGAATTCATTCAGTGCTTCCCATGGGAAGGCAGGTGAGCAGCAGAGCAGGCCCCATCATGGTTAACAGTGACTTGGGAAGACAAAGGCCATCGCTCTGAACATATGGCCTTTCTTCCTTCTTGCCCTTACCTTATATACTGAGCATGATGTCATATGGTATGGAATATCCCTTTGGTCAGTTTGGATCTGCTGTCCTGGTTGTGTTTCCTCCCAGTTTCCCTCACACCCCCCGTCTTGTCACCAATATGACAATATGAAAAGTAGAAAAGACAGTGGCTCTGTGCAAGCCCTGCTCATCAATAACAAAAATATCTCTATATTATCAACCCCGTGTTCAGCACAAATCCAAAACAGTCCCATACTAGCCACTGTGAAGAAAATTAAAATACTGCAGGCAAAACCAGCACAGCTGTTCTGCTGTACTGATAAACAAACAGTTAGCCTTGGAAGGTTTTGATCACTAATGACTCAGATTTTGAGCACAACATCAAGTACAACCAGATCGTCTAAAACATTCTTGGTTTAGTTTTAAATCTTTGAGGTGCCCAGCACTGGAAGCAGCTTTTAGATCACCTAGCCATTTAATGTTTTACAGGTGTTTTGAATGAAGTGGAAACATCTATTTATACTTCTGTGAATTGAGTAAATGCACTTAAAGGTGTGTGATGACAGCAAGTCTTCAGTATCTATAAAATGTCTCTGAAAAGGCATGCAGATGCATATGCTTTGTTATTATGGATTAGGGGGGACCTAACCAGTAAAGACAATTTCAGACATCTTTCAGGAACACTATCAGGACTTTAAATGCATTCAGTTAGTTTGCAAGGTCATAGTAAATCTGCCATTCCCCAACATATTTGGATTAGTTGAATCTTGTCAACCTACACTGAGCTTTCACAGTTCCTGTTTCTCTCCTATGTATTTTTGGTTTTACTGGGAGTATCTCTGGCCTTGAGCAGGTTCCCTGGGCTGGTGAAAGAGATAAAAATCTGAAAATACTTAACTTTGGTGTCTCAGAGAGAGTTTAATTTCTTTTTAGGCTAATACATTTCAAACAGGATTACATGATGTAGGAACATATTTAATGTTCAATTTGCTTGTCAGAAGTGATTCAATCCCTAGAAGCATTTAGATGCTTTGAAATATTTGATTTAGTGTATATACAAGTACCCAAAAATATGTTTTTGTGAGTGCAGGAATTTTTAGTGGAGTCAGTTTTATGCTACCCAAAATAATCCAAAATATCTACATCATGAATTAGTGCTTTGTGGAGGTAGGAGAATTTTGCAAGGCAATTCAAAATTTTGCTAAATGGTGTCTGCCATTTATTACTGACAAAAAGGTGTCTGTATCTTTCCCTGACATTTGCCCAAGGGATTAGAGAAAGCAAACAAAAAGATCAGTGCTTTGATGCTGGCAAACTAGTGCTGGAGAGCTTATCACACACAGCCCAATCAATTCCTCAAAGTGATTTTCTGGGTAAGAAAGTTCTGGCAGAACAACAAAAGAATGGGATAGAGTGAAGATTTGTTTATTTTTATAATCATACTTATCCACAGAGAGAGATGAAACTTACTATGGAACTAAATAGAGAAAAACTAAAGGACAAAAGGACTAAAGGACAAAAACATAAATCTGCCTAAATCTGTTTAATGAAAATTCTCCCTTCCTGTAAAAACTTTAAAAGATCACCAGGCTATACAGCACAGGAACAAAGCATGGACAGAGAGCGGGACTCCTTCTTCAGTATGCTTCAACTGAAGCCCTAGGCTGGTCAGTTTAGGGGATTCTTCCCATTTCAGTGCACAGCTAATCATCAGCAACTTCTCTGTAAATGTTCAAAGAAATGCATATTACACATCTGTGTTGTGTGGTCTTCTCAAGTTGGAACAAGAGAGCAGCATCACCTTTCCTTTGTAGTCATGAATATGCTGCTGTAGAATAAAGTGGATTGATATGGATACAGGTCTGCCATGAACTAGATAGGAATAATTTTGCATTCCAGTACCTATTTCCAGTACCTATTGTTTCTAGTCATGGGCACGTCAGACAGTTATGTCCTAAATCAGTAAATCCAATTTCCTGCTATCTCTGTCCCATCACTATGCGTAATCCCTTTCATGATTAAGCTACTCTTGTTTAAAAGAAGCCCTTGCGCTAAAATAGGGCAACTGGTCCTTCACAGCCTTCAGCACACAATTGCTTGATTCTGCTGCTAAATAGATGAAAATATGTCTCTGATGCAGAATGTCTCCGGGAAAGCAGACAGGAAACATGTTCACTGAAATAGCTCCTCAATCCAGTCCATGCCCATCAGGCATTGCCACACTCGTGCAGTAGTGTCGTCAGAAAACTGGTGGAAGCCAAAAGCTTCCATAGAAGTTAAAAGCAGAAACAAGACCCACAAACTAGACTTGTCTTTTAAGTTGCTCCCTGAACCTGCAAACTATTTGAGGGCAAAAGCATGGAATAATGCAAGCTCCCACCTGGCACAGTGAAGCTGGAGATCCTCAGTGGAGTCACTGCTGCTCCAGCTGTTACAATGTAAGGCAGAAAATCCAGATGGAAAAGTCTCCTTTTTGTTGCCCTGTGTGCTGCAGGCAGCAGTAATTCACCTACTGAGTACTGCAGTAGTTTTCTCAAAACTGTGTAGTCCAGCTGGATGAAGAACATCAAGTCAATTGTAGTCAAAATTAATATTACACTGAAAAAGAGATTAGGATTTGTTATCCTTTTTGGCATTCAAAAAGATAAATATCCTCACAAAATCATGCAGGAACTCCAAACACTCGAAGCCTTTGAAAACTCACTTTAATTAGGAGATCCAAATGAAGGTCTTTTCCCTGAGTTTTAAGACTTTGTAAGGTTGGTTTCTAAAAGTCTGTTCTATCTGTTTTGAAGTTATATCAATGTTGTTTTTGTTTATCTTCTCTGGACTTGACAGAGGGAAATTTCCAATTACTGTTTTCATTTTCTCTTTTGGTTTTGGTTGTTGTGGGGTTTTTGTTTTGTTTTGGTTGGTTGTGTTTTGTTGGTTTTTTTTTTATTCCAGAAGCTGTACTGCATCATAGACATCACCTAATTTTATCAAATGCCTATAGGTCGGGGATCTGGCATGTATCATTTCACCTCTGAGTGGCTATTGCCAGTAAATGTAGTTTAAGTTTATACTTAAGAATGGATGTTGAGATGACTCAAAAACTTCATGACAAATTATAAATTACAAGTGAACTTTAAAAATGTGATTTGGCAAAGATGCTGCATGTTCTGTGTGTTACTGTATGGTACTCAGTAGCTGAAGAGGTGATCAGCAGCTCTTCAGTAGGGAATGGTCAAGGAATATAGCACAAGCTACTTTTGTAAATATGATGGAATGTTACTATTCTCAGACAAAGATCTGTCAGTTTCACTTTCTGTATGAACCCATAACTGGAGTGACTGCTTTTGTAGACATAGACAATAAAGGGATAGTGATACAATAGGACAAATATGATACAAAAGGAAAACAGCAGGATAATAAAGAGAAGGAGTAGCACTGTGTACTCAGGACAAGGGGTCAGGATACGTGGATGTTGACCAAAGCTCTGCCTATCAGTCTGTATGTGATTCTGGGAGCACCATTTTTATCACTGTTTCTCACTGTGAAAATGTATCACATGCAAAATTACTGTGAAGTGCAATTCATGCTTGTGAATTCTTAGACATCTTGAAATCTGCAGTAATATTTTTTTTTTAAATTCAGCTCTTCTTTCCAGGATTTTAAATTTAAATAAAAGATGATTTCATTAAGCAAGTATAATCCTGTTGCATATCAAACACCCAATGATTGCTGGATCCTGCAATTTGGTTTAGGGGTTGGTTCTGTGAAGTGTGCCTTGGTCCTAATGCAATAAAATGTGCATGAGTCTATTTAAGCATGAACCTTATAGTGATTGTCCTTTCACTTAAAGCAAGCATTTGCTCAAGCACTCAGTGAATTGAAACCTAAATACTTACAAACCAGCAGATTTAATACCTGTAAGCACTTTCACTTGTGAGACACATTCTCACTTGTAATCCTTTAAAGGTGTTCTCATATGGCAAATTCCAAATCTGATTCCAAATAGTGGCTTCAGTTTTGGGGTGTTTCCCCACAGAAACAGAGGAAGGATCAAGTCCTCATTCACAATTCTAACTGTATCAGTTAGCATAATTAAAAATAACACTCTCCCCTTTAAATGATATTTTATGCAAGTCAACATATTTAAGAAAAAAACATGATCTTGAGGTTATAACATTTAACTTTATTTCACATTCTGAAGCTTCCAGAATGCTTGTAAAACATTGATTACAGATGTTGTAAAAACAAGTTTTAGGCATCTGACAGTCAGACTGATTATGCACCAAACAATCTGTGTTTTTAGTCTCCTTAATTCAGGGCACATAAAAATGCTTTGATATGGGATACAGATTTCAGGAGAAAAAGAAATACAGTACATTTAATCTTTCCTTTCTACATTGTTTACTAAATACAGTGTAATACAAGTAATAATATGTTGTGGAAAGTTCTACTGTAAAGTAATGTGCACTTACAATTCAGAAGTAAGAATTTACTCATCTAAAATTATGTCACTCTCAAGGAACAAGCAGTTTTGGCCAGTTGGGTACACACCCGGTAGGCCAAGTTTTCTCTTTCATAGTCCATCAAACCCAATAAGCAAAGGCAGCAGGCTTGAATTCTACTTTTCATAGGCAGGTCAGAATAGGCAGCATCACCTATTCTGTAGAAAGGAGACGATGAACATACTTGTGCATGCAATGAATTTCACCAGATTCAGAAAAACTGTAAAGTAAAAAAAAAAAAAAAAAAAAGAAAAAAGAAAAGAAATAACATAATCTTTTTTCTGCAGAGGACTATTATTTTAAGTCCATAGCTTGTGATCAGCCAAATGCAGTTTTACAGTCTGATCAGTAAGTCCTCAGTGTGCTAGAACCCACAAGGTCTGCAGTGAAATGCTCTGTAAACTCTGTAAATGATTCTTCCTCTAGCAATGACATGTATCTCTCCCGAAGGGAAAATGTTGCGCACTAAGAATAAAACAATGAAAGCCAGTCAGTAAATATATGCAAAATAATTTGCCTTTACAATGAGGAATGTTTTTTTACAGTAAATATTGCTTGTAAGCTCAGTGTTTCTAGCATTATTTGCAAATGGTTCGACATTGGGCTGGAATACATTCAGAAATCAATGCCAGTGCTTCTTGAGGGATGCTGAGCTCAGCAAAGGGATGCATGCTGCCAGTCTCCAAAAGCCTGGAAAGTAAGATTTTAAGCATTTTGCCCATTCTCAAAAGCTGCTGAATCTTTGTCCCTCCCAGAAGAGAGATGAGAACTTGCTGTCTCTACAAAAACCCCCTCAGAATCAGAAGTTCTGTGGCTGGTACTTGCCCAGGCCTTTTAGAAACAACTGGCTTATTTGTAAGTGACAAGTAGGACTGTTCCTCTACTTGCGAAAATTCTTTACCTTTTATTTGAACATGAAATATTTAACAGGAAACTGATACAATAAGACTTACTCCAGGTCCCATTTGTCTGTGCTATTTTCAAATCCTGAACGTTCTGCCACATCAATGCAATTAGTCTCTACTAAGCCAGGGGTTAGCTTGACATGATACACATATAAAAGTCAAGAATATATGTAAGCCTCAACTAAATATTTCATCTTTATTTTCATATTCCAATTCATTATATAATCCCAGTATTCAGCCATAGATGTCTGAAATCTTGCTTTAGTGAAAGACAAGATTTCAGTGAATAATTTGCCAGAAATAATTAAATGTTGGTACAATTTGAGAAAAACAATTTGAAATAAGGAAATGAGTAATCCCACAGCAAATCAGGAAACTTAATTAAAAAATAGTTGTCATTCATGCTGCTTATCTGCGTAACCAGAACTAGAAAAATGAAACATGAGCAGTTCTGCCCATACAGCCTCACTGGGTATTAAAATGGGACTACCTATTCTGCTGGCTGCAGGCAGAAAATTCTTTGTAATTGTTATCGTGCGTTTAATATGTTCTTCAAAACTTCTTTCTTTGTGAAGCTTCATATACTTCATTCTTTTTTCCCACACTGTGGGGAATTTTATAGAAGAAGCCCTAACATGGAGACTTCTCAGCTCACAGTCAGCAGAAGAGAATGCCTGTAACCACAGCCAGGATTTAAGTTTCCTCAGACAGAAGCTTTTCTGGGGTTATAAGAAGAAGGTGGGTAATGGGAGGTGTTCTCTGAAAATGCAACATCCTTGGGAAAACATGTAAAACTAAAACTTCTTAAAAAAAAAAAAAGAATAGTGAAATTTGCAGTGATATGTTATCAGTAATCCCTAACATTACCTGTTTCTTCAAAAAATGATCTAGTTTTTATGTAGCAGCATTTTTCCCTCTAAAATAAAGAGACAATGTCTGCAATTAAAGATACAACACTATAAATACGCAAGCATACAGCAGAGCAGTAAATCAAAGCCAGCAGTGCAAAGACAAGTGGTCTCTCAGACAGTGGGATGTCGTGCTCCAAGAAATCACTGCTACCTGCCTCTTGGCAACGTACATCCCCTCCACAGCTCCAGCTGGAGACTTCTCAAAGATCTTCATCATGCACAAAAAATTCTTGAGATAATTTGAGGTTCCTCCTAAAATGCAGATGTGTGTTTGCAGCAAGGACGTAGCTCAGGATTCTGGGAAAGCTTTTATGATGGTTTCATAGGCAGGAGGTGGGGTTTGTGTGGAGTGGCAGATGCGGAGGTTGTTGTTAGACCAGTGGAATTCAGGTCGACTCAGGCTGTTGGTGGTGCTTCCCACAAGCGTTGTGGTGGTGTTCGTGGGAGTGAGGGTGATCAGCTGACTGTTCGTTTCCACAGGGAGGGGAGGACACTGCAGAAAAGGGTGGAAGGTGGACGCACGAAAACTCGACTTCCTGGGGAAAGAGTTGGCCTGCTCCAAGGAGGCTTGCCGCTGGAAGGTGAGGCTGGCCAGGCTGAGGTTGCTCCGACGTTCACAGCTGCTATTGCGGTAAAATCCAGTCCTGCCAGTAGTGTAGCCATGGGAGGAGGGCCTGGACCGACGGCTGAAAGTTGAGGGGCTCCCCTGGGAAATGTGGGCACTAGCTCTGCGACGGGACAAGCAAGTGAACAATGCCCAGATGATCCCTCCAATCACCAGTCCAATCACCATGGACACTGTGAAGGCTATTAGTATCTCATCTGAAATACAGCAAAAATGAACATCAAAGTTACTTCATTAACTGAATTATATTCCTGCAAGAAAACAAATCAAAAATGGCAACCTCCTTAAAAGAGGAACAAGCCCTTAGTCCTTTGTATAAATGCATGAACTTCACAACACAAACACAGCAGTTCAGAGTGCTCTTACCATACAGTATTTTGGTGTTTTGGGGGGGGTTTTGTCTGTGGTTTTTTGTTTGTTTGCTTGCTTGTTTCATTTGCATAATTCAACAACACCCGTAAAATAACACTACACTTAATATCAGTTTCTGTACCAAGGAAAGGAAAGTCTTTATCCTTTCCCAGAATCAGCCACCCACCAGCTCCAAAGTGTGTTATAAAACTGCCAAGTATTTGCTTTTGTGGGCAATAGGAGGTGTGGATTTATGCAGACTTATCCTTCTGTTTATAGGTGTTTATATTCTATGTATACATGTTCACAAATTCACCTATTAAAACAGTGATGTGCCTTCTGTCATGTGCTTAGTGGAGTAAGCCTTGTATTTATTACATGAGAACACTTCCTAGTCTTTTACTGCTGAGTAACAAATAGTTTAAATCCTCATAATAATTAATGTAAATTATTATATCTTAAATTATTATGGCTAGAGTTAAGCATTTGTAATACTAAGTCTCTTGAATATTTCCTGTCCCCAATGCCCAATTTAAAGATATATTAATCTGCCATTAAGAAAAGTAGAGTTCTAGCTCTTTTAGAATTTTTTTCAAGGATTAAGGGATCTGAAAACAAAAACAACAAACAAAACCACAAACAAAACCAAACAAAAACAACAACAAACATGGTTAGAATTTTTTTCTCTCCCATGTGGTTTCCCAGGATGGAGGAATTTGATTTTTCCTTGTATTTTTCTAAGAACTGGACAATTGCTTCATTAAACTTCACTCAGTTTGCAACTGAACACCAGCTTTATTGATAGTCTAAAAAGTTCAGAGATATATTTGTAATCCTGGATGAGGCCTAAAATGAATACAAAACCTTTATAGACCCCCTTAAAATTCGAGAAGGGCTTGGATCTCAAACAAGAAGGAACACTGTGGTGACAACTGGTGGAGCAAAGATGGAATAAGCAAAAAAGATTCATGGGACAACTTGAAACATATTTATTATGTCTGTGCTGTACTATCATGTTTGTGAAGCATTTCTGTTAAAAAAGAAAACGTATTCATTAGATAAAGGCAAGTAACATCTACAGCATATCCAAGCACAGGCCAGAGGACACTGTGCCTGGCTGATCACTGTAACAGAAGGTAGTAACTCCAAGACTGGAATGCAGGCACCAGAGCCTGAACAAGGCAAGATGAGACTAGGTCCAGAATTTTCTCGCAAGGTAGCAGCTGTTACAGTTTCCCCTGAATTTATGGTAATGTGCAAACAGTCATTCCCAATACTCAAAATAATGACAGTGAATCTGAGTTGTGGGATTTGGCTAAAGCAGCTGCTGAAAAGGCAAAGAGAGTGAGAGATGTCTATGAAGAGCAGTCAGCACACTGCAGAAGGGAGGACAGGTGCCAGGCAGGGCCAGCAGGACTGACTTGCAGCCAGAGGCATCTCAGTATTAGCCCCTGGGAACAGATTCCTTTGTTTAAGTTAGCCTTAAACTTAGGGCTTGTCACTGCAGGAGCGGAGAAAGAAACATTTCCTTTGCTTCCAGCAGGGGAGATGTAAATGATTATTGGTTAACTGTGTTGTAAGAAGTAGTCATTACTGTCTTCCTTATCTACCTTGTTAATTTTCTTCCTTCAGTGAAAAACTGCTAGTGATTCATACTTGAAAGGCTATACAATCCTACTGTTCCTTGCTTGTAAACTCTTCTTTCAGGTAGGCTTATAACCATTATCCTTTTCAAACAAAGCATGGCAAGGATAACACACTGGATATTGTCGCAGAGAACTTCTCCCTCCCAGGAAGACTTTGTTGTGCTTCATTCAGACATGGATCAGACTTGACCCAAAAATACAATTTTGCTTTAAGCCCTCAGTTTTATAGCTATGAAACTCTTTACTGGGCACACTAAAGGCAAAGGGTCATTGCCGGGTCCGCTTTCTGCAAGAACCCACAGGCAGCCTCCTGCACTGCAACTCTTGGCTGCAGATCAGAGCTCCATCACCATAAGTAGCCTTCCTCTCCCAAACTCAGTGTGATTCTGCACTTTATAAAACATCTTAAGAGACGCAGCAGGACTTACTGTGCCCCTTTTGGTCAGGAATAGCTTATTATGACATTTTAATGGATTTAATACATTCTGTTACTGCAAGTTCCTACTCGTATTCCCAAAGGTGAGAAGGGAGAGCCAGGACTTAGTGACCTCTAGCTGAAAAAATCCCAGGATTCCTGAAGACAGTGTTTCCCACGCACTAGAGCTGCAGTCTGAGTACCCTTACTGCTGTCCCTGTGTGGCTATGGGAAAGTGGAGCAAGAACTAATCCTTTCTTGTGCTGATTTCTTTTGCATTTCAGCTCAAATGCTAGTTAGGTTATTATATTCAAGGCTGCCAACGAATCCCCTAGACACAGGTCTCTGTGCTGCCACCGATATCCCTGCAACTCTTTGGACTCTCAGCTGGTGAAGGGGATCTCTGCAGGGCTCAGCAGCCTCGATCATAAGTAGAAGCACAGCAAGCCACAAAAGTGTGCCTGGCTCTGGGGTTGCCATGCACCATGGTGAGGATTTGTCCCTGTATCCCTCTAGCCATAATTTTTACCACCTGCACAATCAAACTAGAGTTTCACACTGTTAAAAGCAGATGAGGGAATTGACAAAAGTATTGAATGCAGCTCTTCAGTCCTTCCCACGTGCTGTTCTCCTGTGCTGAAGGTACAGCACAGACAATTATCCCCTTGGATAACGGCTTCTTTTTCTTTTACTTCTTTAGTTCTTTTATCTTTCTATCTCTATATATGAATGTCAAAATAGAGGATAAAATTATTTCCTCGTGAAACTCAGGTGAGTTTACACTGACTATTGAGGTTGCCATATAGGACACCAAATACCCACTTTTCCATTTGGACCTACATTTAATCTTTTTGGTTCTTATTATAAAAATATCACCAGACTCATGGTTACAGACATTTTAATTTTTTTTCTCTTTCCAAAATCTCCCTAATTTCAGTTGGAACCGTGGGTCACACTAATAGGCCAAACTTGCTCTTTGCTCACTCCCTGCAGAGGATGAATTTTACTGAAATGTAATTCATTTCTGAAAACTTGCATTGAAGAATTGTAAATCTATGCCCATTGATTTACTCTTTAAAATGTCCAGCAATCACAGCCCTGAGGTACATTGGAGAAAATACTATCAAACAGAGAAAATGATCAGAGTGGGACTTGCTGCACCTGGGATCTTGAGGGAAGCCCTGAGTTGTTTTTCTCTTCCTTAATCTGGGCAGTGCCAGGGCAGAACCAGCCTTTCAGGAGAATCAGAATGATACTGACACACGGTGTGCCCCAAGGGGCCATTAATGTCTTACAGTTTCTTGTGAGCTGTGCATGTCATTCTGTGTTCTGCTTTTAAGAAAAAGAATAAAAAAAAAAAGATTTGGGGATAAGGTAGGGATGCTGCCAATAACAAAAACTACCCAGGTGCTAGTCCTCTAAATATGTTTTGATCTGTATGTTTCTCAGGCTGCTCACATTGCCCACTTTATTTGATTATGTCATAACTGAAAAGATTTGGTACCCTACCTCAATCAATTCACTTTCACCTGTAACACCAGCTGAGGTGAAGGACAAAGGCTTTTATCAACAATGCAGGGCAGACTTTGGGTACAAAGCCAGAAATGAAGGGATAAGGAAAGGAAGCAACTGGGCACCTTAGCTACCTTACTTTTCTGTCTATAGTGCTCCTAATGTGACCATGCAAAAAAAGTTGAAATTCAGAACCCACAGCAACACCAATAACAACTGAATGTTACTCCCAAATCTGAGCATCAAGTCAGCGTGTTTGTCAGCCCAGTATCTACCCACATCAGGCAATTCTTTCAGGAGTCTCTCTGTTTCCTCCTCTCTTGTTTTTGCATGCAGTGTTAAACAAATGCAGTGCTAAACTACAAGTTTGTACACTGCTATGCAAACCTTTTTCTTGGTTGTTGCAGCTTTCTTTAAGGATTTCATAACTTTCCATGAACTATATATTTGAAGTGATAGCATATATCCTATCAAAATAATAACCTCTAGCAAGTGCTTAATACTCTATAGAATCCACACAGGAGGAATTCAAACATGTTATTAGTAAAGATGATAGACTGGCTGTTAAATTGTTTTTCTCAGCACTTGGCCCTGAAGCAAGTTCTTCCCATCTAGCCTGGACATCTGAAGCAAAACCAACTGAAGGGGACTCATACCAATCTTTAAGTCCTCTCAGGAGTGGGCTGTTATATTCTTCCTCACTTTGGGGTATACCTCACCAAAAAATAGCAACACAGTCCCTACCTGGACTTTCAGTTCCTGAAATACCCAAAATCTTTTTTTGCCTTTTGTGATGGAGTATCCTGCTTCTATCATGTAGGCTTGCAGGTTTCTTGCACTCATACTATGCCAATCTCTTACTTCTGTGAGAGTTTGATTTTCCTTTCAGGTGTATGAAGCACACCAGATAGCAAGACATCCCTTTGATTTCAAAACACATTTGCACTGGGGATTCATTTTCCTAAGGAATCTCCTCGTGTCCTCAGCTCTGGCTGCAATGAACTGGAATAGCATTTTGTTCCTTGAACTCAGGAAATCCTTTTGACTTTCCTGTTTCCTATCTCTTTATGGTAAGTTTCCCAAGGTATAAAGTTAAGGTGGGCATAGGGTCTTCCTTCTCCCATGCTTACAAATATATACACTTGAAAACTTTACAGCTGGCCAAGTATATGAAGGGATAATACTACCTTTCAAAACCATGTAAGTAGCAGATTTAGTGAGAGCATCTCAGAGAAACAACCAGGATGGGGCAGAGGAGCAGAGGACAAAGTACTGAATGCAAAGGAAAGAGAAATGGAAAATAATCTTTTGTCAGGCTGTGCACAAATATGACAAATTTGAACTGCATTTTTGCCAATATTAGCTAATAAAACTAATAAAGAACCAGACAGCTTTCCAAGCATGCATTCTGCTCATGCTATTGCTAAGCACAAAATGTCAGAAGACACCCATAGGGTGAGGTGATACCTACACATCTGATTTGCTTTCTATCACATGAGTTTCAAATATTGCTATCTTCTTTATGTTTTGGAGATGCTAGTTTTTGCTGTTACTGTTTTATTAAAAGAAAATAATTAACTAGTTTTCCTGGTTTCATTCAGAACAGAGCTAATTTTTCTGCAGTAGCTGTAAGGTGGGTGGAGCCTGGAGCCATGTGGTTGGAAAGGACTCTCACTTCCAGGAAGGAGGGCGTGGCTTCTGGTGGAACAAAAGTGTGGTGCAGTAGGGAAGCGTAAATCACTTTTTAATATACTTTTATATTTTTTATATATATTTTATATATAATATTGTTGCTTTTACTGTTTGTTTTCTTATCTCATTGCCATTTCCAGTAAATTGTTCTTATATCAACCTATAATTCTTACATTTTTGTGCCTCCAGCTCTCAGCTCCATCCGTGGAGCAGGAAGGAGAAGGAAAAGGAGGGGGAGCAAGCAAGCGACATCTAGTTTGGGATAGTCTCAGGCAGGAGGGTAGCACTTAACTGGGGAGCGCCATTCCTAAACCCACAGCAGTTTTATTTTAAAATTATTAGAAGTGGTAAGGTACCTTGTTAGTCAAGAATGGCATTGTTAAGTATTCTAACACAGCTTCCTGTAGAGGAGTTTTACTCATACTACATTACAGGAAGGTTCTGTTAATTTTCTTGAACATCTGAGAGTAATTTTCCTACTTTTCTTTTTTTCCACCAGCCCAAAATTAGAATGAGACATTGTGCATCTGACATGAAAACCTTATTCCATGGGGACTCCAGTAAGCTTCTATGTAGAACATACAAGCTCATTGGTTTCATCTGTGTTAGCAATGTGAAGTATCAGATCATATCACCATGACATATAGTGGAAAAGAGCTATTTTTATATTTTCAATAAAAATTTTAGAATTCTACATTTATTCCCATTTTATTTCTTTCCTTCTTACATTTTTGTGAGCTCTCTTTCCTTTGTGCGATGTCATATGCCAGCGACTCAAAACTTGTTTAAGTTAGCAATCATTCCTCTCCCTACATGCACACTCATTTGCACACACTGCTTCATCTTGCCTTGACCCAAAGCTGAAAAGCCTTGATAACTGGTAGAGGGTTTCATCTCAAACATGAAAAAATCACCTCAGCTGCTTTTTCCCAGAATGAATTTTCCCAAAAATGAAAGCTCAGTGACAAAAGCAGGTATAAAAACCGTACAAGCAAGTGTGGAAATTCATACCTGAACATTGCACAACTTATCATAGAGCACCAGCTAGTGTATTAAAGCATGAATTGCATTTTGCAAATGACAAATATACTAGCCTGATAGTAATAATAGTTCAGACACTATTTTACAGAAATTTCAGTGTCTCAGGTTTCAAGTGAGGTTCAGGTAAGTCATCAGGGGATGTTCATAACACAGTCTGGTTTATGCAAAACAAGACAGGCACAGCCAGGGTCCATCAAAGTTTCAACAAACTCATAGCATCTTCCTAACAGCTATAGTGTTAAGGAAACTTTCCTGTCTGACCATGCAGGAGCCATTCTGGCAGTCACACTCGTACCACCTGAGCTGAGACAGAGGCCCCTTTGCAGCTACACATCCCACACACGCAGTTTCCTTATTGGCTCAACCCCAGCTTTCCCATAGAAGAGTCTCAGACATCTAGATCCTTAAAATAATTTAATCATGGCACAATAACTAAATAATAAAATAACAAAATAACAGCTCGAGCTGGGTGCCTCCAAGGATGGACCCCAAACAAAGGAACCCCTTGACTTTTATACCCTTACACTCTGAGGGCAGGAAAGTCTGGGAGTCAGTGTCTCTGAGTGTCCTCTCACCTGGCTGGGCCACAGGGGCTCAAGCCCTTTGTTATGCAGAGGGTCTGCTGTTCACGGCCTCTTGCCTTGGGCTCAGGCTCCTGCCCCCAGAGCTCAACCTCCATCTTGCTCTGCAACTGCACGCCGAGCTACCTGCACTGAACGTTTTCCCCAAAAATAGCAAATGAACATCTCTAAGCTTGACAGGCTACAGCTACTGCTCCTCATGCATCCCAGCCAGCAAGTTTGGAAAGGAAACATACCCTGGGCGCAAAGAGTCATCACTTTTTCCCACCACAGAAGGTTTGAAGTGATTTGAACTATTTGAAATTTTATGCTGTTTCTACAAGCTCCAGTAAAATGGTTTAAAGTTGGAGCTAGTATCAGTAGCCAAGTCCGGTACTGCTGTTGTCATGCTGAGTTCAAAAAAGCAATTTCTCGGTATATGACAAGTGTTGACATTACTATCTTCCCAATTGTCACTAATTGTGTTAGAAAAACAGCCTTTCATTAATCATTTGTAGGCAGCCCATGATTCAGTTGGGTGGGTGAATCAGTTGCTGCATAATATCAACCAGCTGTGATCTTAGTCACTGCAGAAGTTCAAGAAACTTCATGCACGACTCTTGAGATACAACTGAGAGTTACAGGCTACTGCACAAGGTGGTTCAGGAAGTTGTCTTGTCCAGAAAATGAACCAGTGGGGATGGGGGCATCTGGAAAACAGAATGTGTGGGGAGAAAATACCTGAAAGAAAAGCAGACTGTGTTGGACATGAGAACTGATAAACAAAATAAGTGAGATAGTTTTGCTGCCAGAAATATTAGAGCTCTGCATTCAGTCACAGCTTGCTAAAGGGACATTTTATTCAGCCTGTGCTACTGCAAGTTTCATTTCTGTGGAAACAGAGAATAATTCTCCCACTTTAGCTAATAATTAAACAGTTGGTTTTTGTGTCCAAAGCAGATAAAGTAAGTACTGGGTTTAAAATAGAACAAAGGAAATAAAAAAAAAAAAAAAAATTAGTTTATATATATATATATATGAGGTTGGGTAAGAACTAGAATAGATAGTCCAGGTATGTAGTGCATCTACCCCTATAAAAGATTTTAAAAAGCAGCATTAGTCAAGAGCTGTAATATAGCTAATCCTGTCCTGAAAAAAAGAAGGTAGAAGAGATAACAGGTCAAGGTTCATACTAATGTAATTTTGTGCAGTTTCTGATACTTTCTTCAATCGGGTAAGCAAATAGGCTCCAGAAGCGTCTAAAAAATTTTAATTAATTGACAAGCTGAAAAAAAAACCCAAACAAAACAGTCCATGCTTTCGAATTAACTTTATGTTTTAAATGCAGAGGGGCCGGCTGTTCATCAGAGGATTAACGGCACGAACAAGCAAACTACCTAGAAACAAGATTGCCCTCTGCTGGAAATTGATGCTGGAAATCTAAACAATATAAAAACTGCCTTCATTCTAGTAAAATAGGGTGTCAGAAAAAGCTAGCAAGAAACATTCCAACGGAAGACTGCAGTGACGTTTGTAGTGCCTCAAAAATAAGAAAAATTCTGAAATGGATTGACATAAACACTTAGGACTAGCATTTTGTTGAGGCTTTGAAAGTAAGGTAGACCGAGGCACAGAAGCTTAGAGAAGTAAAGCTTGTCATTTTGTGGCTTTCTGCAAATATCTGTGCTCATGACGTAGCATGAGGCTAAGTCTGCTTTTAAAGTCATGTTTCCTGCCATCCACAGTGATGTCCAGAATGATCTGCATGCACCAGAGTACATTTGTTTTGTTTAGTAATACCATAATTCATTGTGGTAAAAAGCCAGAAGAATGGAATATGCCATCTCAATATCCAAAAAAAACAGCTCAGAGTTAATGATGTTCCCTTGGTATTACTGACAGTTGGTTTTTACTGGAATGATAAATAAAGAGTAATTGTAACAATCAGAAGGAAATATCTAAGAGATGTCAGCATGTTTAATTTAATACCTTTGGCACAACTCTATGGCAAAAAACAAAGATTCCTTGAGGCAGACAGAGAAAGAAACTCTGTTACCATGTTGTTTCTTTATGATTCCTAATGCATTACAAAGGCAGTAATAAAATTCTGATCTTTTCCCCATATGCAGCAAAAAATCCTCTGGCAAGGCATTCTTACCTACCTCAGAAACCCAGAACTAAGCCACATGGCCTTTGCAGGAACCAAAATCAAACACTAAATCACAGTTTACCACAGTGCAGTATGACATTAGAGTTATCACTTTATTGATAAAAATATTTTACACCTGAGAATAAATAATTTTATGTATGAACAGAGCATGAGCGACTGGAGTGAAACCTTAAAATTAAGCAGTATTTCCTAAAATTCCTAAAATTAAGGAAGGAATACCAAAGTGCATATGCTACATTTAAGAAAATGGGTTAGAACAGAGCACAAAGATTTTGGGTTACTGGGAAGACTGTGGGGTAAAATCATCCTCAGTCCCACCACAGTAATTCTGTTATATGTGCCTGACCCAGACACCTCTTCAGGTGGAGCTTGTCTTTAGAGTGAGAACCCACAAAAGCCAGGCAGTATACTGAAATCCCAAGTTTTATGGGAATACAGAGAAGACTATTTTTTAAAAGTGAAAATTCAGGGTGAGAAAGCACACTCCAAGTACCTTGAGGTACCAGTTGTACTAGAAAAAAAAAAGATGGCATTTCAGCCTGCCCAGTACACTCTATAAAAAGTGGTCCTCAACGCAGTGCTTGCATTAGTGCTGCAAGCTCTGCACATGTGCCTCTGACTGTAAAGGGTCTCTTTCCAGCACCTGATAGGCAAGACCTTGTTTCTGGTCCTTGCTCTTGGCAGTACAATCTATCTCCCTCTCCCCCTGCAACCTGTTCAGCTGTCTCCCAGGAGAGGAGCAATCTCCCCTTTCCAGTTCCATACCTCTTACTCTCTGCTTTAAATGCACATCAGGTATTAAGGAAGGTACTGGAGGTTAGAACTAGATGATCTTTAAGTTCCCTTTCAACCCAAGCCATTCTATGATTCTATGATTAAAATGGACAAAATTTGCTAAACAGATACATAATGTCTTGGCAGAAGCTGAAGGAAATCTACTGAGGCTCAAAACTGGGATGTTTCTGCAAAAGAGTCTCCTCTCAATCAGAAACACACTTCCTTTGAAATACTGCAACAATGTATTCTGCTGACAGTCTAACTTTTGTATTACTTGTTCAAAAATAGCCATTAATGAAAATACTGTTTAGTGTTCTATTTATAGTTTCATTATTTTTTTAAGATTGTTAAAATAAGGACCTTCTTCAGGTGAAAATTAAAGAACTGTACAAAGTTGAAGAATGGAAAGAAGAGTGGTTTGTGAACTTTTCTGAAAACTACCCTAAAGTATCCTATAAACAAGTATTCAAGGAGCAGGAAGAGTGATCTGTGTTTTTGTCACTGCAGTGATACCTGAGCTACATTAGTAACACAAAAAAATCTCCTGTTATATTTGTCTTCCTCTGGAAATGGGTATAATATTGAGCATCTTGAGAATACAGAAGTATGTTCACATGTGGTAGTACTGTACTATTCAATTAGTTGTCTGAAGTTCAGAAATTTATCTTGCTTTGTCCCACTACTTCCTGGGTGAGCATCAATCAGTTTGATGTTTGGCAGATTTCTCTTGTACCAAATATGTCTATTAATATCTATTTCAGTGTGGGTTAGGAGACCAAATTAAGTAGCAGTCATACAAATCTGTGCCATCACAAGCTGATAAATGCTGGCATAATTTATAAGCTAGATGATCATTGATCTGGGGTATTAGTCAACTCTTGTTGACACAGGGCAGGTGATCCAGGCTGGAGGCTCAGTATAAAGTGGGCTATTGATGCTTTTCCCACATGAGCCAGTGCTGTCTGAGAGGCTGTATTTGCACCAGGCTGAGATAGGTCCTGCTTGCTCAGATATTCCTACACTTCTCAAGTGACAGAGCCATCAATGGCTTCCTCCTTTATTTATACTCTGCCTGCGTAACTTATGCACTTTCCACAGAAACGACATGTCTGCTTGGTTGATTCATCCTTCCATTACCCTGGATAACAGAGAGACAGTATCAATATAACACAGTTTTTTAAAAACAAAAGGTTTAAAATTAACAGATGTCAGTGAAATGGTCAAATACATCATAAATGTATGTTAAGATGCTGGATTGTGAATTCAAATGTCTAAAACAATTAATCGTCTTATGCATATAAGATGCCAGAGAGACAAGGCAGAGCCCTCTGGTGAAAAGCAGAGACTGCCATGGCTCTTTCCCTCAGCAAGCATTTGTTAGAGCCCAGAGCAGTTTATGCATTACTCTGAATTGACTATTTTTTTTCTCTCTCATTTATTTTGCTGGAAATGTCCTAGATGTAATTTTATTACAATGTTGTATATTTTTGTATTGTTGATGAAGTTTTGGTTGGGGTAATTTAAGAGATAAATCTTAAATTAATGTTGTCCAAATTTCAATACATGAAAATCAGGTTCGCATTAATCTCTTTTCTAACTCTTCAAGTAGAAGGGAATAAATTATGTTAGGACAATAATTTATGGTTGATTAGTGCAAACTTGAGTACAATACAGTAGGTTTCAAAATATGAATAAGTAACTTTGGTTAAAGCTTCTATAGGAAGTGAAGCTTCTACCTTGAAAAGCAGAGGAAAATGATATTGTCTGTAATAACTCATTGGTAGTATTTTCTTCTGATTTTTTTTTTTTTCTCCAGACAAAAGGATAGGGTTATGAAATTAAGATAATCTTACAAATGAAAAATATTAAGTCTTGAGTCTTGATTTGACTTCATGCTCTTCTTTTTTGATTTTGGACATCTTATTCCATCTTCTGTATGAGGAAGACGGTACCACTCCCAGGCACTCATTTGGCTCACTAAGATTTTAACAAATATTACAAACTCATTGAACTCCTGGATAAACAAATTACAATGGTAAAATGGGAAATTATTTATAAATATGTAGCATTCTCCTTCAATAAGGTCTACAAGAAGAAGTGAGTCAGAGCTATTGCACCCACAATGTGCTGAGACTAGCACATATGAATATGAACGCTGTTAGGCTCCAGCAGTTGAGCCTGCAGCTACAGGGCGTTGGTCTTGGGGATAAAGCACAGCACTAATCTGCTGTGAGTGTGACACATTTGCATGCCAGCACATTCTCTGGTGTGGTGCTTGGAAGAAGAAATATACTTTTTTTCCTAAGGACCAGATTTCTGTATTTGCTAGATAAAGAATGATGCTTCTGGCAGCTCATGTGACAACAAGCAGCACCATAGGATCAGTCACTACAGCAGGTGTAATTGTTAAAATGTGTGTATGCTGTATGCTTGATTAATATTTAAATAATACTCTGAAAAAACTTTGCCTCTTCCTTGTACTAACTCAGATCCTTCCCTCCTGTGTCCTTCCTACAAAAGACGGTGAAGTATTTGACAATCAGTGGCTGTATAGGGGGGTGGGGAAAGCAGGAAAGCATTAATTAGGATGCAACAAAACACAGTCTGAGGATGACAGACTCACTTTAAAAGAATAATTTATATACAAGGAAGAAAGCGTGCTCTGAATAGACAAGAGTGCAAAAATAAAACTGGTCTCTTCATGACATAGCTTGTTGCTTTCATCCAACTACAGCAATACTCTTTTCTTTGGGCTTGCCAGAATAAAGGCAATGAAAAAAATAAGTTCGTCATTAGTATCACTTTTATCTCTCTGACAGGCCTGCAATAAGATCTTGGAATGTATTTACATATTAACTTCCTAAATGTAAGGTCTGACTCTTGACATAATCCCCTTTGCTTCAGTAATGGAAGTGAAAACTTTAATGTGCTCATCAAATATTTTACTTAATTAATAGAAAAATAAGCACAATCATATTAAATTTGGGATATTTTGGTAATTCTGGCCCTTCAGAAGATTGTATATAATTTATCTGATAAATTTTTAGGTAGGATTTATACTAAATAACGGTAGTCTAGTAGTTGATACAAAATGGTACCTGTATAATCTAGCTGGAAAAAAACCCACGATGTAAGGCTAAGGCATCATTCTGTCTCCTGTGGAAATTAGCATGGGCAGAGTATGTTTGGATTTGACATATGACCTTTACTCCTGTCCTAAATGGACCACTGAGGAAGTGCTGGCTTCCTACAATAGTTTGGCACCCGCATAAGTAGCACTAGAACGTGCAGTGAGCATCTCTTGCCTAGCTGCTTCATGCTCTCTGTAGCGATACCAGAAGGCAATGAAGCCCAGGGACACTCCAGCCGCTCCAGCAAACAGTACTGTGACGTGCATAAGAAGTCCAACTGAGAAGCTGCATACAAACCAGCTCTTCTCAAACACAGCTGAGGGGGAACAGAAACATGGTGCTGTTTCTTCTGAAGCTGAGAGGGGGAAGATCAGTCCCACTGAAGGACTGATGTTCAAACACATTTGCTGTCATTATTAATGCCTCATCATCATATGCTATCTTTTATCTTCCTTCAGTTAAACCCACACCCTTGTTGCCATTGCTTTTTCTGTTACCACTAGTTATGTGTCCTGTTTGAGTCACTGACCCAGGCTGCTCTGCTACTGCCTTGTGACACATCCCAAGGCAGTGCAAGACAAGTGGAAAGAGGAAGATCTTTTGGTGATCTTGACCCAGTAGATAGGACAGTTATGTTCTCCTTGCAGAGATCTTAACAGGTTCAGGCAGAAGAAAGGTGGCATATGTGGGTGTCACTTGCCCCAGCAGTCTTCTGGCTACCATGATCATTGTCTAAATTATGTGGAATACTTAAATCAGGTTCTGTCTACTTGATCACTTGAGAAGTTATATAGTTACGTGATGTTTTTTATGTCTCCAAATGAAGTGGAAAAGAAAGCAATTGCCATTAGTTAGACAAAGTCTCTGTTACTCTGGAAGCCATGCAGCAAAAATTACTCTGATGCTGCCATGCTGCAAAAATTACTCTGATGTGAGGATGCACAATCTTACAACCCTCTCTAATATGTGGGAAAAAAAAAAAAAGGCTGTAGCTTTAGTAGAAGGGAAACATTTCAAGGAAGTAACATTACCATAAAGATCTAATTGTCTTTCATAGTGTTGTTTAACTGTGTCATATTTTATATCTGTGTTGTACATCTGCTTCTCAGATGTACTTGAAAAACTCAATGTGCTTACAGGATGTATTTGCAAAGCCAGAAATATCCTGCTATCTGATTGCGTGTCATATTATGCCTCATCGTCTTTCTCTTGAGAACATTCCTATGAAGCTGCACAGGGAAGTTCACTCTGGTTTTCAAATAGGGACCTGAAACATGGGGGAATCATCTACCTTTTCTTCCAGAAGTACAACTAAAAATCTGCCTTCCAGTATGCTAATATCCACAAACATATTTAAGGGAGTCCAGCTGTCTCTAAGTCCAAGTTGGCCACAGGAAAATAAGACAATTCTAGTTTCTCAGTGAATTCGGGAAGAATCAAGATATTTTACTCCATATTAGGAACCCTGACTCAGGAGTCTGAACACATTCTGAAGTTGACAAAAATTTTTCACTTTATTAGCATGTTTCTTATAGGAGTGTGAGGTGGCTTTATTTCACCATTAACTGTAAAAAACACAGCTACACATCCACTAAGCCAAGTATGCTTGCAAATATGTTATTGGTCAGAATTGGGGAAATCTGCAGCCCCAAGGACATGGTCTGTCCATATCAGACTGACACAAAGGGGCATAAGAGTTCTCCACTTCTTTCTGCATCATGCCATATAATATGCACTCACACCATTCACACAACTAGGAATTTCTAATTAGAAGTCTTAAGGATATGGAAAGGTAGCTTTGGTTATAAACAAATTTTGCCTCTTTTAAAGGCTCCAGTGTGAATGAGTAAAGGAGAAAATATTAGCCAGAAGATGGAAGATTAAATAAGCAATAAAGAACTAGCAGGACTCTAGAAAAATTGTAATTACAAATCTGGAAGTATGAGCTGTGTAGTCACTTGGAAGAGATAAGTGAGGAGTTGGAAGAAAGGTTTGTTTGCACACAATTGGCTTTCTTACTAACTCCATCATGATGGGGACTGTTCAATGTCTGCTCAATGATTTGAGTCATTTAGTATCATAGACCACGAGGTAAATCTCTGAGTTTCAAGTAAGACTTAGCTGTGGGTCAGTCCCTGATGAGACAGAAGCCAGACTCTGAAATTCAATTGTTAAGCAGCCTTGTAAGAAACTGCACGATAAAGCACTCTGGGAAATGTGAGCAGGAAAGTTGTTGCTGTAAATATTGTCAGTGTATGCCAGATGGGGAGCTGCAGATTCAGTGTAAAGACTGCATTTTACATATATATATGGCTATCTGTGGCATGAGAAAGTTATTAGTACAGGCTCCTGACCAAAGAACTCAGATGCATTCTTTCAGATATGTTTAACTTCACCAAATCAATATGGATCATTCCTTCCTCTGATAACATTTGCTTAGACCATTCTGCTCCCTTCCCTCTCATTCACCACATATTGATGAATTTGGCTTGCTTTTAATTTTTGTTCTTATTGGGTAATTTTATCTATTATTTGTATAATGTTTTAACTAAATGCTAAAAGCAAATTAGGTTAAAAAAATTAAAAATTGGAAATGTCACTGGAATGCAATATTTACTAATTATCCCCAGTACTCTGTATGAATGGAGAACTATTTACTTTGCCATAAAAAATACAGTGTGATTTTTTCTGTTGTGGCAGTACTCACATTTGGATTCTAAAAGGCTCTATCATTATTTTAGGTCTCTGTTTTCTGAACCTATTATTTTGGAGTGTCACATTATTTTGGATAAGGACTGGAACCACCATGGTTACTAGACCATGGCACTAAGTGTCACATCCAGTCTCATCTTAAGAACTTCCAGGAACTCCCTTCTAACTTGTGTCATCTGCAAACTTGCTAATGATGGACTCAATCCCCTTATCTAAATCATCAATAAAGTTATTAAATAGGACTGGGCCCAACACTGATCCCTGGGGACATCACTAGTGACCAGCTGCCAGCTGGATGCAGCCCCGTTCACCAGCACTCTCTGGGTCTGGCCCTCCAGCCAGTTCTTAACCCAGCGGAGAGTGCCCCTGTCCAAGCCATGGGCTGACAGCTTTTCCAGGAGTATGCTGTGGGAGGTGATGTCAAAGGCTTTGCTGAATTAGACAGAGCACATCCACAGCCTTTCTCTCATCCACCAGGCAAAGGTCTGCCTGCCTTTGCCCCGTGTGAGGAACAAACTCATGACCTTCAGATTATGAGATTATTTGCAGGCATCAGTGACCTAACCCAAAGACTCTGCAGAAAGGCAAAGACATTTATTCCTTGTGCTATAAGCTCCTTATGATGTGTGATATGCTGCCAAGTATTTCACTTTTAAAATCACTGAGGCTTTCCAAATAACAGAGAATTGAAAAAAAAAAAGACCAACTGCAAGTAAAAACTCCAGCTGATGCAGTGTCACCTTACTCTATTTTTTTTTGTTTCACTGTCAAGAATTAAAATACTAGGAATAATACACACACTAGGGTGAACATTTGAAAAGGGAGGAAATGTAGAGAATCAAAATGAAGACAAGAAAAATAGCAACTTGGGAAATACAGCTATGGGATTGATAGATCACCTCAATCCAAAACTCGAATTTTGTTGTGTTTTCCTCCCTCTTTTTTTCCACTTCAACCCTGAAGGTTTTCTCTACTAAGAAAAAGTCTCCAGTGGTGTAAAGCATCTATAAGTGTTTCAATGTCACACCTTCATTTCATCCTTTCTGCCAGCAAAGGAATTGCACCTTCAGCTTAATGAAGTCCTCTGAGCTATTAGCAATGCCAGGTCTACCAGGTTAAATGCCCTCTGAGAAACTCAGGTATGAAGACACTGGTCTTTTCCAGTCATCAAACTTCTAGGAAGAGAAGTGGCCTGGTAGAAGCTACCACTGCAACATCTGCTGTAAAGTGCTCCACAGCTGGCTCCAAATTGTAGTCTTTCTGTGTCCTCATTTCCAGCAAGACAGCTGAGGCAGCTCCTAGAGTCTTTGTTGTTGCTACTAAAGTTTGAATGGAAAAGGTACAAAGTGTATGAACAGGAGCAAAGGGAATGAGGAGATGCCACGCAGTGGGTATACTAGAAATGTGCTGACACAGACATCAGACAACAGGCTTAACCTGGTCACCACACAGGCCAGCAAAAATGCTACTTTTCTCACTTGCAAAGAACCTGACTGGATGTTACTTGTGCTTCTGCTCTTTCATGACTGGCACCCATGAAGGATCCCAGAAGAGAAATCTGGTCCCATGGCTGCCTAGGTTGGGCTTTTCAGTGCCTTACAGCTGTGTTACTGATTGTATCAGTGCTGTCCTTCACAAGTGTTATTCCAGTTCATAAAGAGAATGACACAAATTCCTTAACTGATTATTGCTACACCAGTAACTTGCTAAACACAGCGTCAGACATTAGAATATGATCATCCATAATGACCATCGTTTCCAGTAGAGTAGGCACTCTGACTTCTTTCAAACAAACAGACACATTTTAATGAGGAGAAGACCAGTGGGTTGAGGGAGGGACAAGGCAAAATTTGACGTATTTAAAAACATGGGTGCCTTTGTAGCTCATAAATCCAAATGATAATGCTTATAGTATGTGCCAACCAGTTTGCAATCTTAAAATGCTGGAAGCCAGCTGATATATGGCCTTATCTCTGCAGACCAAACAAGTAACACCCTGTATTCTGATTCAAGAAAAGAAAAATTGTTCTCAATGTTTCTAAGGTATTAAATTCTAATGTTGCATTTTTAAATAGGCACCTGAGTAAAACTAGGCTGAAGGATAGTCTGGGGATCTAAATTTGTATTGATTAAAATCGGCTTACACTTTTTCTCTCTGCTGCTTTCATATTGATCAAATTTACCGTTTAAATTGAATTTCCTGATCTGAAATTATATTACTATTTACACTGAAGAAACAGGATTGTCTTGAAGACATTTACTGTATTTATTTGTGTGCAACTGAAAATGCTTTTAGGAACTACAAGAAATGCACTCTGGGTTTAAATGGAAACGTCTTTGCTCCTACTGTTACCTTATAAATCATAAAGAACTCAATAAAGACTATATTAAAACAGTAAAAAGTGAGATTATTAGTTGATGAATGGGTATCAGACTGTATTTTCTCACTCAGCTATTGTTAAAACTCCTTTTGAAACTAGCAATAAAAATTATAATCCAGACTCTCTGTCTACAGTTCCATGTGATATCAACAGTGGTGAAGTTCAGAAGACATTTGCTTTAAGTGCTTCTCTGCTTACCTCTCCCAAAGTACCATACTATGGATTCCCCCTGAAAGGAGGGTGACCAGAGGTTACATGGCTTCACAAAAGCTGACACCTGAAAGAAATGAACTCCTGCAACCTTGCAGTAGCTCAGACAACTTATCTGAAACAGGCATGTGTATCTACAAAGACTTCATGCAACATCTGTAGTAGGGAACAGCTCTAGCAAAATGAGAATCAAGATCCCAATTTTGTGCTTATGACATGTTACACAGATGATATTTGCTGACAGGACCAGGAGTTCTATCATAAAACTCATTAATTTAAACCAGAAGAGGAATTTAATATTATTTTTTTTTTCGAAGCAGAATTGATTATAGGCCAGGAAAACTATTCTTTGTTTCTTCCATTTTCATCCGCTGCATAATTTAGCATTCCAAAAACACTAAAGACTGATGATGGTGATGTTTGAATTCAAAGAAGAATTCCTGCAAGATCTACAGCTAAGCACGTTATTGACTCTCCAGTCTGTCACTGATTGCACACAAACCTTGTGGAAAAAAAAGTACTAATTTATTTTCTTTTTAATATTATCATTTGTTAAGGTCTCTGCATGAGTATAGAGAGAGGGTCTACACTACTTAGACAACTCACACAGAATGACTTATATAGAGGTGTTTATATCTTGGTTTTATCTACACAGCTTTATTCATGCACACTCCCACTAGCCTGGAACAACTGTAAAAAGATTTATATGTGGTCACACATAAATAATTGGAGGACCGTTTAGTTTGTTCATTGTTCTAAAATTCTTAAAGTCACTTTTAAGATGCTATTGTATGAAGATACCACTGGAAACTAGACAGCTTTAGAAAACAGGATGCCTGTATATTTTCCAGCACAGGGAATTAGTTGTTGGACAATAGATGATTTATAAAAATGTAAGAGATCAAGTATCATTATGAATAGTTGCTTTGCCTATTTTTAAGGCACTGATTTTTTTTCTCACAAACTTAATCCCTCTCAGCAAACCTTTGCACACATATTGGATTTTACACTTTGGCCGAGTCCCTGGAAGATACTGAGAAGTCAAACATCTGCATCTTGGTAAGGTAGTAACATTCACAGCACTTCATGGTGAGTAGCTTGGAAAATAGCCTCCAAGCCAAGTCCTAAAAAAATCACTGTTTCAAGTACTGTATTCTCATTTAATAAAGAGCCAAATTTTATTTGTATCTATTACATGTAGTTTTATTTTTACCTCAACTCACGTATTTCCAGGATGTCAGAAAATACACTTCTATCATTTTAAGTGAAGTCTCCATACAGTGAACATGTGTCAGTTGTCTTCACCGTCCTCTGACAGAGGCTATGCAATGACCCTTCCTAGTCTACCATATATGATATACCTACAGGAAAGGAAGAGGAAATGCTATTCACTCTTCTAAAATCTATCAGAAAAATAAGAAAAATCTTACAGGCATCTTCCATTCAAAGGATCACGAAAGCTCCTCACAAAAACCCAAGCTCTGAGGTTCATCTGCTGTCAGAGCAAAAAGGATGTGATCAGGGTTGGGTAGAGTGTCAGCCCCTGGCAAGCCAGACAGGCAATGATAATGAAAGGAGGTGCTGGCCCTTTCAGCAATAAGACAGCTCTTGCATGTCCTGCTTGGTGTTGTCAGCAAATATTCGTTCTGAAAAAGCCATTTCAGAATTACATCTATCTCCACCCTACAAAATTGATTGTTGTTCTTCAGAGTCCAGCAGACAACCTCCAGACAATAAGAGATTCTGAAACAGTAATAACTGACATCTTTCCTCAGTTAATCTGTAAGTATTTATCAAAGATGTCAAGTATCATTACACCACTCTTTAGCCCAAGACACAAAAATTAAGTGAGTTACTCATGGTCTGTCAGTAGGAAAATATATGTGTCACTGCAGGAGGCACAGATGGCACTCAGCAGATTCTTGTTCCTTATGCTAAGAAAAAAAAAGGAACCTCTTTCTGTCCTCTTGGATTTTTTTCCCAATCTTTTCTTGGGGCACTTCTATGCAACCAAAGTCCTATTTTGATAATGCATATTATTTTTAGTTTTAAATAGTGCTCAGATTCTTGGAGGGATCATCAACAATAGCAATAATATAATAGACAAAACCAGATCATATGATTCACTCTCATGCTAATTGCTAATACATGTTAATGTTAAACATAGGAAGCAATAGAGCTTTTTGGAGGGAAAGATCTTCCAGAGCAGATGCAGAGAATCCTTTACGATCAAATAAATTAATCTAATTACCTTGAATGAATGTCAGTATAACATATATTTCCACCTCACATTATATATTTCAGTGAATGAACCATTCCCATATTTGGGTGAAAGACAACAGCTGTAATAGATAATAATCAAAATATACACTGAGGAAAAAATAAGGAAAACACGATCATGAGGCACCACAACAAACTCCAAATAACTTTTTATTTTGGAGGAATAAGGCTTTATTCCAAAGGTCGCAACATGTTTAGTTTTTGTTATCTCTTTTTCATTAGAAGATGAAACAGATCATGTCTGCTGTGTAGGTACATCCATTAAGCAGTTGAGAATGTCTATCTGATCTGAAACATAGTGAAGTCAATCGACAGCTTTTCAACTGACTTCAGTAATGAACTTTGTGAAACAATCAATTCTGCCCTGGCACCTCCTGCTGTCTCGATTAGTTTAAAGACATGATAAAACTTTGTCGAAGAAACATTTGGAAAACAATCTTTTCACTGCAAGACATACAAAATCTATTAATTACTTTTTGCATCCAATATAAGACTTGAAAGTATCTAGAGGTGTTTTTAAGGCAATCACCAACAAATATCAGCATGTACTTTAACAATAGTCTAGGAAAAAAAAATCCTTACCCCAAAATTTTGATGGCAATGTGTTATCATTTGGAGAGTTTGTACTGTTTCTATCCATAACATCCAAATAGCAAATACAGAATTGTATGTCCACAGAGGAGCAATAGTTTTCTGAAGGTTTGAGATTTTGCACTAGAAGCAAAGCTTTTGTGCTGCCACGGAACAGTGTTGTTTGCCTGAAAGGAAATGGATGTATCACATTTCCTGCTTGTGGACTCGAATTAGTAAGTGCTCGCCTTATCTTGGAACACCACATGGTTCCCGAGACGGGGAAGTAGTTTCCTTCTCGTCATTTCCTCAGCCAGAGCAAACTGACTCAGAACAATACCAAATCACCTCCTTCTCTGAAACTTTTTCAACCCCAAAAGGTCCAGAGATAGAGAGATGAAAATTCCTCTCTCTTTCCTTTTAGGATTTTCTATGTTGAAGACCTTCCTTAAACATCCCAAAGCACTTGTATTTGGTAGGAATTTTCATTAAGAAAGAAATGTATCAAGAGGCTTTTAATAAACACCAATTCATTAGGATAATAATTTAGGGTGTGAGGATTGTTAAGTATTCACCATTTTTCCTCAGATGGTTAGAGGAACTAGCTGGGCCTGATAGCATAACTGTAATTTTTTTCCTTTCCACACCCCATTCTAAAATATGAGTTCCCTGGAACACAAACAGCTTTGAGCTACTTGTTTGGACAGGTTTAATATAATGCAGTGTTAATTCCCTGATGTAATTGTAGGTATGGCTACTATATGTAATATATAGCAATAATAGCACCCCTACAAAAGAAAATAGCCAAGATATTTAATGACACAGAGCCAGAATTAATAGAGAATGTATGGGGATCAATAAAATATATGTGATAAATTCTGTAGAACTGAGTTTTAACTATTTTCCTCTTAAATATATTTCAGATAATGGATGTCCATAAACATTCTGCTGTGAATGTAACTCCGTTCTCTGAAGAGTTGTCTTGCCCTTTATAAAAAACTCCAACAAAGTGGAATTGGCTAAATTTATTTTTCACAATGAATATCTAGAATTCCCTAAATTTAGGAATATTTCAATAATTTTAATGCTGGATTTTGCTTTTTTTTGTTTTGTTTTGCTTTGTTTGGGACTTTTTTGCATGAAACAAATGACTTAAAAAATACTGAATAAAGATACCCTCATGTTTGATATAAGACTGATGGCTTTCAAAGCTGTTACTTAAAAATTATATATCTAAATACTGAGTTAAACACTTAAATGGAAAAGACCTGATTTGCAGATGTCTGTGAACAAGATACAACTTGATAAGAAATTCTGGGATTATTTAGTTTGGCTGAGACACAGACACCAGAGGAGATAATAAAAACATGAAAATTAAATAATTATATGACTAGGGTTAGATTTGTGCTCTAAGACTATATGAAAAAAACAATAAAACTGAATTACTGTAAACTATAAAATGAGGAAATTAAATGATTTTAATTTACTGAATGCATCTATTGAGCTGAACATTGTAACAAAGAATTCAAAACTGACCTTAATCAATTTGAGAAGCATCTGAGTTCAGACACGAACACTTGTGCAGATAATTGCATCTTACATATAATCAAGTGTATGAAATATTAACCTTAATGGTCTGTAAGGAAGTCAGCAACACTGAGAAATGTGACAGTTCCTGTCTGGACAGGGTATTCCAAGATGGGAGTTCTCTGATTTCCCTCAGAAACAAACAGATGATATGGGCAACTGTCAGCGGCAGATCAGAGAAGTTGGACCACCAGAAGTCTTACCTGGGCCGTACACTCGTAGTGCGAATCAGCAAGTTGCAGCAAATAAAGTTTTAAGTGAATCAAGATCATGTGGGTTTACAATGACTTGCTAAGAAGAAGGCTTCTCAGATCAGTTTCAAACTCTTCCTTGTTTACTCTTTCAAGAAAAAGGAAGAATTGCAAGTTTGTGCAACGGAACTTAAGTAAAATGGGTACAGCATATCAAATCCTGAGACAGAATCACAGAATGTTTAGGGCTTGAAGGGATGTTAAAGATCATCTGGTTACAACCCCTCTGCCACAGCAGGGTTGGAACCTTCCACTAGACCAGGTAGCTCAAAGTCACACCCAGCCAGGCCTGGAAGACTTCCAGGAAGCCTGTGGAATCTTCTTCATCAAAAAGATAAAGCAGGTTGTTAAACCATAAACTCTTCTTAATTTATTATTTTCAGTATTAGACAAATTTTGTTTATGTTCATTTTATTTCTGGTTACCCCCATTATTTCTTTCATTTTTCTCTATTGAGGAGTATCTTTTCCTGGAAATGAAATCATCATAATTCAAGGTACCCTCATGGTAAAAATGCTCATCATCATTTATTATACTCACAAGTATAACCCACTGTCACTTCTGACTGATGGGAGATAGGGGTATGTAAATGATGAGTTGTCAAATATGTTGCTGATGGGAGTCCAATTCCAGTGAAATGAGCAGACATTTACTTCTTGAAAAGAGGAGTTAATTGGATTATTTCCTTAAAGGTTTTGAATGTGCTGTTTAACTAGGCAAGGTGCTTCAAATTTACAGCACCACTAGCCCTAATGCTGGAGAAAGGGAAGAACTTTCAGGGAAAATAAATTTGATGGGTACCATCATGTACTGGAAAAGACATGGGCAACCAAACAGTAGGTACACCAAGTAGTCCTAGCAGGTGAATAGTCACCTGCTTCTTTGGACATGTGTAACCATGGGGGAAGGAATTAGCACCATTGCCAGCCTGCTCTCAGGGGGGCAGCTGCTTTCTCTGGGGCATTTATGCTCTCTCCATTGATATATTAGGATCCTTCTATTTTTCTTTGCCCTCCTGGTAGAGCCCTGATGGGCTAAATGTTTTCTGTTTAACAAGACACTTAGAGTGGAGTGATCCATAGAGTTAATTTACTAAGTGCACAGAGATTGATTTAGCTGAAAACATTTTTTTTTCAGTTGGCCAAGGCTCAAAGGAATGATGCTTGAGCATGATCACTAAATCCCAGAAATTAAACCCAGATCCTTACTATTGTCAGTCACTGCCAGAGAGAAGGGCCATACCACTGTAACTGGAATGAAGAAGGAATTTTATAACATCAGAATTTTATAACAATTTGCTGAAAACTCAACTGCTTACTGTTACTGCAGGTCCTGACGAAACATAGGTATGCATGCTGAATTCTCATGCATGAACACACAAAATCTTTTTATTTCAAACGTAAGCAGAGTTCACTGAAAAAAAAACCCAGAAATTTAAAAACACTGTACTGAGCATCCAGTGAAACCTTTTCTCTCTTTTTTTTTTTCCTTGTACTTTCCATCTGTAGATTATGATTTAGACTGGGATTTCCTTTAATTGTTTCATATTTCAGCAGCCTCATATTTGTCCTTGGTTAGTTTTACAGCTCTCCGGATGCATGAAGAAAAACTCAGGAATATTTTTTCTCTGACCAGTGATGAAAAATGTTCCCGTCTACCATCAAACTATCAATGCTATAAGCTGATCGTAATGTGACAAAAGACAGAAAAAACACAGCTTGAATTTGTTGCCTTTGATGACTCACTTCAGGTTCAGACAGCAAATTTCTTCAGTTTACCTGCTACAGGTTAAATAGCCTACTGCCACATGCTGGCTTTATCAGAATACAACTTTCAATATGATATACCTGCTATGAATGAAAAGAAACATGGCTGCAGTAACATCACCATCTTAGAAAAGACATTAGATTCCAGGAGTATGTTAGTTGTTAATAATATTTTTCAAGATTTTTCAGAGAAAGAATCATGGGTAGGAATTACATGAGAATTTCAGAGATTCGATATTTTTGGGAGGTGTGAAATCCTAAGGACATAACATGAAAAAAAGATCCTTCATTGCTAGTTATGTACCATTACCTGATTGAGAAGACAGTTCATTGTGCAGTATGTGAATGTACTTCGTGTTTACTGGAACATATACAATGTTTTTAGATCCAATATTCAACTCAGAACTCTGATCTTTTATATGGTATTTGTGATATTGAAGACTGTGTGTATTTATGTGTGTATGGAAAAGCAAGGGGGAGTGAATTAAGAGAGGCTCCATAGCAAAATATATTTCATGTTACTGCATTTTTGCATTAGTTAAAGCCAAACAGGGAAAAAAAATATTTCTGATCCAGGTTTATATGTCTCAAATAATATGCATGTCAAAATCACTCCAGGGCAGTGGGTCCTGCTGGAAGCAATAGTGGTGAGTCACGTGGGAAAATGACCGTTTTAGTATCTTGGTACTGTATTCCCACAGCCAAGGGATGGTTAGGGAGTATGATGCTGAGAGTTGGCATGTTGGAGCTTGTGGGGGTGTAGCTGCACAACACATTAATGGGTCTCACTCCTGGGGACCCAAGGAGGTGAAAGAGGATGGGGGCAAAGATGAGCTCTTTGAGCCTAACAGAAAGAAAGGAACTTCCTCTCTCACTGCTTTGTATCTAGCAGATTGCTTGATATTTTGCAGCAGCCTACATGACACTAGTATTTGGACTATAAGTTGAAAACCTCAAACTTGAACTTGTATTTTAGCAGGAAACTCAATTGTGAGTAACAACCCCAGAAGAGAAGAAAACAAAGTATTGTCATTAATTTAGTTTTCTTTTCTCACATGGAGATAATTGGGTAAAATGGAGGAATAAATACAGATAAATTACTAAAGAAGATTATGTGACATGATTTCTCACAGGGGCAGAGAACTGGAATCAGCAAGTCAAAAAATCCCTCCTCTTTCTCTGTTCTACAAACGCATCCTGTGAACCACTTCCCATTCAGCAGATGAAAATGAAATCCACCAATATGCTTTCCAAAGTGCGGGAAGTGTTTATCCAAAGGACAAATTTGCCAGTGTTACACAAATTTACCATCTAGGAAAGTGATTTGCCATGATGTTCTTGGGGTATAATATTTCCTTTCCTTCCACCTTCTGAGCAAGACCTCAGAGACTTTCTGTCCACTTCTGCTAACCTGAAAGTTCTGAGACCTGCAGTCCTGAAGCATGACATTTAGTAAACTCACTACTTTAATTCAGATTAAAGTCCTATTTTTTCTACACTAAGAAAGGGACCAAGTAAGGGTGCAGAAAGAAACAACACCCAAACACAATTCAGTATGATAACAAAATTGTATTTTAACACTTTTGTAGTAGCTGATAGAGTTCTACAGATGAGCTGCAAATTTTTTATCCAGCTACTGGTATTGGATAAAAAAAATCTCTTACAGCAAGAGATTTTTGCTGTTAAAAAGGTTTGATGAAATGTAATCCGTTTTTTCACTCCCTAGGATGGTCTGAAACTTATAATTTCATTGAAAAATAATGTTCACAGACGTAGCTGTATTTGTTCACACTAAGAGACACTTCGCTTTCACAGATATGAGTTTGCTGGCGTGAGCAGCATGTACATGTGAACAATGCATGAATTGTTTAGAAGTAGAATTGCATTTGTCCCAAGTTGTCACATAGAATTTAACGGACTTGAGTTATCATGCAGCATTCCCTTATTACAAGAAAAAAAATGTTCCTGTGTACTATCATTTGTGTGCAGAATTACGCATCAGTGAACCTGTGTGGATGTTCAATGACTCTGCAGTGTTGCTCCCTTTGGGTGGGAAGAGGCTGTCATCTGTAATCCTTTTGCTGAGGTGTAACTAGGCCTTAGAGTTGACATAGTCTTCATTTTTTCACACAATCTAACCAAGAAACATCTGACAGTGAATTCAAGGTATGTTTCTGAGACCCATTTTTATATACATTTTAGTGAAAAGAGTTCCCTGCAGTTTTTTCATCACATGTGTTAGATAAGAGCCTAATCCAAACATTTTATTGATGATGAAGATATCCCTAAATATAATAAAATATCATAATAGGTGTGGAATGGGACGATAAGCATTTAGAGGGTATTTATATCTCCTGAATATCTGAAATATTTTCCAAAAATGAGAATAGAATGATGGTAAGAACAAAACCTTTACTCTCCATATGTTTCTATTAAGGCTGTTTCCAAATCTTTTTCTAGAGATACCAAGGCTAAAAAGAAAAAAAATAATTCAGAGCCACTTTATAACTGGATTTTTCCCACTCTAAGCTATTATGCTCGAAGGTGGAGGGTTGGCTCTATAAGTTAGAGAGTCTCTTGACTCTATAGAATTTGAAGTCAGTAACAGTAAGGTTGAGTGCCTGTGGATCAGAATCAAGGGGAAGGCCAACAAGGCTGACATCCTGGTGAGAGTCTGTTATAGACTATCCAATCAGAATGATGAGGGTGAGTAATTATTCTAAAAGCAGCTGGTGTATGTCTCAAAATCACCAGCCCTTGATGTCCCTCTTTGTGTCCCTGAGTTTTGAAAATTCTATAGTTTTTATTTTAGGAAGAAACTTTTTATGGAGAGAGTAATCAGGCACTGGAATGGGCTGCCCAGGGAGGTGGTGGGTTCACTGCCCCTGGAGGTTTTTAAGATGAGACTGGATGTGGCACTGAGTGCCATGGTCTAGTAACCATGGTGGTGTTGGATCAAGGGTTGCACTTGATGATCTCAGGGGTTTTTTCCAACCCTGTTGATTCTATGATTCTATGATTACTTAATCATTTTTCCCAGATCTATATCTGGTCTACCTACTAATGAAAAAAACAGTCTTTGAGGAATCATACGCCACCACAGATACCATTTTGGTTTGATTTTGTTAGGTTTACTGTGAGCATACTGCTTAATTTTCATGACTTCATTTGTTTGATAGATTAACAGATTAAAAATTCTTTTTTCATTTTTCTAGGCAAATGGTTTATTGCAGTAAAAGTCTGCTTTCTGAGTCTCACCATAGGCACAACTGAAGCAATAAAACAATCAATATTTGACAATTATGGCCCCCTTCATCAGTCTACTAGTACTATAAAAAAAATCTAGTGAAAAAAATCCTTTTCTAAAGTTTAGAGCAAGAGGAAATCCTATGGGGAAGGTTAAGAATGGAGGCGTGATGAACAATTGAAGGAAATTGCCTTTCAGTAGTCATGAATGTTTAATGTTCTCTTCCTCTGATTGACAGGATCATACCATAATTATGGAGTATCCATGTATTCCTATAAATCCAAAAAACTTCCAATGCAACTCACAAGGAAATAAGGTGGACTTGTATTCCTCTGTTACAGTACTTTTGGTTTGCCAAATGAAAATTCAAATTTACATGAAATCAAAATGTTCTAAAGTATATAAAGCCAAGATTAACCATGAGAAAAGTACAAAGAGTGTCACAATATGTCATAACATTGTAAGTAAAGGCTTTGAAGACTATAAAGTCGATGGAAAATGGACTTATGCCAACTTAGCTTGCTTGTTTTTATTATTAATTATTCTTATTTTCCCCTAGGCAGCCTATATGGCAATCCCAACTCTGTTGTACTTAAGTACTATGCAAACAAATTACAGTGAGACTAGGTGATCTGCATTTCTTCTTTTTTGTGCAAATGATCTCTTCCTGTACTCTGCAGGGAAATGCCATGTTGGAAAGCAAAAGTCCAAGCTTCCAGTCATCATTATTTTTTAATTTTGATTAGTTTCTTCAACCTTCCCTGAGGGCACTATTTGAGGGTTAAACACATTTTTTAGGGTGCATATTTGCCAGGTCTTTCATTCTCGCCTTGCTTGTTGAGATGTAGCTTATTAGAGCAGGCCCATTAATTACTGCTGTAATGAGAAGATTGTGGCAGCAAGCTGTTTGTCTGTCTCACTTCACCTTAAGTAGAGAAGAAATCAAAAGCAAAAGCAGACACTTGAACAGGTTTTGGTGGAAAAAGATAAAAGTCACGTAATGAAAGCTGTGCTTCCCTCAGCATACCCATCAGTCACAGAGAATTTCTGTCCCAGACTAACTATACTATTTTGCTTTGATGAAAGACTGCAGTAATCATTTCTTCCACATATCTTTTCTTTCATATTGCAGCAAATCTAGTCATCCCAGCATTCTCCAGAGCGATAAAACATATAAATATTTGCCCTCAACCTCACCCATACAGCTATCCTAGCCACCCGACAATCCCTGCTACTCCTTCTCTCCTGAGCACCCACACAAACTTTTGTACTTGCAACCTCCACACCACTGAGCACCCAAGTCCCTCAGGAAGCTAATCGGAGAGCTCCACAGAGAATGGAAATGCAATTATGGTCCTTTGGAAACTGGTGAATAATTAATTTAACCATTTTCTATTGCAGGTCATTAATTTTTACTGCTCTCAGATGGCTTGCTTGTTAGGGAGAGTAAGCTTAATAAGTCTTGTGCTGTAAGGGCTAGGAGTTGTGGACACAGGCATCCAAGTGTGGAGTGACTGCAGAAACTCCTGATGTAGAAAATCATTTACCAGTAAGTACAAAGAGCTTGGTATTCCTTGAAAGAATGCATGTACACTTTCATGCATGCCTTTCGGTTTTACACTGATGAAACTTTCGGTAGAATAAGTCCTGATTTATTCTGCAAAAGACTTGAGAGACAAGCACATCTAAGATTAGGAATTCTGAAGCAGACTTTCAGCATACAGAAATCTGAACCAGTAAATTGAATTACATGGACTTAAAATCTTGATAGGTATAATTAAAAAGATCAGGAAATAAAATAATGAGAGATGATAAAAGTGTTAGGGAACAGACAGCTTACAAAAGCAGAGCATTCAACAAAATGACTACTTGACAAGGGCCAGTCAAACTTCAGAAAGAAAGAACTGTAAGAGTAAAATGTGGAATTAAAGGGCATACACCAGAAATGACTGCAAACCTTTTCAGTTAAGATCACCTGATCTTAGCCAAAGAGCTCTGGACTGATCAGGGAACAGTCCTAAGGCGTAAGTAAGACTGTGTTGATAGGCCATGGATTGTGATTTAAAAAAATAGACAATACGGTGGAGACTTCATTAACTAGACAACCACCAGAAATGGTAAGGGGAAGCAGAAATAGGGGAATTAATGTCAGCAAGAATGCTTCCACTTTTGAATTTTGAAGATAAAGATAAGTCACGTGTCTTTTGAAATAACATGTATTTCCAGCTCTCAGGAATATATTTTGAAAGATTCTTATATGGTGATGACAACTTCCATCTAATCTTCAGATAAAATCAGAGAAAATACCCTCTGACTGGCTGATTAGTCACTTGCTACTTCCTTCTTTTGAAGAACAGTCAATAAAATGAGCAGGCTGACTTTACCTACCTACTCCTCAGCAACAGAAAGAAATCTGTTTGGATTTTTCTTGGGATGTGTTGAACTGACTGGAGTTGGGCTGAGACTTCTGAGATGAGAAAAGCATCTAATATGATTTTCATCAGAAGACAACAGAAAACAGAAAACCAATCCCAAAGATCTAGAGGGAATCAATGCTGGGTTCTCCCTAGTCTACTCAGAAAATTATCAGGTGGTTCATCTCTAAAGCTGCTAGTTAAGACACAGATTGGAGGATAGAAGAACCTAGTAGGCTGTGCCAGGTTCCCACTGAGGACTGGGACTTCAGATTCAGCTGGATCAACAGAGGTATCTGTGGTCTTCTTACAGTGGATCCAACATCACTGGACCACTGGGCACATTATCTGATTTGTGGTTAAAAGTGTGACATAGTTTTAGAGCTTTGTACTTCACTGTGTTCTGCCAGAAACCGTTCAAAATATCTCCAAAAACTCTGCTTTGGAATTAGGGAAGGGGAGCTCCTGTATAAAATTATGGACCTAAAAATTAATTTAAAATGTCTCAATGTCATTTGGTCCTTAAACATTATATCTGAAACCTTGTGGCTTATAATATTGAAACACTGAAGAATGGAAAATCACAGAGTGGCCTTGAGTTGCGAAAGCTTAGGCAAGAACAAAATAACCCAATAGAATTCAATGAAAAAGGCAGATATGGTCAACTCTACTTAACCCTTATTCTCACAGTTGTGCAAGCTGCTAATGACCATATTGCTCTTTTCTCTGTCCAGAGGATATGAGTCTGTAGCAAGTGTGCTCTGCAGAGTTGGCAGTCCAGGTAACTCTGTGGCATGTTGCCCTTTTATTTCTAGGGTGCTGCACTTCAAAGTCAGAGGTGCTAGTCAAAACAGTGTCTAGTATAGTCTTGACACAAAACTCAGAGGAGCTGTTGATTCCCTCAAAAGAATGGAGGCACTGCAAAGAGACCTTGACAAATTAGAGGACCAACCATGTGAAGTTCAACAAGGGAAACTACCATATTCTGCACCTGGGATGAGGCAACCCTGGCTGTTCATATAGACTGGGGAATGATATGCTGAAAAGCAGTGCCATGGAAAGAGACCTGGGGGTCCTGGTCAGTGGCAAGTTCAATATGAGTCAGCAGTGCCCTGGCAGCCAGGAGGGCCAACCGTGTCCTGGGGGACATCAGGCAAAGCATGGCCAGCTGGTTGAGGGAGGGGATTGTCCCGTTGTGCTCTGCACTGGTGTGGCCTCACCTTGAATATTGTGTGCGGTTTTGGGCATCACAATATAAGAAAGATATTAAGCTCTTAGAAAGTGTCCAAAGGAGGGCAACAAAGATGGTGAAGGGCCTTGAGGGGAAGCCGTATGAGGAGTGGCTGAGGTCACCTGGTCTGTTCAGCTTGGAGAAGAGGAGACTGAGCGGCGACCTCATTGCAGTCTACAACTTCCTCGTGAAGGGAAGAGGAGGGGCAGGCACTGATCTCTTCTCTGTGGTGACCAGTGACAGAACCCAAGGGAATGGCCAGAAATTGTGTCAGGGGAGGTTTAGGGTGGATATTAGAAAAAGGTTCTTCACCCAGAGAGGGGTTGGGCACTGGAACAGGCTCTCCAGGGAAGTGGTCACAGCACCAAGGCTGACAGAATTCAAGAAGCATTTGGATGATACTCAGGCACATGGTGTGACTCTTGGAGATGGTCCTGTGCAGGGACAGGAGTTGGACTCAAAGATCCTTGTGGGTCCCTTCAACTTCATACATTCTGTGATACCCATCAATGCAACATGAATACAAAATCAGGCCGTTCTGTTCTCACAGTATTTTATAAAAACTCTGTAACAACAACAAAAATGCTCTCTGGAGAGAAATTTATGAAATCTCCAGAAATAAGCACTGAGGAGCTATGGTATAAGCTGCACTTTAATACCATAAATACCATACCCCAACTCTAACATGCATCCACAAATAGCACTACCAAAATCAAAGTGCATATGCTCCCCATAATACAGAGGACCAGCTTGAGGAAAGGTGATATTGACAATTCAAAGGAAAATCCTGCAAGGATATAAATCACCAGTGTGCTGTCTAAGCTTCTTTTTCAGCTGTAAAAATTAATTTTTAGAGGTCAAAGAGATACAGTTAAGAGAGATTTTTTTTACAGGAGAAAAACTCTTCCAAAAGCTTGTTCTTCCTCCCAAGAACATCATTTAGCAATGATTCAGTCTAGACGGGAAAATATATTCACCCAAAGCAGTAAGGTAGCAAGAAATAGTTCCCCTGGGGACTTTCTGGGTCAGTGGAAGAGCAGATTTACTGAATAATTACTGTGATGAATTTAAACTACTTTCTGTATTTTTGTATTGTGGCACAGTATTTTCCTGAAATAAACACTGCAATGCAGAAGAGCTATGGTCTTGAAACTACCTAATTTACTTGAAGTCACAGATAAACATGGGAAACATCCAGGGAAAAAAGTATTCAGACATTGTAGGAATTAATGACTCACATGAAATGCAGTCACCTTCAGGAAAAAGCCCAGCACTGAAACAGTGGACACAGTGAAAGCTAAGAGATGAATAGCATGTAATTTTAGGAAAAAAAGAAAGACATTTTGTAGGCAAGATAATCTATTCTTTTAACATTGTTTGGCCTTTCTACTAGACAATTAGAAATCCTATTATTTCATTCTTATATTTGAACTATCAGTTCAAAAAATGTTTGTTCTTAGTAAGATCCTTGCCTATTTCTGTATATGAGAGATTTATTTTTCATTGTCTCTGTATTATGTTATACTCTTCTTACAAGTTTTATTCTAAATAAGCATTTCTTACAAAAGTTTTAATGCTGTTTTAAAAAACATCATCTGTTTTCATAGCAAACAACATTCTTCCTACGCATTTTATGCTACTTGACAATACATAGATCTTCTCACTCCTAAATGAAAATGAACATCATAAAAAGCATGGATGTCTCGTAGAAGAATCCTGATGCTGTTCAGAAGAATTTCTGATGCTACCTGTCAACATCAAAAGGTAGGAAATAATATCTGATAACATTTATTTCACAGAGATGACAGATTTTTGCCCATGGAATTTCTCATTAATACCAAGTTTCTCTTACCTAATGAGATTAAGATATATTCAAAATGAGGCCAGGAAAGACTTTGTATAAATTCTTTCACTCACACATAGTGTACAGTGGCTCAGACACGTGCCTTATCATTTAAAATATTTAACATATTAAACATATTTTAAACATTTAATTTTAATAGGTTGGGGTTTTTTCATATGTTTTGTATCCAGACCACTATAGAAGTCAGAAAACATAACTTTGGAACTGCAAGCATAATGACAGTGATGGAGAATGGCAACTGAGTGTCAGTCAGTCAATAGTCAAGTAATGATAGTGATGGATAAGCATCCTAAATGTGTTGACTACAGGTAATGAAAACTCATGGGACTATGTTGTATGATCAGGGAGATAAGCTTCACACTAGACCCATATGCTGCTTAGAACAAATAAAGTAAGGCAAAGTGGTTCAAAAACCATTTATTCTTAGAAAAATAATGCTTTCTCAAGGAGCACTGAGTGATCTTATCTGCCTTCTCATGTTTTGGCAAATCAGATTTGCTCCTGTCAGGTGCTGTAGCTGCTTCAGGTGACATACTTCTCACCCCTTACTAAACAAACTGTTCTCCACTTCTGTTTAGATGTCCTTTCAGATTAGACCTTAAAAGACAGCTCCACATTTTCTAATGACCCCAACTTTCCCTCTCTTCCTACCACATTAGTCTTTTACTTTAGTCTCCAAATCATCATTTATTGCAGCCACTGACATACTCTGTGGTTTCAGTCTTGTTTATTGTTTTTACCACAAAGATTTGTTGTTTGCCTGTATTATTGCACTTAAGAGAAGTAATTATTTTGAATTCTTTGTGATTTAAGACTGATTTATTTTCTATTCACACATGTAACCCCAAGCAAGTAAAGAAATGCAATTATTCTGCCTAGTGTTACATAACAGAAAGACAATTCACCAAGGTTTTATGACTTTTCCTTATAAGATATTTCCATATTTTTTTGAGATTGGTGCCAAATGAAAATGTACCAAATGTCCTTCAAAGGCACATTTCACAAAGGCATCTTATCTCTAGCAGAATGTAAGGAAATTCAAAATAACTTTTGTTTTGGTGGCTGAAAATTTCTTGGCCCATTCCTGCAGCATCTTTCTAGCCCAGCACCAAAGCAAAGATCATTTTGATACAGTCCACATGGTGGCACAATCTGATCATGATTGCTTTGTACTACTGGTTCATGACAAAGTTACTTTTATCATGTTTGACAGAATTTTAAACTGATCTTTTATTTTTTTTTTTTTTTGTGCCAAAGCATTGTTAAAAAATGTTAGGTTATATGTTTAAAGACTTATTTCCACAATACAAAGGAGTCTACAGGCACAGGGTGGGTGGAGGAGTGTGGGAAAATAAAAGGATAAGGAGATAAAATGTGTCCTGCAAAGAGGCTTCTGGTCTGTATGCTTGTCTGGCCATTTCCTGATCAGTGCAGTCTGCCTTGGTGTCTCATTAAACTCCATTTCTAGCTATTTTCCTGGGAGGGGCATTCCCTGTTCCATTTGCAAGGGTATGGACAGCAGCTGGAGAGGGAGCAGGGGCCATAGGAGCACTTGCATCTCTGCTGCCAGCAGAGACTGGAGAACAGGCACAGCGTGAGCGGCTGTGAACATCAATGTGTGCAGGCATTAATAAACATCAGATTCTTTCAACAAGAGAGTGGCATAAGAAGTTCATGATTGCCTGTAATAATGGAGAGACCAGGGGTCTGACAGCTGGCGATTGGAGGGACCAGAATGGCCAGGCCAGCTTCTGGAGGGAACCTGAAATCCAGTAAAACTATATGCCTGGACTAGCTGCAGGACAGGTCTTTTAGCAGGAGAATGTATCTGTGTGATGGGTAAGCAGGAGAGGAGAGGAGTCCGGGGTCAGCTGCTGGAGACACCAAATGGCTAAAGGCAACCCTCTGGGGGAAGCATGGTCTGTCCATGCATGTGTCCATGACCATATGTATGGGAGTTGTGTCTGCTGGTGTGTCCATGGGTCTGCACCTGCCCATGTAGCAAGGCTCAGGCCTCAGGGTCTGGGCAGACTGGGATCCAGGGGCCAAGCACTGGCACAATGGAGTGTTTAAAGTCAGCTGCCAGAGGGTTTCACGTTTTATGGCTGTACATGTATTTACACATATCTTCAGCTAACAGGCTTCTACCCTGATAAGCCAGGATCAGTCTGGTCCTGTGACTAGTGTCTGCATGAGTGCTGTGGTTTTGGTCCTACTTGAACTGTGCGTGCAGGCACACATACATCTCAAGGAGCTCACATATAAATATGTGTATTTGTATGATCAGTATACACACTTATTGGGAGTGCCCACTGTTTTGCTACTGGCTGGATGTGGGGATCTGGATCTGTAACAGCCTTGTTTCTCTTCAGCTACTGGATTTGGCAGCTTCTAACAGAATTTTTGAATTGGCAGTACTTCTGCTTGATTATTACCTTCAAATAATCATCTTTTAGTCCTAATTTATACAGTAGTGGGGGTTCCAATTTTCATTCCTGTATAGGACGTTGAGGTTTTAGAACTTTTTTTCCAATTTAGTGTAACTTGTGAAGCATAAACAAGGAAAAATTGTCAAAATAACACATTTCAAAAGAACATAATTACTTTCTTGACAATAATGGAGTGAATAACACTAGAAATAAATGTCATTTGTTTTAGCTCAATTCTTGCCATATGCTAGATTGAGCTCATTCAGTACATATAAATCCTAATTGGGCATCTCTGAGCTTTCATAATTTTGATAACTTCACTTACAAGAACATATATACCATGGTATCATATACTAGTTTAGCAGATTTTTTTTTTCCTGAATCTTTTGTCTATTCACACATCAGTTTGTGTAATGTCATGTCACTATATTAATTTATTTCATCACAATGCAAGGGAAGTTAAATGGTCTGTTGTTATACTTCATGTAATTCAGTATAATTCATGTTAGAGGGAATATATTCTCTGGCTTCTAATTGTATCTTTAATTTATTGTCAAAGATTACTCACCCAGATTTTGTAACATTAAAATATAAAACATGAACACATATAAACATACAATATACAAAAACTTTATGCAGAAAAAAAAATGCAGTTTTACAGCTTATTAATTCTTGGAGAAATAAGGAGACATTTCAACTACCTTGAACTTCTGGAAGGCAGACTTCAGTCTGTTTAGGAGACTGGTTGACAGAGTCCCTTGGGAGGCAGTTCTGAAGGGCAAAGGAGTCCAGGAAGGCTGGACATTCTTCAGGAAGGAAATCTTAAACGCACAGAAGCAGGCTGTCCCCACATGCAGAAAGACGAGCCAGCAGGAAAGACTGGCCTGGCTGAACAGAGATCTTTGGCTTGAATGTGGGGAAAAAAAGTGGCATTCCACAAGTGGTGTTCCTCACAGCTCAGTATTGGGGCCAATTCTTAATTTAATATCTTCATCACTGATCTGGATGAGGGGATCAAGTGCACCCTCAGTCAATTTGCAGGTGACACCTGGTTGGGCAGGAGTGTTGATTTGCTGGAGGGTAAGAAGGTTCTGAAGAGGGATCTGGACAGGCTGGATTGATGGCCCAAGGCCAATTGTATGAGGTTCAACAAGGCAAAGTGTCAGGTCCTGCACCTGGGTTACTACAACCCCATGTAGCACTACAGGCTTGGGGCAGAGTGGCTGGAAAGGTGCCCACTGGAAAAGGACCTGGAGGTGTTGGTCGACAGCCACTGAACTTGAGCCAGCAGTGTGCCCAGGTGGCCAAGAAGGCCAGTGGCATCTTGGCCTGTATCAGAAATAATGTGGCCAGCAGGACCAGGGCAGTGATTCTCTCCCTGTACTTGACACTGGTGAGGACGTACCTTGAATCCCATTTTGGTCCTCTCACTACAAGAAAGACACTGAGGTGCTGGAGTGTTTCCAACAAAGCTGATGAAGGCTCTGGAACATAAGTGTTATGAGGAGTGGCTGAGGGAGCTGGGGTTGTTTAGCTTGAAGAAAAGGATGCTTAGGGGAGACCATATTTCTCTCTACAGCCGCCTGAAAGGAGGTTGTAGCAAGGTGGGGTTGAGTCTTTTCTGCCTAGTAATAAGTGATTGTACAAGAGCAAATGGCCTCAAGTTGCTCCAGGGGAGATTTAGATTGGGCATCAAGAAAAATTTCCTTATGGGAAGGGTTGTCATGAATTGCAACTGGCTGCCCAGTGAAGTGGTTAAGTCCCCATCCCTGTAAGTATTTAAAAGATGCATAGCTGTGATGCTTAGGAACACAGTGTAGTGGTGGACTTGGAAGTGGTGGGTTAATAGTTGGACTTATTGATTTTACAAGTCTTTGTCCAGACTAAATGATTTTTTGATTTGATGTTTATACAATGTTTATACATTAATGTTTGATACAGTACATGCCAAGCAGATGTAGAACTGCACACGTCTCTAAGGAGATGTGTGGCAATGCTTCAAGGTTGCACATAGATACTGTGTGGCAGTTTAGGACAGGAAGGAAGTGGCAACTACTGCTTGCTGCAAAACCTGCAGAAAGAAGGGTATGTTCTATTGCTCAAACCAGTCTCAGCATTCACAGTTGCAGCAAATGGACTCAAAAGAGACCAAGACACTTAAAGATATATCCTGTTCTATACCCTGACAAAATATCAAAAATTAAAAATGCCTTCCAGGAAGACACTTGTCTAGGCTGTGCTTTAAAATGCACATTTAAGATTCAAATTTCACTTCCTCCTTATGTGGTATGTGGTGCAAAGCTTTATTTCCTCCAAAAATCGTTAGTTCTGATATGACAGTATCACCTGCTGCAAGGTATGCACATTACTTCTTGTACTTCTTGTGTGGATACTGTGGAAGCGATTATTCCCTTCCCTTTGTAGTGCTCCTTTAGGTTTTTAATGTTTTTATATATCCCATCACATTCTAAACTCTAGATTAAACAGCTATTTCCCTATTTTCTTTTGGACTGAGCATTCTAGACCTTCCACAATTCCCAAGCTGTCCTCTGGATTGTCTCTACCTGATGTAGATCTTTTCTGAAGTCTGGCAACCAAACGTGGATCAGGTAGAGAGTGATACAACAGCGAGGGAAACTGAAACATTACTGTGCCTCTTTTATAGGGAGTATTTCTCTTTTGTGGAAGAGTGCCCCAAATTCTTCAGTGCCAAAGACCTCATTCATGTCTCAGCTACAAGCAGCAGCCCTCAGGGGTGCTGTGCTGTCCTTGGCACAGAGCCGTTGTTGGTGATATTTGCTGTATTTCCTTGTGGTTTGCAATGTTCTACCTGAGTACTCGGATGTTGTTGGAAGAGGGACACTGTCCTTCAGTAGTTGGCTAGACTTGTCCAACAGGGCAGTTCATCGGTCCTGAGCTGAGGCCGTCTTACCAGAGTGCTTTTGGAAGTGTGCTGCTCACTAAATAACTTGCTTTTATCACAGTAAGAACCCTTTAATGATCTATGTTACTATACTACTTTTTCTTTTCTTTCTTGTCTCTACAGTGGAAGCAATATTTACATTTCAAATTAACCAACGCCAACATCTAGTAAAGAATCTTCACTTATTATGACTATTTAAAATGAAGCATATTTAAAATAATAGTGGAAGTACACATTTGGAGTAAGGAATTCATTAATTTTAAATGACTAAAAAATAATGGAATACGTTTCTTGGTTTTGCTCTCTGAAAATTCCCAGTCATGTTGACAGAGGATGCACAGAAAATGAGGTGACCCCTTGCTACATATTAGCCAATCTAATCCCCTTTCCTTCCAGAAGAACTATTTGCAAACATCCTAGAAACAACAGTTTCAGATCGTGATTTTTTAACAATTAAAAGCAAAATAAGAAAAGTAATAATGATAAATTGTAATGCCTTGTCCCTAGGATAGCAAAGACAATTTTTTATTCCCAACAAAAAAGAATCTGAAAAAGTGCAGTGGAGCTCACAATTGCCATCTTACTTTGGAGGAACTTTGTTGTACAAGGTAGACACCAGCTCTGCTTACAGGTGGAGTCGATTATTTTGTATAAGAACAAATAGGATGAACTGGAGTGTCATTATATTCTCATGTAATTATGAAGAGGAAGATATTTAAGTAAGCCACATCTATTTTTCTGCATATTAAAGGCAAAATAGTTATACAGAAAACCAGTAAGGATTCCGTATGTTTCCTGCTACAACTGCTTGGCAGAATACATGTCAATGATTTTAGCTGAGCTTTTAAAACATACAGTGCAGCATATAGTGCTGAAATTTAGAGAATTAAGGAAGCTTACACTAGCAAGTACTCTGCTGAACTGCTTCAAACAATAGTAGTATTATTATATGAAGTCCAAGCTTTTGTAGTGAAGATGCTTTCTCTCATGTTAATACTCATACTCTTAACCTAGAAAAATAAAATAAAACAAGCATTTTTTGAAAGAGACAGCAAAGTGAGGAATTTATTCAGCAAAAAAAGATATATGTAGAAAGGAGAAACTCAAGAATGTCAGCTTTGATGCTGCAACTGGCATTGGGTAGAGCAAAGAAGCAGGACAAAGGGGTAAGAAAGAAAATGAATGAAAAAGCAGTTCCCCTCCTGCACAAAAAAAAAACCAACCAAGCAAACAAAAAAAAAAAAAACAGACCAAAACAACCTAAAACCCCCGCATCTCTTCAAAGGAGGAAAATTTCAGGTCCCACATGCCTTGTTGTCAGGAAGAGGTAATTTTTGTGGATGGCTGGAGGTGACCTAGATATGTACATCCCAGTTTGACATGAATCTTTGCTGTAACTCCTGATATGTCTGCTTCTTCCACACAGGATCCTGGCTCCAAGTGTGTAATCCATAACTGCGTAGTGTCAGAATAGGTGCCTTAAGTGTAAGTGTTCATATCACAAGGGTAACACCAATGTTAGCGTGACTAGTGCTAAAGGATGGGATGATGCCGAGTAATCTCTGCTGCCTAAATCAGATTCCATTCGTCCACTCAGTAAACACCCTGCATGCTAATGTTGTAGAATCACTGCAGCACTGCCAGAAAAAGATGAAAACTAAGAGGTTCATTGGCACTGCTTCTCCCAACAAAATGAGCATTTTTCTTTCCCAATGACACAGACATGATCCATCCTGTAAGCAGAAAAATATCTTTCTGTCTCCTGCATGAAGCTCGCCTTAATGGTAACAATCAAAATGAAGGAGGGAAAAGCCCAATTAGGTCATGCCGTTTGTGCAATTTCTTTGGAAGAGGCAGAATCACATTTTATACTAGTGGCATCAACACTATTGCACAGCTAGTGTAGTTTGAGCTTAAAAGTGGCAGACCGTCTTGCTAGAGCCTTCGAATATTTCTGTCCTGCTGCTGTTATGTAAGAGCTGGTGCCCCAGTTTGCTTGTGCAGCTCCCTGCCTTGTGCGCGATGATGCTCTGGAGCCTACGCCAAAGGTAATGCCCCTACAGCACGCTATATATTGCAGCAACAATAATAATAGTAATATTACTAGTAATAGTAATTAGCAGCGACAGCTTAACACAGTCGTCTCAGAAGTATCTCGGTTACTCGCCAGGGCGCACTTCGGGGGTGCCGAGGCCCGGGGCCGAGGCCGGTGCCTCATCCCCCGATCCCCGGCACAGCGGTCAGTGCGTCCGCCCCCGAACAAGCTGCCCCGGCTTTGCTGCTGCTGCAGCGGCGGCGGGGCGGGGCGGGGCGCGGCCCCCCCGCGATGCGCGCAAGGACAGCGGGCTCCGGGGCACGGCGCGGGGGGTGGCGGGCTGCAGCCTGGAGGCGGCGGTGGCGGGGTGGGCTGGGGAGCGCCGCAAGGATACGGCACACGCACCACCTCCCCCCGCACACGCACCCGCGCTCCCGCCCTCTCCCCACCCCCGCACCTGCTTCCTCGCCGTGGGCCGGCGGGGCGGGGCGGCGTGTTGTGCTCGGTAACCAGGGAGCTGCGCCGGGCGCGCCGAGGTGCGCTGCGGCGCGGTGCGGTGCGGTGCGGTGCGGCGCGGTGCGGCGGGCGGAGGTAGGGGCGCGGCGGGGGCGCGGGGCTGGGGCACGGGGTTCCTGGGGCCGCGGGGTTCCTGGGGCCGCGGGTGTTCGGCGGGGCCACCGCCCCGGGGAGCCCAGGGTGAGCCCGCAAGTCGCTGGACCGCGGCCGGGAAGGAGGGAGCCCCATGGGGCAGCCTCTGCCGGCTGCCCACCAGCCACCTCCTCCTCCTCCCCAACGCCGAACTGTCTTGAGGTGAATCCGAAACTCGGTGCCGCGGTTTCGGAGTTTGTCCGTTTTCCGTGGTGGGTTTGAGATTTTTGCCCTTTCGGAGTAGGGAACCCCGGCGGAGGGCTGTGGTGGTTCGCCTCCCGAAGTGAACGTACGTGTGTGTTGCAGAGATACCCAGTTTTATGCTCAGTCACACACTGCAGGCCAAAACGTAGTTAATCGGGGGAGATGTGACTATTCGTGTGCGCTCCTGTGAAGCCAGTTTTAGGCTGGGTTGCTCGCAGTGATGATGCAAAAAGGACAAGTGCATCGTGACAGAGATGCATAGAGCCCGTGAACCATATGTTCCCTGGTTTGTGTGGTAACTCCTTAGAGGTAAGACCTGCTGAAGTACTTACAGTCAAGGTTGTTACTAGGATTTTCACAACCATATTCATGCTGAGGAAAAGTGCTTTTAAGGGATATTAGTAACCTGCCACAGAGGACCAGATTTTGCAAATTGATGAGGGAATGTAAATCATTTATGTGATGCTGAGGGAAACTCCAATGCTCCTCACTGTGAGGGATTTATACCTATGTGGCTTGTAGGAAAATAGCGTGTGGTGTTTCTGGCTGCTTGCCAGTACTTTTCAAGTGCGGAGCCTGTTGAACGACTCTTAACAGGCACGCGCTTTCTTGCAGTAGTACTAGTGATGGGCTGTCTGCATTCTGTGATCTCTGATAACTATTTCTGTGATTCTTGTGTGTACTTTTACATTTAAACAGATCCCAAGCTATAAATGCTGATGAGCTATGTTAAAATGTTGCCACTGGACAGAAAAAAAATCAGGGTGCTATGTCATTTGATTGGTAAACAGAAGTTCTTTTTTGTTGTTGTTGTGTGCTGAATGACATTAAAATACCCCTGATTTATGAGGTACAGTGTTAAAATTTTGGAGTTACTTTTTTTTTTTTTTTTCTCGTGGAAGTCAGGCATTGTCATTTGGGATGTTTAATATACTCCTTAAGGCACCAATGTTTTCCCCTGGAAGAGGAGCTCTCCAGAATGAGCATGGTGCTGCACATTGGAATAATTAATTTTCATCTTGGCAAACTCTGCTAAATGTGAAAGCAGAAGGAATAATCCCTATACTTCCCTCTTGTTCTTTTAATTTCTTTTAATGATGTCTGCTTTAGTTTGTTTTATGTTACCTTCAGAGATAATATGTGTCAGTGGCAATTCTGTGTTGCTGAGTATAAAATACCAATTGATAGGTATTAATAACAAATGAACTCTAATACTTTTTTTTTTTTTGTAATTTTATTCTGTTTTTACTTTAAATTATTGTGATAAGTGTCAGTAGTGATTTGGACTGCTGCGCTTGATACAGACACAAGAATCTCATAATGACTATACACCTCCATGCAGCATTACTTTCTCTTTATTAAATATGAAAGTCCTCAAAGATTTTTTTTTTCTCTTTTTGTTTACTTGGGACCTTAGGAGCATCTTTCTCTGAACTTTACTAGAGCCACAGAACTTTACTAGTTACACAGTGTGTCAGTGAGCATACTGCTCAAAGAAACTAATGCTTTGTTACCAGGTCAGGGAGAGCAGAGGTGCTCAGGGAGGTAGGAACAACATCCTGTTAGTGCTTAAACACGTTTGAGGAGAGGGTAAGAGTTGCTGGCCCTGAGAAGGATCTTGCTGGTTGAGGAACTTCAGTGGATCAGGCCCCAAGAGGCATACACATACATTCAGCCTTCAGACAGATACGCCACTGACCCATCTCAGTTATGGTTTGTTAAAGGAAGTCAGTTGTGGCTCATGTTTTTTCTTATCAAGTAGTGGTTGTAGTTATTTGGAACATACATATATCAAAGATAAACATTTTTTTCCATACTTACTTGTTACCATGGTGAGTGACAAAACTTCAGAGTTTTTGTGTCTCCTTAGAGGTCTCAAAACTTGTGTCGCCTTAGAGATGCAGTGGTGCACCTCTGTAACCACTGGACTTTTGCCTTTGTTTCACCCAAAGGCACACGTGTAATGGAGAAGACAGAGGTGTTTCTGTTTCTCCATTCATATGGCAGTTGTCTGCCCTGTGCTCACAAGTTATACTTAAGCTAGGTTTCTTGCTTGGGAAATGTGCAGGAATACCAAAGAATTGACGCTTACTTGCTTATCTCAAACTTGGTTTGACCCACCCTTTCCTGAGATGCCTCGGTGTTTTCTATTTTAGTGGTCTTCCTATTTTTTTTTCCCTCCTACAGATGTACCTCTACAAGAGTCTTTTGTTAAAGGTCACGTTATGCCACAGAAATCCTAGGTGCCATATCAGTATTAAAACAGAAAAATCAGAATGATTCTCCTACTATTAACCAGCTTACACATTAGATCTGGACTGCGCTCTGTCCTATTTGCTTGTGTATTGTGACCTCTGATCTTAATCGTGGCCTGTCTTTGTCTGCAAAGATAGTAAGCTCTCTGAGGCAAGGATTATATCCTGTGTTTGTCGAAGGTAATGAGCTACTGATCCCAGTCTCCTGCTATTACCACCAGCTATGTAACTATAACATATTCCCGCAGAACTTCAATAATAGGATTACTAAGTTGTAGTATAAGAAGTCTAACTCTTTGTATCAGTAAGACCGAATGACCTTTCTTTGAACATATCTAACAACGTATGTTCTGCCAATTTTTCTAAAAAATAGCAAGTTCTGCCTCTTATTTTCTCGTAGAACACTTTGCATTTTCCATTCAAATGACATCAAAGCTTTCAAGACAAGAACCACACCACTGGATTTTTGCCCATCCTCCCAAAAAGCTAATAAAAACTAGAAAATAAAATGCTCACTTGCTGAAATGCAAATACCTACACAGGTGTGTGCATGACTAGGATCCTGCAAATAATTTTTAAATACTAGAGTACAATTATAGGTAAAACATAGAAGACTGTGTGCCATATATGCCATAGATTTAAATGTCAGATGTGTAAATTTCCTTGATCTTCTAAATTATTAATAGCTATTGCCAGACCTTCAAACTTCTGGAGAATGAAAAACTTTTGTTCAACTCCAAAACATGCTGAAGGATAACTAGATGAACCAAAATAATCTGGAGTTGCTAAAAGGATCCAAATGTCACTCTCTTCTTACCCACACTCCCCAACAAAAACAAATTCCAGTACCCCAAGGTAGCTACTGCTCATTGAGTCTGAGTGGCATTGAATGGTCAGTGAGAACATCATGTTCCAGTGTTCCTGTTTCGATGTGTTCTTTGCCAAAGGTCATAATTTGTCTTTTCTCCCATCTTTTTCTATTCAAAAGCAATCCACGTAGTAGAGAAAGGAAGCACAGAGTGATAATGTTGGGATTCAACTATCGAAAACACCTTTCAGAGCCAAAATCACATTTTCCATGATCTTATGTGGTGCACACTCATGTCCTATTGGACTTGGGAAAGTTGCAGTATCCACTGAATTCTGCTGCACTGGGTTTAAGCAAACAACTACAGATTTGCAGTTCAATCATCAGAAACAATTACCAAAGGGACTACTCTGTTGGCCTAGATTTTGGAAGATCAGTGAGGAGATACCACATTTTCTCTGAGGATAGTATTAAGAGTCTTTTTGAATTACTCTACCCCACTTCTTTGTCCTAGCTCCTAGTATATCCAGTAGGCATTAACTGCAGCTTGATAGATTTATTCAAATAAGTTTACATATGGATTCTCAATTCATAATCTACAAGTTATCTATATTCTGGAATGAATTTTGAGGGTTTCTACTTTTAACTTTGATTTTATTTCAGATGGTGCTGCTTCCATTTTTGTGTTGTGCCTTTGTCTATCAGAAATGTCTTCAGTGGAAAAATCAGTATAATATCAACTGAGGCAAATTAATCTCCTCTTTATTTTATTTTATACTTCCTTTTACTTTACCTGGCTAAGAACCATTTGCTTGCTGTCTTTATTTCTCACGTGGTCTTTCAGTAAGTCTCTCTTCAACCAGATAGACAGCAAACACTATGGTAGTGCTCTTCATTTCTCATCCTTTGTTTCTGCCTGCTTATTTTTAAGTGATAGCTTTTCGAGTTATGTCTGGAACAGTTTTATTCTGCCCTGCATAGGTATACAGCTGCTAGACCTTGGAAAAAAAAAATAGACCTTGAAGAAAACCCCAGCCTGCTTCACAGGGGAGACACGGTGCTTTTCAGTCTAGTTGAGTTTTGTACTGATTTCTCTTTTATTTATTTTTTAAACACTGTCTCTTTAGATTATCTTCTGACCTGCTTATATTGGGTTATTCTTGCAATATTTTGGATTACATAAATTGCTTCCTTAATCAGAGCTATTTTCTAGGATTAGCATTTTTTTCCTCTACTAACTAAAACCCAACCTAAAATAGATGGTTCTGTGATTATTTGATATTTAAAAATGCTGGTTCCTACCTTTATGTGAATCATTTATTCCTGATTGGCATGAGGCTCACTGCCGTCTCATAGGATTGCATCCATTCCAGCAGCATCTATCAACCTGGCTGCATTTCCAAGACCTCTTATGTTTCAGAAACTAAACCTGTACATTAAAGTGGACTTCTTGCACTACAGCAGTAAACCATGCTCAGAAATTCTTTTCCTGAAATTTGTTTTTACTTGGTCAGTTCCATGCAATTGTTGCTTGCCAGGGAAGTCTGTCTCTTTGTTCACCCCAGCACTTGACCTTATTTCTGCTGTTCCTGAAATTCTGTTCAGTCCATGTGCTGTAGTTATTCTAGTTATTCCACTGTGTTTCTTATATCTATGTAACATCTGATTTGAAAATGACTTCTAGCTGCAGGAGTTCCTTGAATTTATTACTCTGCTTATCATCCTCTCAAATATCTGTTTTTGAAATGTCCTAGATTAGAAACAGTCCTTTCACTGCCTGCCACCATTTCTTGCTCTCACCAATATCTTTACTTATTATCTGTGTTTATCGTTGTTTGTCTGGAGTTTCTTTATCTATTGCTGCTATAATGGGACTTTATAGAAGTCTAAAATGGTGTTTTCAGGTACAACCATGCTTTTACACCAGCAGCTGCTTCTCCTGGCTGCTATGTGTGACATCAGCCCAGTGTACTGGGAATCAAAGAATTACAGAATGGCTACATTACAATGGAAGGGACCACTGGTGAGGTCATCTGGAATCTGCAGTTTGCACCAACATGAACTACAGTTGGAGAATTGTTTACCCTTCTTTTGGTCAGGTTTACCTTCAGCCATGTTGCACATCTTATATGTTGCCTGCACCTAGCAGATGTCTCTTTGTTTTCCTGGAACCATGCTGTTGACAGGCAGGTCTGTTTCCCTTTAGTATGTTTTACAAAATGTAAGAAATAAAAGATAAAATACAACCTGGTCTTGCCAGTGGTATTCTAGTTTTACCAATAAAAGAAAAATATATTAACTTTTTAAATTCAAAGTGCTGCTGAGCACAATGAAAAAAAGAGGATTAAATGAGGGACCCAGAAAAGTTAACCCATAATAGATTTAGTGTTTTTCTTATCTCTTCTACAGAAGAGACATCCCACTTTTCTGGCATTTGAAGAGAATTTGAAGCCAAATGGTTCTTATGTGAGAGAAGAAGTTCACATTTCCTCTTTTCATCCTAAAACCAGAGTACCAGGTTATTAATATAAGAAAGTGGTATCAGTGTAACTTTATCTGTTGAATCCAGATAAGTGGCAAATGTAGTAAAAGATTTATCTAATTTATATGCAAAACCATTCAATTTCACTTCTGTGAAACTCGTATTCATTCCATGTATGTTCAGACCAGAAAAATTATTAATTTATAATGTTGAATAATCACTTGTTGAATGCTAAAACAGGGAATAGCTTATATAGTCCTTCAGGTTTATTTCAGGCTAAGGTTTATGGGATTTAAGCCATGCACTTTGTAAAAACTTTTGGATTTTGAAAACATCCATCTGAAGACACATCTTTCTGTCTGACTCTGAAACTGAAAAGTCATTCCCTTTGTGAAAAATTATTTTGTGTAGCAGCTATGCAGATATTTAAAGATTTAGTAGTCTCTCAGGAAAAAAAAATATTTTGTTGAAGGCTTTACCTACTTGTAGAAGGCATGAAAAATTTCCCCTCTGCATTACATTGAACACTTGACTGTCCATGTGGGATTTTTTGTTCTGTGGAGCTGTATCTAAATCTGTTGGCTGAAGACACATGGGAAGGGTGCAGGAAGATTTGTTTCATCTGTTCTGTTGATGTTTTGCTGTGGTTCTCTGCCTGTGAAGGTGACTGTGCACATGCAAATCTTTCTTTCCTAACTTAGTGTCATCTTTAAAGGAGTTAATTGCCACTGCTTGCAAAGGAGCTTTTGAATGAGGAGTTATATTTAGAAATGCACATTCTTCCTATGAAGCGTATAATTTAATATCGGCTAAATAAATTATTAATTGCATGTCTTCCATTTATTGCTGCACAGTGACTCAGCCTGCTGTATGAGTAGATTGAGCATATATCTTCACAACAATTCCTGATACACTTTTAACTTGGAGTTGGATCAGGATCTTCCACAGGTCCTCTAAATCTGTTCATGTACAGCTGATTTACACCAGCTCTGTCACGGTGTGAGTGGGCTGGTATTCTGATATTGTTATTTCTATTAGCCAAAAACAATCAGACAAGGCACTTTTAATACCCCTTATGCCTGCCCAAAAATTAGCCTAGCAGCTTGCTATTAGAAGTTGCTGTACCTCGCTTACAGTACTGCTCGAAATGTTAGCAGTGCTACTGCTGCAGGAGCAAGGCTACATTTAACCCCTTGTGTTATAAATATTTCTGGTGTGGATGAGGTTAGACAAGCTGATGTTTCTTTGCAATATTGCAGAGGAAGCAAAGTTCACCAAGCTGACATATGTGAGCACAAGAAAACCTCCACCAGCCCCCCATCCACCCGGTCAGGTGCTGTTTGGTGTGCTCTTGCTAATGCTCTCTCCAGTGATTGAGCAACACTGGGGGCCATCAGCCCCAGCCTGTGGGTGAGGTTCCTACCTGCCAGGGTGCCTTTCATGCTTGGGAAGTGGTGACTGATATGCACAGTCTCTGTGTACCCTGAGAAGCATGTGGGGCAGAGCCTGGAAGGTGGGAAGAAGTAGGAAGAGAAGAAGGCCCCTGAAAGAGAGGGAAGACACACGTGGGAAGAGAGTGAGGATATGAGCATCCAGGTGTCATGTAAAGTGCAGACATATGCAAAAATAGCAATGTGTCTGGAGTAGGTATTAGTACCACTGTGGCCACGGCACGCAAGAGCACAGCCCAAGCACATAGGTGGACTTTGTTGTCTGTTCTGCACCCTTGTCCATGAGAAGCATACTTCCCTCAGCTCCACTGATTTAAAGCCAGCTTTGGTCTGTTAAGCTGAACAGCATTTAGGTATCCAAAATACAATATAAACGTACAATAAAAACATCAGTAAGAGGGAAAGCAGGAAGTTCCTTGGGTCAGGCATGGTTTGAAGGGTCAGAAAAGGAAATGTTGAAAACGTAATTTCCTCTGGCAGCCCTTACTTGTTGACACAGCTCCTTTGGGATATTTCATAGGGCCTAAAGCTGTGCAGCCTTAAGGCTTGTCTGTCTAATAATGGAACGCTCTTCTTTGACAGACCTTGGGGCCAGGAAAAGAGGAAAGTGCACACCACCAATAAACCCACTCACGTTTGTGATATTGATCAGCTGCCTAACCTCTTGAATTTGGGATAGGCCCACTGTGTGTGGTATAAATGCAGTTATTCTTGGTGTGTATATACTCAGGTATTTCTTATCAGGGAACCTGGTGCATAGGTATGCAACATGTCCTTGTTCTTCAGAAGATAAAATGTTATTGATAAGTTATCTGAAGAATCTAATTTGATTTTTTTTAGACCAGCTTTATAGTCCCATAGGTACAGAAGTGTTATGTATGTGTAGCAGTTCTAGTTCACAGCTTTTGATGTTAAGTGACCCAAAATACAGCATCATCACACACTAGAAAAATTAATGTAAATACAATTTTAATAATGAAATATGTCAATCTCAGTCTTTCAGATTAGACCACATTGGCCAGTGGAGTCAGGAATTATTCTGATCAATGAGTTTCCGTCATGTGCGCCTTCCTAGCACGGTAAAATAGAATGAGAGTACAGCTTTTGCATTTTACAAGTGGTTCAATTTTTTTCTCTTTTATGCCTAATATTATTTATGTTAAGAAGTATTACGTTATTACTTTTAATAAGTGTAACGTTATTGTTATTTCTAAAACAACATCCACAAGCATCCTCAGGAAAGGATTTATGTCTGGTGCATTGCCAATTGTGTTTAATGATTTGTTTTTGCAGCTTCATTCTGCTTGATGATTGCCAAGCAAGCTTTCATCATTAATTATATCCCTGGCTGGGGTGTACACAGTGGGCAAAACATACCACTCTTCACCAGTTAAGATAACTATTAAGATTCAGACTTCTTAATTCTGCTGAGCTGGTAAGTTTCCTCTAAATCTTGGTACTTTCTTTCTCAGGTGCTGAGGTTGTTTGCCAGTGCTTTTCCCTGGCCCTATGAGGGCCAGCATTGGACTGGAGGCATCTGACTGCCTCAGGGATGCTGTGCCACGGCTGAGGGTTGAATGCGAAAAAGGAAGCAGTCCAAGATCCTCATCTCACTGAGCTCCACAGCTTGGAGGGAGACTTCTCTCAGGGGAACTGGACTTGTGGCAAAGAGATCATGGCTTCATCCCGACTAGTCACGAGATCTAGAGACATTGCCAATGTCATGCAACGTCTTCAAGGTAAGTGTCTGCCTTGGACTGGTGCTCTCTGCCATCCGCTTATAAATGGAGGTTCCTACTGTACTCCACAGTAAGGACAATATTTCTGGAGTTTAGTAACCTTTCTAAACTTATCTACTGGAAAGTATTTCTAGCATATCTGAAGGGCTCTTATTGTATGAATCCTTTGGTATAGCATTAACAGTAGTGTTTAAAAGCAGTTGGTGTTATGAACGTGGCTCCATGGGACAGGACACTGCACTGAAGATTATGAGACTTTAGGTCTGTTTCTCCTACATTACTGGATTGTGCATCAGTTTTCTCATAGAAAAGATAATAGAAATTGTATCTATCCTTTTCACAACTTTGAAGTCAACTGGTAGATCTTTTATACTGATAAACTAATATTTATTAGTTTAGCAATAGTTGCTGTTTCCAAATGAAATTCCAGTACTTTATTATATCATTAATCATTGAAGAATTCTTAGCTCACTAAGGTTATTATTAGTGCTCAAGTTGAGCTTTTAGATAACACATCACAGAATGTCTTTGCACTATTCATTGAGTATTCATTAAGTTTTTATGTTCTTATAATATAGCATTATTTAATAAATGTATTTTTTAGAAGTTATACACCTTACTGCTGCTGCTAAAAGCTTGCATTCAGAATGTTTTTGTTCAAATGATGATATTGACTAAAAACAAATTGTCAGTACTGCTGTAGGTTTAACTCCCATTAACTTTTGGACTTGATCATAAATACCTGACCTTTACTTTCTTTAAGACCAGCTTCCACTGATTTCAACAAAAGCTTATATGCACAGAACCCTTGCTACCCACTTCTGTATCCCCTAAATCTAGAAGCTTTATCTGCTTATGGCTTTTCCTTCCATTTATTGTTTTCAGTTCAGGGTATCTGAACTCAGCTTTCCAGCCACCAACTACTACTAGCATCAATAATTTCCGTATAGACTTAGTAGATAAATGAAAGAATAAATAAATATGCAGGGTCTGTCCTATTTAGACTTGCTACAGCACTTCACCAATTCCAATTCGTGATTTTCCTCAGCCTTCTATTTTTTCTAATGTGTGGTATTTTTACATGCTATTTTTATAAATGTCTGCTAATTCTTAGGTCACAATCTTGGACAAGGGTTGTTCAAAGTGCCCACAAACATAGAATGAGGAAATATTTTATGCTCAGAGAATTTGTGGATTAAGCATTAGGATAAGACAGTCCAGGTAGACGTGAATGAAAGACTGCAAGGGCACAGTGAGGCAGGCTTGCTCACAGAACAGGCAGGGATCTTGGTACACTGTGTGTTTATATTACAGTATGCTCTATATTTGTGAGAAGTCATGTTCTTAATAGGGATTCCAGAGGGGGGAAAAAAAAAAAAAGAAAGAGATATTTGAAGCAAGAAATGAAATAATTATGAAACTGTGAGACCTTCAAAGGAGTGTGAAGAAGTGCATAAGAGAAATGGCAGAGGTGCTCAAAGGTTATGGAGACATATTGCAAAGGAAAGGATGAGGGAGCTGAGCTGTGTTCAGGAAGGATTATCCAGGCTGGTGCTCTGAAGCAATGTATAAGGAGGATGCCACAGGAGGTATTTGCAGAGTGTGAGGACTATTAATTATCTGACTGTTATGTATTAACTTTCTAAACCTCAGTAACGTTGTTGCTGACAAAATGGCTGTTTATTAGCATTTTGATTTTTTACACATTCTTTTCACTTTTATGTATTTTGCTCTGTTGAAATCTGATACTTAACTTAGTCTGCTATATTGGTTTTTTTGTTTGAATTTTTGGTTTGTGGGATTTTTTTTTTTAATTAAGCAAAAATAATTACATGAACTGAAGTGAAGGTATTTTAGAAGAAACTGTGGGAACTAAATGGAGATTTAGCATTATGTGTTAATTTGAAGTCATACCTATAACTGGATTCTTTGCTTCTCACATGAAATCAGCTCAGCTTTGTATTGATAGGATCTGAGTTTCACTGCAGAAGCACTACTTCAATAAATCACCTGTGCCAATATTGGAGTGCCTGGAGCCTAAGTCTTTTTTTAGTCTGTAGTTCTGCATTATGTATGAGCAGGCAATCTGCACTGCGACTACCTTAGCCCTTGTTTAAGGTTGATCTACCTTTTAGAAATGATAGTCAGCTGAAATAGGAGTAGATGGACACGGAGCACAGAGAAATTTCTTGGCATGTTTGCATGGCAGCCCAGAATCAGTGCAGTTGGAGCTGGGTGAATAGCTCAAGGTGAGAGTGGAACTGATGGTATTTAAGATGTAACAGGTATGGCAATGTTTTGGGAGATCAACATTCAGTGCCAAGCAGCAGTTGTGCTTTACAGCACCTGTTTTTGTACCTGGCTGTAAGCTGAGGCAGGAGAGTTCTTCTTGTGTGATACAGTTAGACAGTTCTGCAAGATGTCAGTGCTGGAAAATCATCACCGTGGAGAGAGAGAGCTAAAAGGAGCTGTGTTCCCTTCTCCACACTGTTGTCTTATATTTGCCTCAAGAGTTTCCAGTAAGTGTTTGTAGTGAGAGAGCATAGGAAGTACCAGCAAAATGCCACTCTTCACTGGGATTCCCAACACTAGCTTTGAAATCTCTGCTGTACATACTTCAGGTGAATGCAATTATATCCACTCTCCTAAAATCTGTCAGAAAGCAACAGAGTTGATTCTGCTGTTGTTTGGGGGTTTTAGTTTTGTTTTTTTAATGAGAAGTTTTCCAGACACTTCCCTTTGGTAATTGTGACACTTGCAATACAATCTGTGCATGTACAGAGTTTTTGAATAATGCTGTATATGACAGGCTTAGAAATCCACTTGGGACAAACAGCCATAAAGATGTGCAGTGTGCTGAGCAGTGGGTTTGTATGCAAGCATATATAGAACCTGTCTTATCTCATGGTGCCCAGGCAAAGAACAGTATAGCTCTCTCTGCTCACCAGAATGGAGGATCTGCTCCTTTAGTCTAGTCAGAGAGGGCATAGAAGAGAGGTGGGCACTGAGGACAAGATTTACGATCTCTAACTTAATCATCCCTATAGATCCTAATAAAAATTGAGACACAGGGCTATTCATTATAGCTCAGTCTGCACTCAAGAGAGAAACAGACCTCTCCAGAAGGAGTATGATCCTTTGTCATTTGAATTTTAATTAATAAGGATATATTTTTGAAGAAAAAAATCCTTCCTTTTATACTTTAATTCTGGGGATTTTACAACATATGTAATAGGTGCAGGTTGCAGAAAAGAGTGGCCTTACCACTTTAAATGGAGAGGGTGGAGGTGGCTCTGAGGAAAGGTTAATCATAATTGGGAAGATAGATATAAACCCACAGAAGTCATAGGTGCTCTCTGTCTCACTCTTTTGCTAGACACATGACCTTTCCTGCATGTAGCATCTTTCCACCAGCTTCTGCTGACTGCTTAGCCTTCCCTCAGTGGTAGCTGGGAACAGCGTAACTCTGCTTGGTGTTCAGGGTCTGCCAGGTCTGTCCTGCCTGAGTCAGGCAAGTTGGGCTGTCAGGGACTGAAAGGGTATTGTGACTACTACAGGAGCTAATGCAGCCTAAGTCAGATGTTTCAGAAGTGTGTAACTGATTTCCTTAAACTGTCTATCTCTCCTCATTGCTGCAGAGAGCGGCAGGAGAATACAGAGAAAACACCTGGTTCATTGCTGAATTTAAGCATGAGGAACCCAGCCTCACGCTACTACCAAATGAACTGATGACATCCTTCCGTGGAATTGTCTTTGCACAATTTATTCCTTGCTAGTACAGTTCTAGGTTTTGTACAGTATCTTATGCTTCCTGGTTGACTTGTTCGTATTATAGCAGCACTCATAAACCCCAAGCAGAACTGGTGTACATCATCAATATGACTTATATTCCTGGGATTTTGTTTCAGATTACTCTGGGAATTAAAGCCAGTTGGCAAAAAAGCACTGCTCCTTAGCCTATAGGAAGTACAAGTTTCACTAGCATTATAACTGTACACTGAATACTTAAGCATAAAAAATTTCTTCTCAACCTTCCATTTGGTTCTGGTTTACACCACTGCTCTTATTAAGCTCTTGAACTCACTTTAGACTGTGGGTATCTTGGGTTTTGTAAACTCACTTTGAGGCACTTCATCTTGTAGGAACAACTATGGTGGGAAAGTAAACAACATGGTCATGCATGAAGATCCATTGTGCTGGAAAGAAGACATAATTCTTGTAATATTCATACATTCCAAAAAGCTTCAGTACAGCCAGGTCAAATTATCCTCAAGTCCAGCCTTATTTTATGTAGAGTTATCTACAACTGAGTATCATCTGTAATTTTCATGCCTTCCTTGCATTAGCACTATTCAGAGAATGCTGTGGGTTGAGTTTTCTTCTGGATTGTTCTTCCTTCCCACCCTACCTACCCCTTCCACCCTTCCCCATAAGTTTTGGCTCTTCTTTTCTTTCCTTTGACATCCTAGCATTTCTTTTCCATACCAATAGCCATTAACTAAACAGTACATTTTTTTTTGTTAATGTGTCCTTTCATTGGTGTTTTCCTTTGTTTATTTTCTCTCTAAGTCAACAGTGATAAGAGCCACAGTTTAACATTAAGCTAAGCTGATTTAACAAATACCTGCTGCTAAAAGACAGGTTGCTTCACTGCATGCACATTCCAAACTTTCCTTCCACCAGTACTCTTCCTCCTCTCTTAGACCTGAACCAACTGAGAATTAGTTTGCAGAGGCTAGGTGAGCTCCTGGGAAAAGGTAGGGTCTCCCCTTTCAGTGCCATTTACTGTTTTATTGACTGCAAAACCAAAGTGCAAGATCATGTTTGTAAATGTGAGCAAAATTGGAAAGCTGTGCTTGATCAGGAAGGGCATGCTGTGCATCATGCACAGTTTACCCCCACATTACAAACACTGCTCTGGTCAAGATTTTCTTCTATCCCATTTGCTTGTCTATACTGGTTCCATGTGGTCCTGCTGCTGCCTTTTCTATCTTTCATTGCTTAAAATGTCCCAGTTCGATGCCTGCATCTTTCTTGGATTTAAAATATTCTTGCATTACAGAAGATGCCGGTGTAAATTATTAGTCTCTTAGGTGAGCAAATCTTATAACCAAGCAATTCATTACTCACTGGCAGTGCATTAAGCGAACGTAGACACTTTTAGCTCTATTGACCAGTATCCAAAACATAGCCCCATAATAGCCAATGTGAAGAAAATTCCCCTCTATCCCAGCTGAAACCAGCACAAGACCATATGACCTGGAGGCCAAGTAAATTGGGAATCTGAATAACATTACAGCCCACATTGTTACTTAGAGGAATTCTAGCAGGATTCCAATCTCTTTTTTAATTTTTTTTTTTTCATGTGAGAAAGTTTAATACTATTTCAGAACAAAATATTGAAATATACGGTTTATGTGTGAAGGTTAAGACAGCTGATAAAAAAAATCATAGATGAAAATAAAATTTGTGAAAACAATGGTGAAAGAGATCAAGTGTTTTCATTACTGCAACAAAAACATATAAAAGAGTTAGTCTACAGCTGGGGGTATTCAAGTTAAATATTAGTTTACATTTGATAAGGAAAACTGCTAAGGCAAGCTGTAAAATTACCATTTTTAGAAATAATTAATTTTGGTTTATGCGTATGCAAACAATTCCAGTGAGAATCCGCTTCGGGTTTCTTCTGACCCAGATGTCTGTTGATAATAATCTGATGTATTGCTGGCAAAGATATGTTCTGAGCTACCTGTAGATATTGTAAAAACATGGGAGAAAAGATACAGTCAAAACATTTCATTAGTAGCACAAGTGACTAAAGCATGAAGTGAATTTAGGTATCATGCTGTATTAGAATATTTTGTCATATAGTTAGACTGTTTTGACATATAGAGCAGTAAGTATCTCCGTGGAAAGAACCATATGCTGGGGGTTTTTTATTTCTTTTTTCACTGCAGTTAGCTTTCACTTTGTGTTCTCTTCAATGAGAACACAGTCCTAGGGCAGTATGTGCAAGGCACAATGTATTTTAGTGAGTCATGATCCTATTTTTTTTTTATTTTTAGAGGGTCTTTTGTGGTTAACAAATTCCAAATTAGTGATTTAAAACACATTTTTAAAAAACTTTTCAAAGTTAGTATTGCCATCTAATTGCTTAAACTTTTTCTACTACTTTTTATCCCAAAATTACCAATGAAAATCAGCATATTCCTATTAATTTTTTTTTCATGCTTGCATTTTTGGTGATGACAGGACAGCTCCTGCATGTCAGTTAAACAACCTGTGCTTCTCTTTCCACTAGTTTTTTGGTCAACCAGGATAAAGAGCACTAAAGATCACACAGGTTATATAAATGACAAACATATATTTGCATTTGAGTTGCTATTTAAGAAAAAATTAACATATTTTTCCAGTTTTATTTGGGATAAATTACATGTTTAGGGCAGAAAATGGTTGACATGGTAGTGTCTCAGAGATAGCTTTTGTTTCATTCTGGAGTAACAGAGTTCAAAAACTGAAATTCTTCTCATATGCTCTCTTGAGAAACTGACAGGATTTGTTACACAAAATGTAGGAGGCGAAATGCAAAAATCTTCCTTGGATAATTTTACAGACAGTGGTTAAAAATGTTGCATCTTAAATACAGTGGATATCCAAAACGTGTCAGGCGAGTTGTATTTTATACAAACCTGTCTTCAGCAGCTCCATGCTGCTCAGGACGATTTGACAGGTTCGTATGTAGGCATCCACACTGTAGCTGTTTAATGTTGGTTGTGATAAAGCACTGTCTGAGGCTCAAAACCAGTTTTCGGTTGAGACTTTGTCTTAAAATAACATCTGCCATATTTGTTACTGGTGTGAAGAGGGTGATATTTCAGGAAGTCTAAATAGGAGCAATTATGTGTCAATTTTGAGGGTTTAATGAAGATAAAGATTTTGAAAAGGAAAATATTACAGCGATGATTATTTTTGAGAACACCCTCTCTATTCTGACAGGCTGTTAGTTACTTTAGTAATAGCTTTGGGTTGGGGGTATCAGGAAGCAGAAAATCTTCAAAATATTATGATGTCAGGTTTTTCTATGCAGGTTAGACAATTTGTCAGTTGTCCGTGACATCTAATCAGTTTCATGTTTCTATTACAGTATACTGCAGAATTGAAAAATTGAACTTTATCTCCTCAGAGCTGTGCTGTACTAACTTACTACAATACATTATGGTGTATTATTAAATGTGAACCTAGCTTATTGTCATCATCATCATAAATAACCCTCCCTTTTAGAATGCCACGTCTGTTATTTTTTAACACTAGAAGAACTGAAAATTACAGGAGGACGTCTCTTGATGCTTGTTACTAATTAGTAAGCATTAAAATGGTTTTGTAGAGGAACTATTGCTGATCATGCTTGTATACTGATGTAGAGACTTCTGTAGTGTAAAGGCAAAATATTTCAGTGAGAACATTCTACTTTTTTTAAAGTTTTCCCATTATCATGTTTTGCCTCTTTGTAGAAATCAGAAGCTTCACCATCTTTATTTGTCAGGATGCTAATATACTTCAGAGAATATACTTGCAGGTAGATAAAACACAGATAAAAAATAACGCCTAACAATTATTAGCAATTTATTCCACATAGTTTTTTCTAGAATGCCATTTTTGTTTCACAGTTTAGGCTTCATTTGCTTAAAAATATCCTCGTTTCTATCACAAAGCTTCTCCTTGTGAGTCATATCACTGAATTCCAATTTTAGACTCACACAGAGGTTTTCTAGTTGGTAGTTGTATGTATCCAAGTGAATCGTCTATTACAGGGTGTAAGAAAATAGGCTACTTGTTCTGTCTTTCATCCAGATGAGAAAGAGCTTTATGAGGGAAGTGTCAACAACTTATTAAGAATCCAATAGTCTATTTAAAATAGGAGAAAGAAAGAAAAGAAAAGAAAAACAAACCCACTGAAAGCCCTCTCTGGGAATTTATGTCTCCATGGACAATGAAAAAGAGATGTTTCAAATATATTACATTTTACAAGGAGTTATAACTGGTTACTTAATCACACAGCTAATTTTTATATTCGAATCTGATTGCTAGTATTTGGGGGTGTAAGTTTTATTATGTTCATTTGTTAGTAGACTAAATCAGGGCCTCTCCATGTATAATGTTCTTGCAGAAGGAATGTAAAGAAACTAGGGCTAACAGTAAAAGCTAGCCTCCATCGTGTACATTGAATCAGATCCTGGTTATTTTAGGTTCTCAGTGGTTATTTTAATTCAATATCAGAACTGTTAGGGAACTAGCAGAAAAGCAGCTTGATGTTTCAGGATAAGTAGCCTCCAGATGCACATGGAAGGAGGAGTAGTGCTGAGTTACTACATTGTGAGGACAGTTCTTCTTGGACTCCAGATCAGCCCTAGCACAGATCGCCCAGCGTCCAAGACCTTATATCTCGATCTGCTCTCCCTTCTCTTTCTGGTTTATCTGTCTTTCATGCTTTCCCTTGAGGAATCATTGTGGTTAACATATAGTGTTGTGAAATATTTTTTGGAGTTTCATTATATGGAACATAAACATTAAAATATTGACATGTAATCTGTGAAACTTCTTTTATTGTAATTTCACTAGATTTTATGTAATTACTTTTCAGTGTTTGTTACATAGTCTTTAGTACTTTTAAGAGGATTATGCCCTCGCTGATGCACATTGGTTTAAGTGACTATGGAGAATGTATGTAATCTCTTTATAACACTGTTAGGCTTGTGACACAAACCTGAAAAACCTGTGAATCTTCAAGCTAAAGACCGCTGTATTCACCCGGGAAAGAGATACACCTGGAACACTTAATACCATCTTGTATCCACATAGCCATTGTTGCAGAACAGGATTTCTGTTACAATTTAGTTTACCCAAATAGCTGAGTTTCTTTTTAGCTATGCCAGTATAATTCCCAGGGAAAATTCATCATCCCCTTACAGAGATGTCAAGGGCCTGTACAACGGTGGTTGACCATTCCGATGCTTCCTGCAGCTCACTCATACAGGCCAGCTCATGTGTCTTGTCGTAACTGCATGGGCTGTCACGGCCCCCCGTTGGCATACCTGGATAGGCACGGCTTTTCCAATATACAGTGTGGATTTCTGTAAGTCTTTACTTAAGGTGCTATTGCGAGAAAGCCGCTCACTTCCAGACCTTGTGAATGCAGCAGCTGTTCTGTAAAGGCTTTATCTTAAGCTCATTAAAACAAAGGAAAAAATCTTCTTTCCATAAGGTGAATGGAATGAACTACAACAGCAATTGTATGTGAAGAGTATTACTGTTAGCTTTCCGGTCTTGGAGAGAAAAAAAAAAAACCTTTATATGCAAAATCACAGTATTCAAGATGATGTGAGGCCAAACCAGTATAACAAAGCAAAATATTTACCTGCTTCTAGTGCCTTTTAGATTAAAGGAAAAAAAAAAAAATGGAAAAAGCCTATTTAGGAACGGAGCTTGTAGTAGTACTCAAACTTTTCTGTTTATAAGAAATTATTATTATTATTTTTAGTAAATTAACTTTTTACTCTGCTTTTCCTCTCCCAAGGAAATTAAAGTAAATTATTATTAGAGGTGAGTTTGTATAAAGACCCACCTCTTAATTCTGTTTGTTTTGCCCAGGGTTTGTTTTATTGTCTCATTTGCCTAGACATCCCTAGGCTTTACTAGGTCCATAAGGTACATGTAGCCATTCCCCGTTCTTAGACTGCAAACTGATACTTGCTTAGTAGACAGTTGCAAATACAGCCTAATTTTCTCTTTTACTTGGCTCCTGTTAATAACAGCAACAAAACCCCCTGGGTAGTCCAGAAACACCATGTGGTTTTCAGGAGAGAGAATCGAGAATCAGCATCACCAGTTACAACAATTATAAGCTACTAATCCAGAAGCTGTACCAGCCCAGTCATTCTCTGCTGGTAGCTGGATCGGCTGCATACTTGAGTGCTGTTTTGCAACCTGGATGTTCCTATTCCATACACTCGTAGGTGAACCTGATGTCACTTGTTATATTGAGGACAAGAAATACCTTTTAGTGGAAGTCGCAAAGCTTGTGCTCCCATCTGAGAGAGGAGTTTGGGAACTGAACTCAGATTTGTAGCCCAGCTGACCTTTTTTGCTCTGTGAAGTGCGTTGTCACATAAGCTCAGGCCATGGTGGGGTGGGATGAGGTGATTTTTAAAACAGCCAAAAGTCAAATTTGTGGACAGGAAAGACAGAGAGGAGACTATCCAATGATCAGTGACAAATCAGTGGAAAAACAAATGTCATCAAGCCATTGTGTTATCAGAAGTCTCTGGGCATAAAGTTTTGTTAGCAGATGTGATTTGCAGTAATAAAACATGGATGATCATACTTTGGTTTGAGACTGATTGGACAGGACATAAGTCTAATTAACCTGGACTTCTGGCTGGTTTACATTAACTTATGCATTGCAGGAAGAATTAGATTTGAAAAGACATTTATTTGAATAAAAAGCCTTGAATCTTTTTGTGAAGCTTCTGCTTTCTGTTTCCCGAAGAGACAGAAGTTTATTATGTTGTGGGTGGTTTTTGTTGTTTGGTTGGGTTTTTTTCTGGCCGACTGACTCAGGAGCAGAAAACTGCTGCTTCTGTATCACAGTGTATCACAGAAAAGAGTTTAGTTGTATAATCTGCTTTCTTGGTCTTGCTTTCCAGAATGGCCTTTTGTTTGGTCACTTTGGTGAGCTTGTACACAGCCTTGTTGCATAGTTCTTCTCCTTTCATAATCCTGAGCCTGCCTTTTCATTTATGTGGTTACTAGGAAAGCTAGAGGTGTGACCAGCTGCCAGCAGTGATTTGAATAAATAAAAGGAATCATTAACAGTTAATTTTTGCGTTTACATCTGGTTTCTAAGAGACTAATAGTACATGCTTACTGTCTCTGTGTTTTTATTTGAGATCTTTGGCACATTTAAATCCTGTGTTCTCTGGGGACACTTGTGTCTGCACAAAAATAATAAGACTTTGTATTTATATTTATCAGTAAGAAGTCATCAGGTTTGAGTAGGAAATTACCTCCTTTTATGAATGAGATAAAATAATGGTATGCCATTGTGCTAATTCTTACAAAGTACTCAAGGTGATTTTGATTTTATTTTTTTTTATTTTTGGGGGCTGGGCTTTAGAAAGGAGTATGGAAATATGTAATGAAGTAACACATTTTGACCTTTGAGGGAGGTAAGAATAGTTAGTATCACTTTCCCAATTGGAAGCGAAACAGAGAAAGGTCTCATTCTCACCAACTCCTATGAAAGTGATGGATGCAACATGGCCTTAACTGCAGTCAGGAAGAATAAATCAGTTCTCAAAACTAGTGAGCTGTTTAAGTATCAGTTTGGTTCTACAAATCAGGTGCATGTCTGTCTACCGATAGAAATCAGGTCCACATGTAACTACCGGTAGTTATTAGTAGTTATTTCTGTTTATTATTGATAGCTGGGTGTTCCTATTGGGGCCAAAATAGTGAGAACTGTGTTATCAGGAATAGGAAGTACTTCAAAATTTGGCTAAAAAAATGGTGACTTACACACTCACAGCATGTTTGAAGAATCACACTGTAAGTTTCACCAGTATATTTTCTTCAAGTTTTCTACACCATTTTATGTTAGTAACCAAAATTAAAATTCTTTTTAGGCTGCAGCTGTTTAAGACAACAGGCATGACAATACAATGAGTGTTCTACAACTGAAATACTAATTGCCAGCAGATTTGTATTTTGAATGAGACTAAATCTGGAATCTAAGTTCAATGGTGTAGTTAATTAACAAAACATTACTGCCAGTGGTTAAGGTGTTCTGGTTATTCTCACAAACTTCTGAAGAAGTTTAAAAATATCAAGCTGAATTATAGTATTCTCAGAGGTAATTAAAAAAATATAAACAGATCTAAACACAAATGTGCATTGCACTTTCTTTGTAGGGAAGGAAAAGATTGGGGTTCATTGATCAAAATTCTGGACACTTAGCTACTTCTTGTTGCCAAAGGAAAAAGTGTAAAGCACAGAAATCAGAGCTGAGTGGAAGATTAAATGGCCTTAAAGAGAAAGAGCTCATTTCACACACACAAAAAAAGTCTGGTAATGCTTTTGTTGCATCTACCAGCAAGATAAACTTGTAATTAAAAGTTAGGTGGAAAGCTTTGAATAATTTATTTTCAAGGAAACAGAACAAACTAACACATAGGAATACACATAGAAGTGAAAGAAAAAGGGAAATTAAAGTGAAAGGAATCATATAAGCTTTTGATAGGTAGAAATGTTGAAAAGAAAAATACTGGAAAAGAAGATTGAATATTGAGAACAGCAATAACAATAATGCCTTGAGAAACAAAAATGGAGAGAAGCTGCTTTACATATGTCAACATAAAAATTACCATGGTGAGAGTTTTAACTGTGTTATTGTTTGTGAACTATCTCAATCTACATCTAAAAGCATGTTTGCCCTAAAGTTTGGTTTTATTTTAGTAGTTTATTGTGGAGGCACTGTACAATATCTGCTAACAAAAGTCATATCTGCATTCCTTTGAGGATCTACCTCAGGGAGAAATCAAACCTATTTTTCTGACTATGGCCTTGGTATTCTGTTTCAAAATCCTTACATAAAAAAAGAGATGTCTTTCATTTGAACTAATAATTTTAGTTCAGAGTACAATCAAAATGTCTATACCATCATTACTTGCTTGCTCCCTCTCAGGTTTTGACTGTTTGCTAATTACTAGGTGACAGATAGATGCTGAGTCGTGTTTCTCTGATCCTGCAGCATTGTCTTGCACTTGCTCTGGCAACAATAAGAGCTGTTTATTAGTCTGTTATAAAGAACGACCTCCATTTCTTCTGTCTTCCTGATAAATGGATCATGTTTTCTAGACGATTACTTCAGTTACGGAATAATTTAAAGCCCTGAGTCCATGTAATTAGACTAGTTTCTTACCAGTCAATTATTACCTTCTGGTTTTCTGAGGCTTCTTTTGCTAAAATCTGCTACTTTGCACTCTAAAAACTTCCAATTTAATTACATCTTTTACCAATAATTTACTTGGATAAGAGCAAGTTATTTTAGCATTATCTGTATTTCAACATTTTTCACCTTTTTGCTGCAGAAACAGAAGTAAAAGCTTGTTAGTAGCTGATTTGCATATAATTAAGAATGTGCAGTGGTTATCAGTCCACATTTATTTCTAGGCATTATCCTCTAGATATATGAGCATTGTCTGGCATAGAAACATTTGTACCTGAGATGCTGAGAAATAAAGACACAACTCAGTAACTTGCCACTGAAAGCCATATGCTGCATTTGCATGACCTCTTTCACTCTGTCTCAAATCAGTGCTACAGGATGCTGATCATCTGTTCTCCAGAAATCTTTTTTTTTCCTGTGACTGGACAGAGTTGGTGGCTGATTGCCAGCAATGCTGGACATAAGCTGCTTTGGCACATTTACCCATTTTATTTGCAGGAGAAATTGTCTCCCACATACAGAAAAAGCAAAACCAAAGGAAAAAAACCCTTCAGAATGAGACTGAGATAAACCTAGTACTAAAAAATCACTATTGCAAATGAATCCTAAGCTTAACATTTTTAAGTTCAGTAGGTCTCTATAATCACAGTGAGGATTGACTGTAACCAGTAAAGACAAAATCAGATTAAGTTGTTGGGTAGTGATATAATATATAATCTAACAATCTCATTTCTCTAGTTTCCCTTTTTTTCACCTGTCCATCCAAATTGAAAGAATAGATACATCTGAACTTTGTCCTGTAACTGAGAATCAAATACAGATTGAAAATACAGTCTGTATACTAGTATAAGCCTCTTACTTGCTCTAAAGAAAACATTCAGACCTTGAAGCCGATGTGTTGCCCTTAAGGAAGAACTTAGGTAGGCTGAGACAGACGTTTTTGGAGAATCCAGCACAGAATGGACCAGATAAGGCTGTGGCCTAAAGTAAAAGAATTCATAATCATGAAGCCAGAAGACGCTGTGATCACCTTGTTGTCGTCATCTATATAATTTCAGAATTCAGTCCTGAGTGATGGTGCATCTTGGGTGCCCACATAAAAGTAAGAAGTGGAGTGGAAAAAGGCACAGGGAATCTCTTCACCATTTACAAATATTATCAGGTTGATTAACTTTACACTGAAGTGTATGTGGGTTTGTGTTTGCGTGTGTGTGTGAAAAAGGGAACACTTAAGGACATTATAGAGGAAGTTGTCCAGATGAGTAAGTTCCTTTTACCTCTTCTGATAAGCAGTTTGCATTCTGCAATTCAGGATTATGTAACAAAGTAAATTTACAGAAACAGTTGTAGTTTCTCTGTTCAAAGCACCTCTCAACATGGGACTCACTGGAGTCCAGATTTAATGAAACCATACTGTAGTAGGAGTTTGAGAGTGTGATTTCATGTTTTGGAGCTTGGTGTTTTAGGGGGTGCATGCATTCCTGCTTGTTGGTAGGAGTTTGTATGGATGGTAATCAGGAAGAGATCACTTATTTATCCTCTGCTAATCAGGTTTCAGAGCATCTTGAATATTGAAATTTGGATATGATATGCAGTATGATACACTCATCCTAATTTTTGTACTGATTTCTGTTAATATAAATACTGTGCCCCTGCACACTTACTTCGACAAGTCTTGGGCTCCTGGTGGCTACTTCCAGTTCTTCAGTCTGGATCTGACATCTCTAGCAGTACAAAGTTGTGAGATTTGGTTTAACAAATTCACATGTAAATCTATACAAACATAAAATAAAATACAAATATAATACAAACAAATAGAAACATAATAAAGCAACAGATATTTCAAGTCCAGTTGATCAAATTATTATCTAAACCAAAAATGTTTACTGCATCCCAAACATAAAATAATAGTATTTAATGGAGCATAACTCATTATTTAATTCGCAGAGCCTGAATGCAGCAAATGTAGAAGTGCTGTGATATGATGTTCAAAGTAAGCCTTAAAACTAATTGAAACATCCCTTTATTTCTTTTTAGAAATTAGAGCTCTGCTGACAAGAAACAGAGACATATTCATACCAAAGCATAGAAGTTTATTGTAATTGTATAATCACTGTTACCATGTTTTTTTTCTCCAACTTTTTAAGAATTTATCTTTACAACATCGCTGCTTGAAAGGCAAACCACCTTTTCTTACATTTGTGGAGTAAAGACACTCAAGACCTGCTTACAGGTATATCAAATACAGGAGATGCAGGCAGTAGCTAAGCGCTCATAGCTGCAGATTTCCATGGTTTTCTATAATTATTATGTAATAATTATGACTGATAAATAAACAGGATGGACACATTTCTGTATTCATCCTGCATCTCTGTCATATAGTAATGTGAAGTGGCATATCATCAAAAAAAATCCAACCAAACAAAAATACTAGGAAGTGACACACCATAAAGAGCCGAAGAGCCTCGAAAGAGATTGTAAACACTTAACTGTGGAAAAGGCACTGAACCTTCTCCTGCTTTTATGAGAGTTGTAACTGAGGTCATAGCTGGCCTTTCCAGTCCCTGCTGTACTCCACCCATACGTTGTTTTCATGAAGAATTTGAAATCATGACAAAAACACCAGAAGGAAATCAGGCTTGTGTTGAATTTATGTTTGGATTTTTGTTTGTTTTCTTGAAAGGAGTTTGTTCTTCAGATGATGGTTATTTTTAGTGCTTATGAAACCAAAAGACAACAAATGCTGAATGGAGTCAGGAAAGCTGTGAGCAAATATAGTATTGGTGAAAACTTGTAGACCAGTGTAACTCAGTTGCCTTTTCCTTAAGCACCACCAATTCTGCCTATTGGCTTCTTTTAAAACGAAATTATCCTGCTGTTTGAAGATTGTGGTGTAGGACTTTCTACAGATAGATCATGAATTGCTGTCTTTTGTGACTTAAGGCCAATGTAATTGTGCCTCTCTCCCTCTATTTAAAAACACCAAATTCTGTCCTGTTTGAGAACCCTATTTTCTGTATCCATTGACAAAATTAAGCCTGAAGATAATTCAGTAGAGCTAGTGAGTTCTTACGGTATTTAAAAATATTTTATGGCATACTAAACAGTTTCAAATTGTTTATTATTTTTATACTAGCCTGATATAATTTAGGCTTCATAGCTGCTTTAAAGTTCTCAGTATGAAACTTTTCTCTGAAACCTGAAGAGAGCAGAAAACATTAGAGCATTACAAAAGTGCTGCCAACTCTCATGGTAATGTTAAGTTCTTCAGATTAGTGGCAACTGGGAAAAAAAATGGACAAATTCCAGCATGGAAGAATCAGAGGAATTAAGTGTGCAGTGGCAACCTGCTCCAGCATTGGCTAGCTACTGAGTTCAGTGACCGTGGTGAAATTTCTGTAGGCAGTATTTACCTTCAAAGGTTTGACAGAATATTAACTGAACTGTGAAGTCTGTATATATAGGCTTGTGTTTCTGTAATTTTTAACTAGAGGTGGTCTGAAAACATCTTCATCAAATTATTTGTGCTATCACCTGTGCAATAAGGAGCAGTAGATGAAGAAATAAGTTTTCACTCAAAGAATCTAATCTGAATTTGTAAACTGTAAGTAAACTTCCTAAATGACTTTGGAGATATAGTAGAACACACCATCTTTCAAGAATTTTATTGAACTGATGAATGACAGATTCCTTATATTTGTGAGCTTTAGGAAAAGGTAATTTCAAAAGGGTTTTGAAAGCTGAGTGTCTCAACTGCTTGATACTGTGTGATGAGTCAGCCATTTGAGATGGGGATTAGTGGTCTGAAAGCAAAGCAAGGCAAGTGAAATAAACTATATGAAGATGATTGTCATAAATGGCAGTGTAGGAAACACTGACAATTAAAAAATATAGAGAGAGCCTTGTTTGTTTGGGGTTTTAAAATATTTTTATTTGAAATGACAAAATACCAAGGAAGGTACCAGTTAAGGAAATCACATTTTCTCGGAGATTGCTGAAGAAAATTATTTTACCTGCATGCCACATGTAACTGCTTGCCACATCCATTAGAGAGCTGTAGAACTGTAGAAACAAAATGCAAAAAGGAAGGTGGCCTTGTATAGGTGAGCAGGTAGACCAAGCATGGATGTATGTATTGTCTGTGGGGGAAGGAAGAATATCTTTGATATTTTAAGGTGGTGTGAAGATAAGGATGATAGTGCAGAATGAAGAAAAAAAATCTGTACTATAGCCAAGTGACTTCTCTCTTCTGAGAAGCTTAGCTGTAGTCGTGAGGAATTAATGTACTGTCTTCATTCCACTGCAACTAGAACATTGTAGAACTTCCTTCAAAGAACTTTGCTTTTTCCACCTTGAAAGCTTTGAAAATGCTGGAAGTGCAGAATGTACGCTTCCTTCACAATTTTGAATGATAGTTACCTTTTTGACCTCTGACCTCACCTGTGCTGCAGTGTAGCTTATTTTAGTGAAGTAGTTTCCTTGCCACAGTTCCTCAGACTAATTGAAGCAGCCTCTGCTCAAGCAGCAGTTATTTATAAGGGTGACCGCTTGACGTGCATGTCCCTGCCAAATCAGCCTGCCACGGTGTGCTGCTGGTCTGCCCTGAAATAGAAAGACTGGAGTAGTCTTCAGGATGCATCCATTACCTCTATCTGCAGAGTACATGTGTCTGCCACCCAGCTGGTGAGAAGACCAATGCACACTGTTTATCTAGCAAAATCCAGCACACTTTATTCAGAAAAGGGAAAACCTAAGTATCACTGTTTCTTTTGGTTGGTTTGTTGTACGTGTGTTTGCTTTTTTAATAAGGTATACATTAGCAGAAAATAATGTCTGGGATGTGGCAGCACTTTCACTGACGCTCTTGGGCACATGTCCATGTGTGTGGATGTCACTCTGGTAGGGGCCTCTCCAAGGGACAACTGCTGAGGCTGTTCTACAAATCTTTGACACTTACTTGTCCTGGCCCACATGAGAATTCAGGAGATGATCTTTGAGGGCACCTCTGCGGTCTCTAAAATTTTTCTGGAGGATGGGATGGATGAGTGGCTTGACAACTGCTGCAAAGTTCTGGAGGTGGGACATCCTACAGGAGAATCCTACCACCCAGACCAAGTCACAGATGATTATTTAATAGTTATTTAAGCTCAGAATTTATTAATTCCAGTCTTACATAATATTCAAAGAAGTTTTAAGTAATAACACCATAACTGGCAAGCAATATTCTTTACTGTGAATTAGCTATGAATGATAGAGTTTCTGCATTTACATTTTTAAATATTGTAAATATCAGCAGACTGTTTAATACAAAACATCAGGAGAAGGTAATTTATGTCCCAAATCTGTGCATTATGGTTTGGACAGTGCTGTTCCTTGGTAACATTTTTCTAGTATTCTGGTTTTTTGGACTTGTCACTGAATCTTTAGGTTTCTCTAGATTTCCTTTATGATACTGTCAGCACAGTGTGTGGTTTGTTCAGGGGAATTTGTTTGAAAACTGGATTATTTCCTCTGGGAAGAAAACTGTTATTAATTAATCCAAATCTTTATTTAAAATTATCAAATCAAGTTTTCATTTGTAAATTATAATTCAAAATGTTTAATTCTTGCCAGTATATTTTGAAGGAAAAGATTCTTTCATATAAAGCAATGTTTAAGTTTGCATTTTTCCAATATGCTTCTTCAGCATTGCTGAAATTGATGCAAGGAAGTATTTGTATTAAGAAGTGAATTCAAAGAATTATTTGTAATAGGACAAAAGAGGATATTTTGCTTGAAAATCTTGGGTCATCTATGTCTACATTAAATTATAGATGAAAGATGCTTATGACTTGTACTTTCAGTGACAGAAGCCTCACCAAGCAAGCCATATACAAGTATGACAGTTTCACAATAATGATAATCATAATTGAAACTCCGTCTCAGGGAGGCCGTGTAACAAGACTGGTGGAGAAATTCCTACTGTGTGAGAAAGCAGTGACAGAACAGATAGCTAAGAAATACAGTTAAGACATATGCACTTCGTTCCAATGAGAAGGTTTCAAAAGTTGGACCCCAGAATTGTGTTTAGGAATTAAGGACATGTGGAGGTACTCTGCCACGGAGGAGATGCTGGCAAATTTCTAAGCCGCATGGGGAAATTAGAAAGGGAGTATGTATAACAGTGCATGGCCCTAAAGAAAAGGGAGGTCAAGCTGGAGAAACCTCAGGTGGGGGTAAGTGGGTGTAGGGACCAGATTTCAGCTGGTAAGAGCAATCAGTGAAGAAAAGGAGTGTCATTTCAGCCAAGTAGCAAAATGAACATCTAGGAACAGCTGGTGGGATGACGAATGGCCTTTGGGGAAACCCTCTATTCAGGCTCACAGCTCAGGCACTGGCTTACAAGGCTTATCCTGGCTCTCAGTTCTCATTTGGTGGTAGAATCTGACTGCTGAGGTAGAGCCTGACAAAGGCTGATTACACAAAGAGCTATTACACATCTATCAGTTCTGGTTTTATTCTTTGTGCAAGAAACCACGTTTCCAAATAGAGATTTAAGGTGCCTTCCTCCCTCCACCCCCCCCAATATTAAAATTTTGTCTATTAAGTATTGTTAGCACTGAAATGGCCACTAATATAGTTATATATTTTGCAAATTAATATGTGCATGTGCACACTTATATTGGTTGTGCATTCATCTATACATGCGTGAATATGTGCATGTAAGCTGAAGGGTATTACCCAGGAGCACTGGCAGAGACGCTGTCATATGTTATTATTCTTCTTTAAAATGCTAGTTGCTGTGGGGGATGAAGAGAACTGGGTTTTAGGGACATGTGCGACTGTGGTAATCATATATTTAAATGGCGGATAATTTCATGGTTACTTAGCCTAGCTGCAATACTTTTGACTTGTATATGCCTCACTTTTAGTTTTTAGGGCTACATTTTTAACTTGGATCCCTGAAGTGGTATCTGTAATGTTATACCTAAATAAAAGTGGGCTCATTTTCAGAAATTAAGAGCACCTTCAGCCCCATTTGACATCACTGAGATTCCTTTGCTTCTCCAATAGTAAAGCACGAAGGTAGATGCAATGTCCCATCATACACTCCACACTAGCATTAAAATACTAAATTTGTTTAATATCCTCTGCCTCTCAGATTGTCTTCATGCAGTATTATATTGATTCATCAGGAAGGCAGACCAGTTTTGACCTTGATAGGATGTGACAGCATGGTAGGACTCTGCTTTATTTTAGTCTCACAACTACTAAACCCCATGATTTTGCATTCCCTATTTCTGTGTGAAAGCTTAAGTAGTTTTAATTGCTGCAGCAATTGTCTATCTGTTTGTTTATTCTTTTGCTGGTTTTTGTAAGAGCACACACCCAAAATCCATGGATGTTATCCAACTTGGCTGAGGCTTACAGACACCACATAGACATTTTTCCACATTCGGTTGTTCATGTTTCCCAGTTTATCTGTTCAGAATTATTTTTTTTAACACATTCTTAAGTTGTGAAACTCTACTATTTTCTGGCCCAGGGAGATAGCTGATATACACAAGTTTTGAATTAGATTTTTAAAAAATACAGAAAGGCAAACATAGTAACTTTTCCCTTGCCCAAGCCTGTTCCATCTAAGGAAGAACTCTAAATTTTTTCAAGCATTAGCAAAACTTCCTGTTAAAATTTACTTTGAAGGCTGTATTTGTAATGACATAGATATTGTGTTTTGTTTTCTTTTCAAAATGCTATATTATATATTTATTAGCTGGGCTTTAGTGTCATTTAAAACACAATTAAAAAAAAAGCTGTAATTTGTGCTTCTTCTGATAAACAAGTGTTAATCCATTTCTGTGTTTGCTCTCTACCCTCCCCATTTTCTGTCTGTTTTTCCATTGTTTGACTGTATTATGCTTTACCTAATGCAAGAACTTACATAAGGATGGAAATAACCTCAGTCAGGGTAAGACGGCATTGCTCCATTTCACTTGAGTAGGGCACTCAGGAACTGTCCTGTATCGTTCTGAACATGCAGTTAAAGCCATCAGCCCCTGTATTAAAGATCAACCCTTCAGGCAGGCACTGTGTGTTTTGTCTGTGTCCATATGGCACCTACCAAATGTTTGTGTTGCTAAGGCATAATGCTAACAAGCATCCTAAAAATATAAATATGATTTGGAAATCTGGATTTTCTATAGGCACTCCACTAAGCTAAACATACTGTATTAAGGCCATTAAAGAACATAATACAGTAGGTTGGTGTCCTAGAAATGACTGAGACTTTTGCATACAGGATTATCTTGCAGTTTACATCAGTCAGTAATGACACCTGTCTGGGTCTGCACTCTGGAAAGGTCTCAGAAAAGCACTCAGGGGAAGTTACAGAACTAAATACTTTCTCTCTGATATCCTCAGTCACACTGCTCTCCCTGTCCCTACCTTTCCTTTGTCCCTGTCAATATCCCTCACCCTATGGTGCTGCATCTGGGGACAGGAAAGAATAAAGTGACGTTACCAGATTAACTTCTCATTTTCCACTCCATGCAGAGCACTTACTTGCAGATCTGCTGGTACAGAAAGCCTAACTTAATGATTCTGAAAAGGTTTATATTTCCTGAAGCATGAATCCAATGGACTCATCATCTTTGTTATGCATGTCCAAGTAAAAATTGAGGTGCACACTTCATACAGGTGTCTAAATCCATAGACGTTCCTGCATTTTTGTTTGTTTGTTTGTTTTTGTTTTGTTTTGGTTTTGTTTGTGGTTTTTTGTTTGGTTTGGGTTTTTTAGTTGGTTGGTTTTTGTTTTGTTGGTTGGTTGGTTTTTTAATATGTGAGGAATTCAAAACACTCTTGTATTGACACCTAGTTCTCTACGTCTAGAAAACTTAAAACTGTGGTATGTATTTTTGGTAGATGCCTCTTTTTTTGGTGATGTGGATATAGTCCAAAATCCCCAGTTTGCTTATTTCTCTGTGGCTTGATTGCTTACATTTCCTAAACCAAAAGGAGATCACTTGTCTAAAAACCAGAATTAGATTGACATGAAACCAGATTATGGACCTCAAACATTTCCCATTGCATGAATAGTGAAATGTGTAAAGAAATAGCAGGAATACAATGACAAATGATAGATTTTTAGAAAAGTCAGCTTTTGAAGAACTTTGTACTGTGCAGAATGCTTATTCTCTGGTGTTCATTATCTGGGACATAGATGGGTTACAATGAGCAAAGTCTTGAGATAGTTGCATAAAGAAGATTTTTTATGAATAATTTACTTAATGCCTTCAGAACCTCCCAGGTAGTTCAGTTTTATCAAAATAGCTTGAGAATAGGGGGTCCAGTAGCACTACATTTATTTTCATTTATTTCACTGATAGAATTGTAAAATATCCTGAGTTGGAAGGGACCCACAAGGACCACCAAAGTCCAACTCCTGAACTGGCACAGAACAGCCCAAAGAATCATACCATGTGCCTGGAAGCGTTGTCCAAACAGTTCTTGAACTCTGGCAGAGTTGGTGCTGGGGCCGCTTTCCTGGGGAGCCTGTTCCAGTTCCTGACCACCCTCTGGGTGAAGAACTTTTTTCTAATATTCAACCCAAACCTCCCCTGACACAACTTCAGGCCATTCCCTTGGGTCCTGTCACTGGTCACCACAGAGAATAGACCAGTGTCTGCCACTCCTCTTCTCCTCATGAGGAAGTTGTAACTGCAGTGAGGTCTCCCCTCAGTCTCCTCTTCTCCAGGCTGAACAAGACAAGTGACCTCAGACACTCCTCGTATGACTTCCCCTCCAGACCATTTACCATCTTTGTAGTCCTCCTTTGATCTCATAGCTTTATACCTTCCTTGTGTTGTGGGACCCAAACCGGCACACGATATTTAAGGTGAGGCTGCATTAGTGCAGAGCAAAGCAGGACAATCCCCTCCCTCAGCTGGCTGGTGAAACTTTACCTGATGCCCCCCAGGACACAGTTGGCCCTCCTGGCTGCCAGGGCACTGCTGACTCATATTCAACTTGCCACTGACTGGAACCCCAAGATCCCTTTCTGTGGTGCTGCTCTTCAGCCTCTCGTTCCTGAGTCTGTATGTACATCCAGGGTTGCCCCATCCCAGTTGCAGAATCCATCACTTTGTCTTGTTGAACTTCATAAAATCGGTCATTCTCCAGTCCTCTAATTTGTCTAAGTCTCTCTGCAGGGCCTCTGCTTTTGAGGGAATCAACAGCTCTTCCAAACTTAGTATCAATGGCCAACTTACATGGAAGTCCTGCATCCAAGTAATTTATGAGGCTGTTGAAGAGAACTGGGCCTCAGATGTTACAAAGCACTTAAAAAGTTATAATTAAAGATGGAATTGCAGTCTAGGGCTAGTGCACTTTGGCAGGTGTTCAGCTAAGGGTTTTCATATTTATGTAATTTTTTTTTTACCTCTAGAATGTTTAGAGTCTCTGTCAATCAACATGTGCCTAAAAGACCATTGTCAGACTTTGATTACAGAGTGGCCAGATCTCATAATATTTGATGCTTCTTGTACTCAATTATTGGCAAAATACTAAAATAAAACACTTAAGTCATCTTCTGCCTTGATGGCTGAAGAGGAAGGCTTAAAAATTAGGTGCCTTGGGAGTATGGGTCCAGAAGATAAAGATGTCAATATCATTTTAAAAAAACCTGAATTGCCATTTTGGGGAGTTGTTGCTTATATCATATCCTGATATTTCAGTTAATCCTGAGAATGCAACTGGCTCTGGTGTGCACTCTGCATGGGAGAATTTAAGAAACTTCTCTCATTCAGTCTGCCTCAAATGTGAAGCTTTCTGTGGAAGCTGCCATTTGAGCTGATTATCAAATAGAGAAGTTCCATCACACTTTTGACTTGGGACTGCTTAGGGTTTTACTCATCTGACCTCATGATGAGTAACTGGGGCTGATCTGAAAACCATGGAATTCATAATAAGATATATTTTCTGAAATGGGTCACTCAGATGATGCTTTTACTCAAACTTCTTGAATAATTACCTTAATCATTTTTATACTAATTGTGTTAATACTTTAATAGCAGTTACCTACAAAAGTACTGGTGTAGTAGTTTTATTTTACACTGTAAAGGTGACAGAGTTGTCCTCTATTTGCTGAGAGCCTAAAGGGCCCACTCCATTCTCTTAACCCTAATGACAGGTGGTCTTCAGAGTATCTGCAGATGTTTGCTTTCAGAATCACTCAATACTCTTCTTCTCAGTGTAAAAAATTAACCAGTAAGTTTGGACTAGTCTAGAGTAGTAATGGGAAACTGAATTTTTCACAGTGTTTCACTATTGAGTGCTCTCCAGATAGGACACAGGCTGTACCCACTGAAGTTAATAAATGCTTCTTGGACTTGGATCAAGGACTTCAATTCTTCTGTGTCTTTCAGGAAAGTGTAACTCCTTTGCCAAAACAATTAGAAAATACTGTAGTATCAGCTTTTGAGGCAAAGATCAAGATACTGGGTTCTAGCACATAATCATTTCCATTTCTGTTTTTCTAATTCCCTGGTATGAAATAATATCAGTAATCAAACATCTATGCCAAGGATATAACAGCAAAGTGAGCTAAAAACACATTAAACAGTTTGTTGTAATGCTGTAAACGTTACATCCCATTAAGCAGCTGAGTGAAGTATTTGAGCTCTGTATGCTGTGACAGACATGTTTGGGCTTGTTTTCTACTGTGTCACAGATAATAAATATTGCTTTCCTGGACTAGAGGAATAATTCAAGATTAACAGGTGCAATCTTTAAATTGTCATCATGAAAAAATCATATAAAATTTGGTACAGGAGGAGTTTATATAAGCATGGTGTGAAACCACAGCACTGAACTGGTGAGAAGGAATTCAGGTCTTGCTGTTAATTCGCTGCCAGACATCCTTTGAGAAGGCTGACAGTGTTTGATTCCTCTTGGGGCCAGCTCCCACCTTCTCCCAGTGCCCAGTGCTTTTGCCAGCTCTGCTGCCAAGTCCAACCACTGCTTGGTCTCTCCATGATGTGCTCCCTGGGATCCATGCACATGGTACTGCTAAAAATTCATTGCTTTTAGGAGGACTTACTAGAGGTCACTCAAAGAAATTACTTTATCTGTGTGCTTTGTCTGGAGTATGGCTTTCCGTCATGAGTGAAGAGTCTGTTTCACTAGCTAGAAAACCACAATGATAATAAAAAAGCAAGTAGCAAAGTTTAGAGGTGGAAGAAATTCACTCAGTAATACATTTCTTTGTTAATGGGATTTTTTTCCCTTGGGATATGTTTCATGCTACTCAGTAATATCTAAATGCTATAATAGTGTCTTGTTTTTCTTGGCAAATATAGTATTTACATTGAAATTAGGAAAACTTAATACCTGAAGTGCTGATAATACCACATAATATGAATTTGCATAAGTAGTTTTTTCGCCTGACATTACGTGGGTATTTAGATATTTATTGGGTTAAAAATGGCCTGAGGCCTCTTCTTCAGTAGCCATGCCCAAAGCAGAATAGGCATCTGACTTCTTGGGGCTGCACAGACTTAGGTTTTTTCCTGAAACAAACTGTTTGTTATCTTAGTAGAGATGATTGATAGGCCAAGTACATATTCTTAAGATAACCAGCAGAGGAGCTGGTTTTTCTTTTTCTTTTGTTTGAATACATGTTAACAGATAAATGCCAGCTATTTCTCCTGTTCTTGTCATAAGGACAGTAAGAGGCAGATGTTGTTCCTGTATTGCAAGGCTGTGTTTAAAATGAGTTTTATCTGTTGCTGCAGCCTAGTAGGAAATACCTAAGTGTTGTAAATTAGGGTCACTTGTGTTCATGAGCCAATACCACAGTTGCATCTCAGTTACAGCATATGGTTATGTGCTCTATTTCTAAGGGAATGAATTTCAGCTCTTGTTCTATCCTTCCTGTTGCCATTGCATCCTTCTGCACCAGCAGTGTGCACAGTGCTTCTTTAACACCTCTTGAGAAAGACATGCATTTAACAGGAGTGCAGTTGGCATACATAAAATAAAGGCAGCACATTTCTGGACAGGAACAAGGTCACCACTGTGCTGCTGCCTTTGCTTGTGCCAGAGTCCTGAAAACCCAAGCTGGAGCTTCTGCTTCCCCTGTGGATTTAGGGTAGAGGCTACTGCTGTGGGAACAGAAGGGACGTGAATCTTTGGAAGCCAGTGTTGCTGCTCTGACTTTGTACAGGATCTTTACTTCAGGTTGGGGAGGCAGCTTTACTATAATGTATCTTAACTGTTAAAATACTTTGCCTAAAACCCCAGATCTTGGTGTGTTTTGAAAAGTGAATTTGAAACTTATAATAAGTAATTGTTTGGGGGTGGTGATTTTTGATTAACTGAAGTTAAAACCTTTCACCAAGTTCATCACCATTGTCCTGATATTCTGATCTACAGCACAGTCCTCACGTTTTGCTGTTTGGTATTTAGTTACCTTTAGACAAAACTGACAAGTGCTCTTAGGAGTCCTGAAGAGCCTCAGGGGTTTTGTTTACTTATTCTGAAATTTGGGTACTTCATGTCTGTGTAGGTTCTCATGATAATTTTGTTTTGCTATTTTAGGAATACAGTAGAAGCATCCTAGGGAGGATCAAATGGAAAAAGACTGATTGAAGAACAGTAAAGTTTAAATCTGTGTGGCCTGTTTTTCCTTTCATTTAAATTAACTTTACAACTGAATTAGACCCCAACCTGTTTAAGCTCATCTCACTGTGGTTTTCATCATGCTCTAATTTACTCTCATGCAACCCTAATGATGTCAGTGGAATGGCTCAGCATGAAATCACAGTCAGGCTGAGAGCTTTTAAGCTTTCTGGAAGGTAGACTCAGGTATGTCATGAAACAATGACACAGAAAAGGAAGAGGTATGTGCTAAATGTAACAAATAAAACAATAGTTGTACCAAACAAACACAATATACAAGTTAGATTTACAACTTTTTTTTTCTTTTTCATATTATGGTAACTACAAACAAAACAAAAGGAAGAAACATGTCCTAGATACAGTAAAAAAAAAACCACTAAGAACAAACTAAGATATTACTATCTCAATAATTGCGAAGTTTTATTCAGTTGTTCTTACCCTCTGTTTCAGTAATAAGTATAAATTTTAAGGAAGATACTATGCTGCTAACTGTAGGCTGTTATTTAATCCTTCCATTTAAAAGTAAATTATGAATTTTATTATAAAGTACATGTAGAAGTTAATATCAGTGAATTTACCCACATTTTTATTTTGACTTCATTGAATGTTTCTGACTACTTCTTGGAAGATACATACTCCTCACGAAGCGTTTAGCGTTTAGCACGAAAAGTATTGGTTCAGTAACAATATTTTTCATGCTAAATGAGTGCAATTAAGTGTGATATTACACAGTAATAAATTGTTTCTTTTGCCTCTAGTGAGCACAAAGTAAAGCTTATAAAGAGGACAAGAAAGTCAGGAGTCTGAAGCAGTGTTTGTAACTGATTTGAACATATCCTGAACCTTACCCTGGGCTGCATCAAAAGAAACGTAGCCAGTAGGCTGGGGGAGGTGATTCTCCCCCCTCTACACTGCCCTTATGAGACCTCACCTGGAGTACTGCATCCAGCTCTTGGGTCCTTGACATAAGAAAGACATGGACCTCTTGGCGCAAGTCTGGAGGCGGGCCACCAAGTTGATTAGAGGGCTATAGCACCTCTCGTACAAAGACAAGCTGAGGGAGTTGGGGCTGCCTGATCCGGCAAGGAGAAGGCTCCAGGAAGACCTTACAGCACTTCCTAGTACCTAAGGGGAGGTACAAGAGATCTATAGAGGCACTGTTTACAAGGGTGTGTAGTGACAGGATAAGGGGGAGTGGATTTAAGATGAAGGAGGGTAGATTTAGATTAGATATAAAGAAGAAATTCTTTACTGTGAGGGTGGTGAGGCACTGAAACAGGTTGCCCAGAGAAGTTGTGGACTCCCCAGCCCAGGAGGTGTTCAAGGCCAGACTGGATGGGGGTCTGAGCACCTGATCTAGTGGAAGCTGTCCCTGCCCACAGCAGGGGTTTAGAATGAGAGGATCTTTAAGGGTCCCTTCCAACCCAAACCATTCTTTGATTCTATGACTCTGTGATATGTGTCCCAGAATCCTGAGGACTTGATTATCCAGAAGAGAAGACAACTGAGTGATGTCTTGTATCTTCTCTGATCCTTGTCCTTCCTTAACGAATCCAAGCTTAGCATAGTAGGAAGTTAATGCAGCCAAGTTGTCACCACCAGGTCCACTAGATTAAATATATCCAGTAAGTTTCTGTAGCCCTTTTCCTGTGAAGGTGAAAGTGAAAGACTGAGCTTGTAATTCCTGTCCCACTTAGAGGACCCGCAGGCAATTTGGGAAGAAATTTTTCCTCCACAGTGAACATTCATGGGCTCTACTATTTTCTTCTCCTACATATACCCAGAAGTCCTGCAGCATGTAGATATTCTCTCTTAGTTCGTGGGGTTACTATTTGTTTGCTTATGGATACAAACAGCATGTTGTGTCCATTGGAACATGTATGGGTGTTATCAAGCCAATTTCTGGTGTCTTCTGAACCTATATTTAGCTACTTAATTATTGCCATTGACAACAATCAGCATATACTTGCACTGCTTGAGTATTATAAAGATGTTTGAAACAAACAAACAAACAAACCAACCAAAACCAAGCACAAAGTATGTCAGCATTGATTTATTGATTTGACTTGGTGTTAGGTTCCCTTAAACCAAAGATCTAATCCAACTTCCATACTGTTCCAGCAGAATACAGAGGGTTTAGAGACTGGAAGCACGTTAGGGATTTTCTTTCGATTAAGAAAAGTGCAGTAAATTCCATGCTATTCTGCCTCTCCATTCTGCAGAGGAGTTGCATCAGGGCAACTGGAATACCTACAGACAGAGCCTTATAAAATGCATATTCAGCTTGCAGAACTTCTGCTGAAGCTCATTATCTGGTGTGAATGAGCTGAAAGAAGGAGGGATTTTTGTACTTGAAATGTTTTCATATTGTATTTTTCTGATTCAGTATGAATTGGATTAAGACAAAGATTTTTTTTCTGGCAATTTGTTGCAAATCAAAATGCATGCACCTTACAGGTGCTGCTTGAAACCAATGTTCTTGTTATGTCCTTAACTACTAGCAGTAAATTGTCAAGGGCTCTGGAAAGTACTTGTCAGGTTTTTCTGTTCCAAGGCAGGAGATCAAGCACTGATGTTCTTGGCAGTGGGAATTATTAACTAGGATTATTTTGGAGCCTTACATTAGGTCAAAATTAGATGGACCTGCGAAATTTAAAACTTATGAGATTCAGTAAAATAGCCCTTTCAATAGAAACTTTGTAAATGCATGTAGTTATGACTACTCTGCTTTTTAGTATGAACAAGCAAGCAATCTCATAGGTGCTTTCTGTTGTGCACATGTATGCCACCATGGGGTGAATAAGCTCCTTAAAGTTTTTCCAGTTATTGTGCAACTGTCAGATCTACTGAAAGAACTTCACTGGGTTTTGCTCTTATTAGTTATTCACAGAATGTGATTTTGAATATCTCTGTGTCGGGAGGATATGTTCCATGGGTTGATAAGAAGCCTTCAGGCTGGAAGGAAATCTGTTTTTAAACTTCCAGCTTGGTCAGCTGGAGCTAGCTCAGAGCAGGTTGCTAAGGACTTTATCTCCATGGACCACAGAGCCTTACTGGGTGCCCTGATCTACTCCCTACAGTCCTCTGAGTGACAAAGCATTTCCTTTCCTGAAACAATATCTCTTGTTTCAGCTTCTGCCTATTGTCTCTCATCCTCCAAACATGCTAGTGAAGAAACCAGCTCCATCTTCTTACTGGCCTCCCTGTAGCTGCCAGAGGGCTGCAGTTAGGTCCCCCTGAAACCATGCCTGCCCCAGGCTGAACCAGACACCATCCCTCAGCTTATCCTTACAGGGCAAGTCATGCAAGACATGGATTCTGTATGTGTGAGGTCCCCTGCTTGAGATATTGACATTGCATATTGCTATCTATATGCTAGTGCCTTAGTATTAGAATTTTTAATAAAAACTCCAGATTGATTTTTTTTGCACTAACATCAGCAAGATGTCATGTTACTTGAGTAGAATGGAGTTTCCCTTCACTATGTTTCAGATGTCCCTGGAGGTAGTCTGCAGTCATTCACTTATATAAAAGCTGTGATGAAACCTTGAAGATTTTTTTTAATTAAAAAGATAAATAAGAACTGCAGGGTTTAACAAGGAATATATTAAATGTGAACAGTGTTTAGTCACAGCATGGTTCTTGGGGAGATTTGAGATGTCATTGTCATTTCACATTTTGTTGAATTTTTTTGTTGTTGTGATGGTTGATGGGTTTTTGTTTGTTTTATTTACTGAACAACCTGCTCTGAATATGCTTGTCATCTCTTCTTTTTATACCACTTTAATATATTTTTGGATATTGTAGTGGGTTGACCCTGGCCGGATACCAGGTGCCCACTAAAGCCACTCTCTCACTCCCCTCTGCAATTGCACAGAGGAGAGAAAAAAAAAAACAAAACAGCTAAGGATACATGAGTTAACAGCTGGGAGAGGTCAGTCACTGATCACCTTCATGGGCAAAACAGACTTAAAGTGGGGATATTACTTAAATTTATTACTAGCATGATCAGAGCAAAAGAGTGAGAAGTAAAATAATCTTAAAACACCTTCCCCCCACCCCTCCTTCCTTCCATGTTGTCCCTCCTCCCCCACAGCGGCACAGGGAGATGGGGAATGGGGGTTACAGTCAGTTATTGTTTCTGCCTCTGCTCAGGGAGAGGAGTTCTTCCCCTGCTCCTGTGGGGTCCCTCCCACGGGAGACAGTCCTTGATGGACCTCTCTGGCATGAGTGTGGCAACAGTTCTTCACAAAACTGCTGTCCCATGGGTCACTCTGCCACGGAGTGCAGTCCTTCACGGATGAGCTGTACCAACGTGGGTCCCCCACAGGGGCCACAAGTCCTACTCGAGAAAAACCTGCTCCAGCATGGGCTTCCTCTCCAAGGGCTGCAGGTCCCCAGCAGGACCCTGCTTCATCTTGGGCCTCCCCCGGAGTCACAGCCTCCTTCATGCATCCAACTGCTCCAGCGTGGGCTCCTCCATGGGCTGCAGGGGGGTCTCTGCACCCCGATGGTCCTCCATGGGCTGCAGGGGCACAGCTGCCCCACCATGGTCTGCACCACGGGCTGCAGGGCCTCAGGTCCAGTGCCTCGAGCACCTCCTGCCCCTCTTTCTGCACTGACCTTGGTGTCTACCTTGATGTTCACATGTTCTCACTCCGCTCTTCCCTGGCTGGAACTCTTTCTACCCAACAACCTTCTGTTCTTAAATGTGTTATCACAGAGGTGTTACTGTCACTCCTGGTTGGTTTGGCCTTGGCCAGCAGCAGGAAGCCCATCCTGGAGCTGGCTGGCATTGGCTCCACCGGACAGGGGAAGCTTCTGGCAGCCTCTAAGAGAAGCCACCCCAGTAGGCCCCCCCCGCCCCTACCAAAACCTACCCACAGAAACCCACTACAGATATCCAGTACATGTGAAATTTCCTCTGAGGAAGTATCTTTTTCTGTGTTTTCTTATACAGAAGAATACATCTGTCAAAATCAAGATCTAGGCAGTTTAATTAGAATCGAATTCCCACAGAAACAAATTCGTGGTGTGAGCAGTTGCAGACTTGATGAACCCAGCATATCTTCCAATTTTCAGGCTTCTTGCAAGAATATTATTTCTGGAAAAAGAATTGATGCTAGGAAGTGGAAAGGGCAGGAGTTTATTCAGCAGGGCCAAGTAATAGCAAAACTTTTTGTGTGACAGGGAAATATTTTCTCTTTACAAATATATATGATATAAAACAAGAACATGAAAAAAAAGTGTACCTTTGTATTTTAGATGAGAAATGATGGCCAATCTGAAGTATAATCTCAATGACAAATGCTTCTTTCTTTCACTGGCAAAATTCTCATTAGTTTGCAGGATTAGGGCATGAATTATGACTAAGACCATGGTTATGTTTAAATGGTTATGTTTAAGTAAATGATAAAGAAAATAATTTATTGCTACAAAGAAAAAAAAAGGAACAAATATAAAAGTATAGTAGCCTAGTAGGCTTTTTAAAAAATAATTGTCAGAAAGTAAAATTAGCGTCTCACTTCTGTCTAAAGAACAGCCACCATGTATCATAAATTCTTGAAATTAAGCATCACTTGCCCCTGGCTATTAGGTATGAGGACGATTATTTGCTTGCAGACCACCACTGCCTTTCTCTTCATGGCGGTGTCACTTTGATTTTGATATATAATGAAGTCATCATTCTTAAGACTTGGTTTCAGCTGATTGAATTGTTTTCGTTCACATTATTAGCCATAGGTTTTTGCATTTTTCTCTTTAAAATGATTAGCTTTCAAGGATTATTTTTTGTTAATGTTTGTGGTTTTGGGGTTTTTTTTAATGAACTTGATTACCTCCCTCCCCCCATTATTTTTCATAGTATTTTCTTATCATGCAGAAGGAACGTTACAAAAATAGTACAAGAATTGCAAAGTCGTGTGCTTATTCACTAGGGCTGATGGGGAGAGTAAGACTGTCAATAACAAAAAAACACCCACAGTTTATTAATTGATGATTTTCCATTCATGCAAAAAAATGGTAGGGACCATTTAGTTAAAACCTGTGTCGTTATGTAATTAAAGACTGATCACATATGTAGAAGGGGAGAAAATAAAGTTTGTAGAGGCATGATTATATCTGGCATATGTAACTTCTGAGTTGTCTTGGCAATGACAATAGTATAATATGTTCCAGGACAGATGTACCACAGCACAAGCAGATTCTGCCTCTTTCTTTCACTTTTCCAGGTGCCAGTCAGCAGTTTTTCCCACCTTCTTGGTACATGCTCTCTAGATAATTCACACCTTTCTTCTTTCCTCCTCAGATTCCTCCCTTTAACCCAGCTTTTGTCCCTTCTGTGACTGAAACAGAGAGCTAAATCTAGCCATCATCATGGGGATGGGAGGAAAAATGGGGTTAAGTGTTGAGCATGCAGTTTCTTTGTAGGATTGCTTGGAGCTGAAGCAATTATGAGCAGTAAGAACTGATTTTTTTTCCCCATCTTCCCCAAGCGACAGTGTGTTCTACCAGTCTTTGTGGGAGCAGTTTGTGTGCAGTCTGCTTAGTGTTTCATGAAGGTTATGAAGGTGGGTTGTTGGAGAGTCTAAGTGCTAAAATTTAAGTGTATGTGAGAATTTGAAAAGGCTTGTAATTTGGACAAATTGAGACAGACTTTTTCAGGGATAACCAGAACTCTGCTTCTTACCAACTGTGTTACTCTGAAGGTCCTGTTTATTCATTCATGTGTTGAGAAAATAGTGAAGAAGCAGCCAATCTAAAATTAAGAGCATCACAAATATCTTGTAGATAGATAGACAAAAAATATTTCTGTTTCCATTGGCTTGTTAAAGCACTGTTTGCTGTAAATCATAAGCTTGTTTGTAGTTCTTCACTGTCTGTAGCACTTCATCAGTTTCTTTACTACATTCTTTTATCTTTCTGTGCTTGAACAATTATACAGTCTTCCAGGCCTTGATAGCACTTAGTTACCATAAAAGAGTTGTCAATGAATCAAGTTTTTTATTGTTACTACTCAGTAGTATCAATGTTAACTTTCCATTTCCATAATTATGCTTCTTTTAAAATGCATTCTCTATTTGCACTGTTAATTTTACCTCATTTGGAAGTTCATGTTTTTGTGGTAGATGTACAGGAGAGGTTGGAAATAGAACTGAGAAAGCCTTGTAAGTAATTTATTACCTGCCTTTGTATGATATCACACCAGTAAAATGTTGTTGAAGTCCTGGGTAATTGCTTCAGAGAATTGGTCTTCCTAAGGGTGAATATTTTCCTCGAAGTTCAGCCTAAATATATTCATATAGCATCACAGCTTCCTACTCTGTTGCTTTTGCATGTTTCTTAATTAAAGGAGTTTTTTTCCTTTTCTGGCTCTCATTCCTTTCCCTAATACATTTTCAAAGAGCAATTACAATCTTTCTGAGGGTAAGTGATCTACACCATTTTAGTTTTCTCTTTGATAACTCTTCAGCCTATTGAACTCAGAATCTATTCCAGATACTCACATTTTTTGAACATGGGTTGCCAGAACTCTGTGTAATACTCCTTCTGGGTTCTTACTGTGTCTGGTACAATAATTTTTATTCTCTTGTTCAGCTGGGCACATCTTACCTGATAGCATCATGAGATTCCATTTGCCTGTTATCACACTGGCAGCTTACATCTTTCCTGTAGCAGAACTATAAAAGTGTTTCTTCCTCAACTTCTTGATTTCTATATAGTGAGTTTCGGGCTCACAGCAGAAGTCCATGTTACTCCCTGACTATATAGCCTTGCATTTTAAGCTGCTTAGTAATAGTGATCTTTTTTTCAGTCTTCAGTCAGCTCTGTTTGTTTAATTTTCAAGATATTCTGATTCTGTTGTGATTGTGTTTCCCAAATATGGGAAACTGGCAAACTTTGTAAGCACCGTTGAGATTTTCCTGCCCAAATTATGGCTTAAATAATAAAGACTTAGGCTTAGACTAGTCTTTGAGGAACCCCAACCTTTTTTTTAATACTTATAATTTAAAGAAGCTCCTTCATCAAAGGAGCCCTCTTTTTGACTTCTGCACAGTAACTTGCTTTGTGAGTAGTTTTAGTGATAATGGAATAGCTCTCAGACCTAGATACTGCTCAGTGTAAATATGTCAGAATTTGTTACACATTACACAGAAGAGATGGTGTATATGACAGTGGTATAATTTTTTAAGTGAGACACTTATTTGGAGACACTTAGGAAAACAAAGGAAAACAGATGAAGGTATGAAACCATTGTAACGTGCCAAAGTATATTCAAGGCTTTTGTAAAGGCTGGCATTCAGAAACAGCAGATGGTTGTGACTTTGAGAGGAATAACCACATGATCTAAGGCCATGATATATTTGTGCAAGACTTCTCTTGGAGAAATATACGCACATAGAGGTTGCATGCAGTTCTTCATTCCTGGCATCTCTTCAGCACTTCCATAGATACCAGCCATCATCCTGTTTCTTGAATGTGTTAAGTATTTTTTTGTGTTAGAAGGATATGATACATTTTTTTAATCATTATTTTTAATTTTTGTTATTGAACAATGAAACATAAGAGTTAGCATTTCCCCAGAACTGAGTTTTTATATATAATCGTGTGTATTTTTATTTCATTACATTTCACACATGGAAGAGTAATTGATTTGTAAGGCCCTGATTTGAACCTGAGTTTGAAGATATTTGATCATGTGTATGATTTTACAAATATAGTGAAAAATTCTTGGACTTTTATAAGTAGCAGAGCACATTTCTTACTAGTAATACAGAACAGTTTTCCATAGAGCCAAAGAACAGGCAAGGCTTGAAGGGTCCTTGAACTTGTCTAACCTTTTGGGGAAAAGGGAGCCTAGGTCAGATTATCTTGTATCTTGTCAAATGGCATTTTGAGTATCTCCAATGATGGGGACTCTGCCATATCCCAGAGGAAGTTGTTCCAGTGAATGATTGTTCTCTACTGTAAAAAATCTGTTCCTTATATCAAGATGAAACCTCTTCCAGGGCAACTTTACCCATTACCCCTTGTCTTCTCCATGTGATTTCATGTGAAGGTAGAATATCTGTTCTTTTAGTAGCCACCCTGTAAGTGCTTAACTCTTCCACTTACTTCTCATACTGAACCTGTTGAGTTGAAAATAACTGAGTATGTGAGGAAACAAGTCATCATTTCATTCTAAATGTATTTAAAATTGTCATGGCTGCAAATATTTGAAAATATAGAATCTCAGAATATCTGGAGTTGAAAGAGATCCAAAAGCATCATCAAGTCCAACTCCTGGACCTGCGCAACATAGCCCACGTGCCTGAGAGCATTGTCCAAACTCTTGAACTCTGTCAGGCTTGGTGCTGTGACCACTTCCCCGTGAAGCCTGTTCTGGTGCCCAGCCTCTCTCTGGGTGAAGAACCTTTTCCTAATATCTAACCTAAACCTCTCCTGACACAGCTTCATGCTGTTCCCTTGGGTCCTGTCACTGGTCACCACAGAGAAGAGATCAGTGCCTACCCCTCCTCTTCCCCTCACAAGGAAGTTGTAGGCTGCAATGAGGTCTCCCCTCAGTGTCCTCCAGGCTGAACAAGCGAAGTGACCACAGCCACTCCTTGTATGCTTGTCCTTTAGAGCCTTCACCATCTTCGTAGCTCTCCTTTGGATGCTCTCTAATAGCTTTATATCTTTCTTGTACTGTGGCGCCCAGAACTGTACACAGGACCCGAGGTGGGGCTGCACCAGCGCAGAGTAGAGTGGGACAGTCACCTCCGATGGTCAGCTGGTGATGCAATTACTATTACATTCTTTCCGTTAGGTAGACTTTCATAGAGTTTCATGTCTACAGTATGTGTAACTATAATAAAAATTATCTCTGGAGTAAAACTGCCCATAGTTTCCATGGAATAAATAAAATAAATACATAAACACAAATAAATACAAAATTTACAATTTTGTAAACCTTTACTTAACTATTGTCATGTCACTGAATTTAGTCATAAACAGAACTGAGATGTGATTGCAGAAGGTGTTTTATATAAGACAGGAATCATTATGTATAATTTGGTTTTCTGCACAGATTTATTTATAAATTACAGGTGTTGCACCATTGTATCCTGATTTAATCCATTGGACAGCATGTGCCCAGTATGTCTCCATTAGTTTTGATTTATTTCAGTAGATTGTGAGCTTTATCATGCCCAAGTCAATTTTTCCACTGCTTTTAGGCTGTTAAAGTCATTTTCTAAGGAAAAATGCAAAGTTGAGTCTGATCAGTTACATCAGGTAGTTTTCACCTGATATATTGGTGCAGGAGAAGATATGTGTGTGTCACCCATGCCAAACTGGTGAATTAACAGACACCTGTAGAACAGCAAGTTCTGAATCTTTGAGATGGCACTGAAGCCGTTGCACATGATCAACCCAAATGTTGAGTATCCTGATTTTAGTTAATATCTTCTTCACTGTACTGCTTTTAAAAATGAATTAAATGAGCCTGTAATGGTTTTCTAAGGGGTGTTGTTTTCATTTCTGACTGTATTCGGTTGAGTGCAGATACTATGAAAGGGAGTAATAGATGAGTAATATATTTACATCACATGGAGATCAAGACAGCAGTTAGTGGAGATGATGAGAATAACAGTGCAGCAGCACAGGCAGATACACAGTAAACATAAAATGCATATACATTCATTGATTAGTTCTGAATACATTCTGCTTATACATGTGGAGAAGAACAAAATGCAGCCCAATCAGGCAAAATAGAGTGCGTAAAAATTTAATTTTAGTTCAATTTTTTTAGTCACTCAAAACAAAAAAATAGGAGCAAGCATGCTGCAAGGACTGGGCACAGGAAAGAGGCACAAAGTCAAAAAAATTACGTTTTAGGCATATCTTCCAACACACTATAGGAATCATATTATTCTCATTCATTTTTTTAAACACTGAGGGAAGCCTTCTGATGAAAGTGAAGAGCAGTTATGGGCAGCACCGTTGTGTCCTGACTATGTCCTGGCTTCTAAGGGTCAAGATCAATGTGCTCTGTTCATTCTCTGTTCCTTTCTGTGAAAATCAGAGCACAGGAAAGTGGGAGATAATGTGTGGCTGGATGAAGCAGGAACATTTGACATGTGCACATGAGAATATGGGCACAACAGGGCAATACCTCGGATTTAAGGACTGGAAGTCTCCCAAATCCCACAGGCTAAACGTATCCTGTGACAGTCTAACTGCTGCGGTGAGGTGGATCCAACAGCCTGAGTTAAAGCACACACTCTCTGGGGCTGGCTAGATTTTTGGTTTTCCAGATTTCAAAAATTTAAACTACTGGCACAGTCCACTGCAAGTGCTTCCAGAGAAACTGATTGCTGATTGTGCTTGCAATAAATTAATGGAGAACAAAGGAAGACACCTTGATTTGTTAATTTTGTTCTTCATTCTAACCATATATTTTTAAAATGCAACTGTCTTTGGGTGATAAATTGAATCATTCTTTATACCTTTTTAACTAGTGGGTGGAAAGACACCTTCTCTCTCTTACAATTAAAGGAAATCCATAAGAAATGTGTAAAATCAAAATGCCTGTTTTTAAATACATTTCAGTTAGACAGTAAGAGCAGAAATTCCCCAGCAGTGTGCCAATTGCTGTCCAGCAGCACATGACACTGCAGGCAGTGCTTCTGCAGCTGTGAGCCTGCTCCTCTACACTTCAGTTTCCTGTAACTATTCCACCAGTATGTGCTTGTAATGGATGCATGTGCATGGGTTTTCTCTATTTCCACTCTTCCAAATAACATAAAACCTTTGGCTCCCAAATGACTGTACTAAGGTTACCTCTAGATTGAGCAGCGGTATATGCTGGTGTAAACCCCAGAATACTGATCCCTGTCATTTTTTCTAGTAGGGGCTTGGCCAAAGATTACTTTTTACCTTCTAGCCCTTGTTTCTGAAGAAACTGATTGGGAGCAGATTGGTGCTCAGTGGTGGAACAGGCTGTGACTGGTGTGTAGACCTGGATCTCGAAGCTTGGAAATGTAGACAAATGATCTGTTACTTTGACCATCTCATTGTCTCTGATAAAGCACATTCAGTAGAAGCCATATATTGGAAAGCCACATTTAAATCCTGTCTTTCTCCTCCAAATATAAAAAATGGATAAGTCCTACATGCATGAGGCATTTAAAAATATATTCCCATTCTTTGTATCAGTACTGCTAAGTCTTCTTGTCAACTGAGTTGCAAGGGCTACTGAAATCAATTTCTCCCTCTTATTTTGCTCCCAATGCCCATAGCATCCTCTTTTTAATCCTAAAGTGTATAGTGTAACTATTAAACTCAGAACTTAGAAACAATATGTTAACTTTAGAGCTACCACGAAATTTAAACTGTCCTGGTATTGTCTCATAAAAACATTAACTAGAGATTCAAAGGAAAAACAATGAGCCTCCATTGCCTCTGTGCAGTTCTCCTAATTGGGGTAATCCACATGTTATGGAAGCGTTGATTAAACTATGTAGCTTAAAGAAATTGCTTCTTTTCATAAACAGAGTCTCCGTGTTATTGCTTTGACTCTGCAAGCTTTTCTACAGCTGTTTTAAGTTAAAAATGTCTTTAATGAAGATGGAAATTGCTATATAACCTACCTTACTGAAAGCTTTAGAGAATGTATAAATTTTCTGACAAGGTGCTGTTTGCTGCTTTCTGTGCTGTGTTGTGTTCTCAAGTGGCATCTTGAAACATTGCAGCTGTTTTTGGCATATTTTTCTGCACTTCCAGGTTGGTTTAGTGTGTTCCTAAAGGCATCAAAAACCTGGAAGAAAAAACAAAACAAAAAGCTCTGGTGTTTTTAAGGCAGAACTCTCAAAGCCAAAGAAAACAAAAAAAGGATCCTGAAAATGAGGAACTATGAGGAACTTCAACTGAATTTCACTAAAGCAAGAAACAAAAAAAATCTCCACAATATTTTGGTCACTGAGAATCAATCAAGATGCTTTTATTAGACTTGTGTGAAGCGAGCTCTGTCGTGAGCCTCCTCCTTGTGTTACATGTTACCTTGCAGCAGAACCTTGTGTTTGCCACCCTGCATTGCAGCTGCCTTCCCACCATCCTATCCCCAAGCACCTAAGGCAAGAGGTGCTTGATGTGCCATCTGCTGCAGCACAATACACACCTGTCAACGTGACACTAGCATTTTAAAGTGTATGCATGCTGAATATTCCATCAGCATATTCATAACCATCTGAAGATACACGGCTAGTTTTGTTCGTTGCTCAAAATAAGTTGTTCTAAATGTCTTATAGTAAATATATCCAATTACATTTGTGGGGTTTTTTTCCTAGTCAGTTAAAAGTGCAGTCTGTTGCTGATATTTTAGTAGAGAAAACATTTGTAATAATATGAAGATATTTCCAGCCAATTAAAGAAAGACATTTGGTTAAAAAATATGAAACCTTCTTGCAACATTTCTTTCAGATGCAGAATGATATTTTCAAAGTCATCATGTTTTACAGAAACTGAAATTTGAATTTGACCTGTATAACAATAAATATAAAGTAATGGCATAATAGAAGTGGGCCTTTTTTATTCTCATTTCAATAGTCTGTACTACTCTGTACACATGAATCTGTACACATGAATCTCCACACAGAGTGTTTCATATCTACTTTCATTTTACTAGAGGAAAGAAAAAAATCTGATAAATAATCTGGTGCTTTGATTTAATGAAATCAAAAGTATCGCATATTGTCAGAAATTTGAGTATGTTTCAGGCTGATGTAGGTACACTCTAAAAAATCTGTTCATCCTTACATATATTTCACCCCTCTTGTGAAAGAGTTCAAATATATTATTAAAAGCTGAGTGGCCTACATATCTATTGAGATTCATTGCTTGCTATTTCTTCCACTTTACTCTTTCACTTCCAAAGCTGAAGGACATCTGTGTCCTGCAATAGAGTATGCAGTGATGAACCTAAGTGGTTGTTTTTAAAAGCTGTTTTCCTTTATATGTATGACAACCTAGAGAAGGGTTATGCCGTTCAGATATTTTTATGCTTACTGAGCACTACATTGTTACAAAAGCACTGATGAGAAGGCTGCATCAGTTTTTACAGCCACACATCTTTCTGCTTTAGGATATCAGCAGTGTGGTTGCGTTGTCCCAGTCCCTGGATGAATTATTCAAGCTCTTGACATCAGAGATTTCTGCTAGTGGATTGGCTGGTGCTCAGATAATATAATCTTTCCAGAGGAAAACAGTGGAGAAGGATGATGGCAGTGAGACCAGCAGAATTGCTACTTCCAATACAGCTAGCTTTGTCTGGCTGTTGCATTTCTGCAAAAATATACAAAGATGTTTTTAAGGTTTGGTTTCATGTGAATTCTCTGATAAGAGACAGTGGAGGGATTTGTGTAAGAGGCCTGCATTTCCAGTGAAGGAAAGAAATTGGATCATTCTTGAAAGATTACTTCTGGATATATTCTAAAGAAACGCTGCACATGAGACAGGGTTAGCAGCCACAGCAGCAGCAGCAGCAGCAACAGAGCAGCAGCAGCAGTGCTTATGGCTCGCTGTAAAGGTGCTGGTGGCAGAAATGTTACATCGTTTAATGTGCTTCCTGAGTTCTTTCAGTACCAGCAGGGTAAGTGTTGCGAATACGGAGCTGACAGCCCTTGCAAGTGGGGAAAGCGTCAGAAACGGTGTGACACACACGTCTTGTGGGTATAGATAAACAGTATCTCTGCAGAGAATTTTTATCGGGTCAATGAAAAGGACATACTTGTTTTCAGGTAAATTTGTAAAAAGTGTATTTACAATGGAATTTTTAAAAGCAATGCACTACTTGTGTTATGTTCAGACATAGATTCTACAGTGGTAAAATCTGTTCCTTTTAAGCCTATACAAAATAAGTACTAAAACCAAGGAAACTTTATTGTTTGTAGTTGTAGTTAGGCTTATAAAGAATATATTGTTCACATAAATTCCCTTGGAACAGATTATTTTGAAAGGCTATTTCTGCTGTTTGTTGATATGACTGAAACTAGGTATGTCTTCTGCTGGTAAACTGTCTCTTCAGAAGCTGGAAGCTGGTTCTCTGATTTCCAGTTGTTATCAGAAGGGTGTTTTGTAAATCACCAAGATGCACTGGAACTACAAATTAGGGAATCATTTTCACTCATTTCTTTGATGAGAAGTTTGACTTCTAAAGGTCCAATATGATTATTTTGGCATGCTGTCATCAGGGTTGGTGGGGAATTTTAAATTACAAATGTGTGAATGAAGGCAAAGCTGGACTGATTCTGTGTGTGCTTGATCGCTATCCCTACACCTCCTCACACACAACCCAATAGAAGTGTGCAAGTACTTCCATGGAAATTAATTTGTCTACCTATATATGTAAATGCAGAGCACAGCTGACATTTACTTTATATCATAAGGAAAGCATCTTCATGGTTAGAAACCATACAGCAAGACATCTGTTTGCCACAATGTAGAAACAATTGTCACATACAGAGTCAAGACACCCCCCTGCCAAAAACAGTCAGTGTTGAATGAAGTACGATGCAATATTTTGTGTATTTTTTATAAATTGCCTGTGAGTGCAACAAGTAGATCCTAAGAATGTAATGATTGTTTAAAAATTATATAAGACAGCCTGCCCAATGATATCAAAAGAAAATAAAGAATGCAAAGTTATTTGCTTAGGCACGAAGTGTGCTAATCTGACAATAGATGCTGGAGAGTGTATGTGTCTTTTTTCCCCCTGGTATTTCTTGTATGTGAGATAGCATTTATATGTAAAGAAAATGCCCTTGAGTTGTAACACACAGACACTTTTGGGGGGCTCATATGTGGTTGGGGAGCCATCATTGTTCCACTGAAGGTAACGTTTTGGCCTAAAAATTTTGTTTGGTGATTTGTATCTTTATGTAACCTCATTGTGAAGCAGCATTGCATGAGTGCAAATCAGGAAAATGCTATGCAGTGCACCAGTCACTAGCAAATGCAGTAACTAAAATTAGATATTACATCTGTAGGTTTTGGGATGAGCAAGTGTTGTTATAAAAAGTGAATATTTAACAGCAGCTGTATTTATTTGGATTTTCTGTTGGGAAAGAAGGTGCTCATTCAGAACTGGTGGTAGTAATAACATGATTTGGTTTTCCATGAAATAAATAATTCTATTTTTGAAAGAAAAATCTCCATCATAAAGACTTGAATGCCTCTGTTGAGAAATTGTTCCATGTGTCAAAACTGATTACCCACAAAGAAGGGACAGGACTTTGTGAGTGGGTTTTAGTACTGTGATTTTCTTCCCTCCACAGCCATGACCCTTGCTGCTGAAGTTGGAGGAGCTGATTCAGGAACTATTTTTGTTTATGCATCTGGCAGCAGTCCCTCAGGGACTATCTGACAGTCAGTGAAATTCACTATAAATCAGACAATTGCTTCAAGAAAGGAGTGAGGGAGACAGTAAGTAGCATATAGAAACTGCCTGAATTAGCTAATGGCTCCTTCCTGGCAGGATCTCCCAGAGGACAAATAAGTTTGATAATGCAATTTCATATCTTTAATTCAACATTCTAAACATTTTCAGATATGTATGCTAAGAGTATTTTTTTCCTAAGTCCCTAGCTGACTTTGAACATAAAAGCGACTTGACTGTCAGAGACATGGATTCTAGTTAAAAAGTACAGGAAAGTTCTAGGTGTTCACACCTTGGGTAAATACAGAAAGGATTTAGAAGCCAAATTTGTTTTGGCATTCAGATTTGAAATCATGTCTAACTGGTCATTGGCTTTTTAAGACTTGAACTTTGACATGACACTCTTCAAATAATCAAGTATTAGAGCATTATTGTAATAGTATGAAGTATTTTTTTACAGGCAAAATTGGCTGTCTCAAGAAAATATGGCAAGAATACTACTATTCAGTAAATCTGAAAGTGTCCAGTGATGCTTAATCAAACTGATTTTCTTTTATTTTCAGATGAGCAAGAGTCAGTCCAGAAAAGGACTTTCACAAAATGGATCAATACTCATCTCGCTAAGGTAATGCATGGCTTTTAAATTATTTTTTTTTTTAAATCAAATCTTTTTATTTATACCCTGGAGTACAGAATATGTCAGATTTGTCGGAGCAGAATTTCATAAACTTAAAAAGGAACCCACATCATCTGTACAAGATTGAGGGTGAATCTCACTATGACAGTTGTCAGCTGCAGAAATGTAAAGGATTTCCAGAAGCAACCACCCAGCTTCTTTGGCCAAAACTGAAGGGTAGCACAGTAATTGCTATTTCAGCTGGAGGAAATATTTGAAACTGTTTTCTCTGGAATAGAAAAATTAGCCTTATTACATACAATATATTTCAATAAAACTCGAGTCATTTCTTATGTAGTTTGATAGAAGCATCCTGAACTGGTTAAAAACATGAATAGTGCTTCACGAATTCAGTACTAAATTAATTACCTGATGTATCATGAAAATATTGTTACTACTTGTTAACAAAACCTAAAATTCCTTTTTTTGTTTTGTTTTAAAAGAATAAACACAGTGGTTTACACACAGTTTTAAAAGTATTAAGTTACACCTTGTACCAACTTTATATGACAACATAAGCAGTGAGATTTAATTTGGCACTTCCTGGAGTTTTCACACAGCCCAGATCTAGGCGTAGTTACCAATTTGTCCAGTAAATTAAAATTTTAAACTCCAGAGGTGCTTTTTAAATGCATATTTTTGAAGCATGAAGATTAATGAACTTGAGTAAGGAATTGAGTAAGAAATAGCCACAACAGCACTGCTTAGCTTCTACATAAGAAATTGACTATTAATGCCCTCAAAAAGAACAGAGCAAAGCAGGAAGCCCACATAATACTATAGCATGTGATTTGATCTAATGAGACAGTATGGTAGAGCAACAGCATTTATTTATATTGCTGAAGGATGTAGTTGAAGAATTTATTGTGAAATGAAGTGCACTGGCATTGTAAAATTCATCTGCAAGAGCGAGGTTATCTTCAGGACTTCTTGATAGTGGAACCTCACTGGGAATGAGATCTGTCCCCCCATTTACTTTGAAATAATTTGGAAAAGCTCCCCTTGCAGAAGAGAACTTAAACACTCTATGTATGTTCTGTTTATTTCAGCTGAGATGGAAAGACTTTCAGTGTTCACTAAATGTTAGCTAAGTGGGCTGTGAATGCGTGTCAGAGGAGAAAAATAACTTTTATTTCATGTTCATCTATTTTTAAATTGTGTTGTGTCAATAATAATCTGATGATTATGCACAAGTAGATATATTAGATGGGTTATCAATATCATATTCTTAGGTATATGTGTGTGTGTTCATGTCCTGATAATTTGCTAGTCTACACAATAATCCTTGGGAAGAGAAAAAGTTGTGGTAGTAGCTCTGGATTGAAGTTTGTGAATGCTGCTTTCTGTATTAGTTCCTTTGGGCCATGAGGGTTCAGCTAAACCTTTTGACTTATGTGATCTAGGTGTATACTTGTTTAATAAGTTTGATACTGTAAAGGGTAATCAAATACATTCAAACCAGGCAGTTATCCGACCACAGCCCTGACTTTTAGCTACCTGAGATACCTTTTAGTTATCTGTAGTAACTGGTTTGTGTTAATTCACACTTAAACAAGAAAGTTGTTTCTGTGATACTCCTGGAAGGAGACCCACTTTTAGGCAGTATTGACTGCATCCTGCTCTCATCTTTGACCCAATAAAATATGGAGCATCTCTGTGTATGGTATCTAGTGAGGAACACTGTGAAGTGCTGGCCTCACACTTAGAGCAGAGAAATGTCCTGCACCACTGTCGGGTAGAGGAGCTGGGAGTGAAGGAGTGCAGTTGAGCCTGGGGAAAGGTGATTTGATTTTTGTCTTTGTTTTTCACCACTGATCCAGAGTAAGTGTGCTGAATTTGACTCAGTATATACATTTAAAATTAATAGTAATTTCATTTCAAATTGACTCTCTATTTCTTGATAGCTCTTGGAAAACGTTGGGTTTCTTTCATTGCCATTTTTGATAATCTAGTAAAATTATTAATGGAAAAAGTAATAGGAGGAAATTAGAAAAAAAACCAAAAAACTATAGTGAAAGTGTTGCAATTCAACACCATGCTATCTGGAGAAATGTTCCATCATGAATGAATTTGAATATTTTTGAAAAAAAGTACAGCATGAAACCTCAAAACCAGGAGACATCAATGTTTTCTAACCAAAGATTGATGGGATTTACTGTAGCAATTTGAAAAATAGATTTAGAGACAGAAAAGGAAAAGAAACTTTACTAGGGTAGAGTTATCATCCTTACACTCTGTTGACTGAGTAGAGCAAAGGAGGATTTAGAAGGGAGAAAGGATTTAAAAAGTTTCTGACATTGTGAAGAGTAATAATTTGAAAGAAATGGAAATGCAGAACTGATTTGATTATGTTAGGTAGAACCAACAACAATTAATAGCTTGGGAATATAAAGCAGGGTGTGATTCTTTGTCAGGATTTGCTATGAGTAAAAGATTCTTCCTTGCTTATCTTTAAAATCTTAATGTATGTTTTTATTCTAAAAAGTCATGCTCTAATTGAAACAGAAACTAATTCAATAACTAAGTCTATCAAGAAGATTAAAACTAATTTTTTTTTTGCTTTTTAACTATAAAGTTAAGAATGGGTTTGAGAATATGGATACAAACAAATAAGAATGAGCAAAAATGCAGTGAGACTACCAGTGAAATTTTTTCACCAGAAGGGTTGTCAAGCAGTAGAACTGGCTGCCTATGGAAGTGGTTGAGTCACCATCCCTGGAGGTATTTAAAAAGCATGTAGATGTGATCCCCTGGGGGGTTGGTTCCATGGTGGACATGGCAGTGTTAGGTTAGTGGTTGAACTTAATTTTAAAGCTATTTTCCAACCTATGTGGTTTTATGATTCTATGAATTGGACTTTATGAAAGGCAATAGGAGGAAGGTATAAAGTTTTTATTCTCTTTTGCTCTTAGAATACTACCTTTTTAAAATTATGCTTCCTATTTCAAAGGTATATTTTTTACACAATCAGAAGACAGGTAAAGGACTTGACATAAGCTACTTACAGGACAACTTAAAGAAAGCTGGAGGTAAAACAGCCTTAGTGCAAGCTGTGCCCTCACCCATAGGGGGTGAACTCAGAGGCAAAGCTGCAAATATGATAACTAGCAGGTAGTGTAATGGAGCTTCATTTCGGGTGAGCTGTTAGCACTAGGCTGCATCTGTCCGTCTACTGTCTGTCTCCCTAACCCTAACTGTATCTGTTCTGTGATTCTGAGTACTAACCTGGTGAGAGTCACCAATTGGAAATCATCTCTCTTCTTTGCCAGCCACTTGCAGAAATCAAGTTATGAAATGAATGTGTTCCATCTTCTGGCCATCCTCTTTAATTTTTGTGCATCTATGCAGTTCTACTACTGATAAATGAGATATGCATGTGTAACAGGACAAGAAGTTTTCTAACTGCATAATATTTATTCATATTTCTCTACGGTTGTAGAACTGTCCTGCCTCCTCTCAGTCTTAGCCTTCAAAGCATAGATGTAATTTGAGTATGCTTCTGATTATATTCTAAAGCATCCTTTCAAAGTCTGAGTTTAAAATATAAAATACAAAACAAATTCACACCAAATATTTCAAAAGGAGGCATTACATGCATTCAAAACAGCAGTTACTTAAATGTTTTTTATTGCATTACCTATGCCAATTTTTTATACCAATTAGATGAGTAAAGAAGATGAAAAACATGTCACTTTCTGAAACAGGAGAGGCATGTGCCTTTTATTGCCTTTTTCATCTTTGGTAAAAGTTTAGGGGAACAGTAGTTTCAAAGCTTTGGAACACAGACTGTAAATTGGTTTAACCCAGTCAAATAACATTTTTGTTCCCAGGTGTAGGGACAACTTCAGTATTTGTACTCACCAAAGTATTGTTGTAAAGTTACTAAATAGAGTGAACAGCAATAGTTATTGAAAGAAATTACTATTAATTTTGTGTGTGTTCATTGAGAGGATAAACACATGAACAAAAGCAGAGGATGGATATAAAATAAAAATAAGAATGAGTGAACATTTTTAATTATATTTAGGCAATATTTATATAATAATGAATTAAACCTGAGAGCTAGGACTTACATTAAGGCATTTAAAATTACAAAATTATATCTTTTATGGAAAAGAAAGGAAGGAAAAAGAAGTGGATGTACAAAGACTTAGGGCTCTCACAGACAGTGCAGTCCATTGTGTTAGTTTGTTCTTACAGTGTAACTTGGTCTTGCAAGAACCTCATCAGTTTTCATAAATTAACTAAGTAATGCTCATCCTTTTTGTCCTTTTCAAATGTGAAAACAGAGGCTGCTAGTATCTGAGTCACTGACAGAGAAAAGAAAATAAGCTAATGTCCATCTGGACTGCATGATGAGTAAAATGTGACTGGTAGTTTTTCTGCTTCAGCAATTACTGTGTGTTTTCAACTAGTTTTGCATGTAACCTCTAATGTTGAACAGTGATAAATTTATTTGTGTGATGAAATTAATCATGTAAAACTTAGGACCAAGTCCCTCAGACTTTAGTAATAAAAATAGTCACTAACAGCAAGGAGTATGAAAACCTATATGCTTATGGATTTCGGAATTAAATTGTGGTGGAGAAGTGGGCCAGCTATTACAGAGAAATGGAATTTTCATGTCCTCCATGCTATTTTCACATATATTTCCCTACAGAGACAAATTCAATAATTACATAGATTTGTTCCTGTTTGAGCATGTGAATAGATTTTCATACATTTCTTCAGCAGTTTTTGAATCATTATTTGAAAATTAACGTAGCAAAAATAATTTTCAATGTTTCCATTGGCATTCATTATGATGTTGATACTGCTATTTGTGTAGTAGGATTTATTCATTAGAGAAGTTAGGTACAGGGTGGAAGGAAAAGATTCCTGTAGCAAAGACACAAATGAGAAAATAAATTCAAGAAAAAGTGTTGGAATAAAAGAGAGAAGCCTAGCAAACATACTTTGGTTCAATATCTGAAGTTTGTATTTTGCAAAACTTTTATTACTGTGTCAGAGGAGGAATTTCTAGAAATTTCAGGTCTATTACAAATCTCTTTTTTTGAGGCTTGTCAGTTAAATATTTTTTATATGTACCAATGTTCAGTTCCTTAAGTCATTCAGAGTATTTCCTGAAGACTACAGCAAATTAGACAAGTAAGAGCAAGAAGTTTAAGCAAAGCATTTCCTCCTCAGTTCTCATTTATGATCAGTTTTAAATAGAGTTACTTGAAGAAGTATTTAATATGGTGAAAACCAGGTTCAATAACCTTGAAGATTCATTCCCAATTAATTCATATTCCTCCTACAGATCACATGAATTTACTTGTAATGAGTGCCTCCCTCTTTGTGACATGCCTGTTCCTAAGTATCATTGCACACTACTGGGATTACACATGCTGCAATAAATGAGTGTTTAATAGAATTTGTGCAATGAAGTATGTAACAGATCATTACTCTTATTTTGCTGTTTTGCTTTCTTGAAGAAACTTGCAAAAAACCAAAATCAATTACTGAAGCATCTGAAATCATAGTGTGGACCTGACAAGTTGTAAACTTAGTGTCTGATTGTTCACTGAAGTATATTCTGAGTTATGCTGAACAATTTTGTTCAAGAATTTTTAATTGACAATTTTCTTTAGTATTACAGGATTTTGAAAGGTTACTTCATATACCTTTTTAAGGGTTCCTTTTTCCTGGTTGAAAAATTACTTAATTAAATTCTTTGCACAGTCTTTCCAACATTCCAAATTAAGTGTATTAGGATCATATCAGTTGACTGCATTTCTAGGGCTATACATTTACATGCAAAAAGCCGAAACCTGGAGTCCATTTTAAAATTATAGTTTGTTGTAATTTTTTGTTTTAATTATAAAATTACAAAATTTTAACTTAGTTTTCTTTCCTTGCTTTTACATATTTACAGTTAGTATTTGGCAGTGCATGAAACTGAGTAGTTAAATCCTGTTGAGTCTCTGGAATAAAAAGTATTCAACAGATTCTAACTATATACAATTTTAAAAAAAAACCTCCAAACCTTTCTTCTCTGGAGGCTAATAAATAAGCAGTGTACAGCTTCACTTTCTCCTTTCACTTCATTTGAAATTTGTGGATTCAAGCAGTAGGTATTTACTCATTCCAACAGAAGATGTTGTATTGATCTCAGTGGAGGATCTGCTATAAAAACAGTTAAGTACCTTAAGCCTGTGCCATAGCACATATACAATAAATAAGTGTGTATGAACTTCTCAGTATCATCTAGTGTATGTATATTTTTCTGAATTGTATCAGCATGGGAAGTAAGACTGGTATCTATGCCTGTGTAAAAGAGGAATCTATTCTTTTATGTATGCCACTGAAAATATAACTCACTTCTGAGAGTGACTAGAATCATAATAATTAGATAAACTCTATGCTATGTGCCCAGAGTATTAAAAAATCCAAACAAGTGATTTATGAAACACAATGAGCATCTTACCTCCTTGTAATTAGATGTTAACATATTCAGGGTAGTAAAAAACATTATATTATAAAGTATATTACAGAGAATGTTTTTGGCAGTCTGTATAATTAACTAATTTTCCCTCTTAGAGGGGGTTTCCTACAAGAGATATGGTGGCACAGGTGTTGTATCTACTTTCTGTTCCCATTTTATTGGTTGTAAGGTACGTGGTGTGTGCTGCTAAAACAGCGGCAGTGCTCGTATTTATGCAGCCTTCCAGTGACAAAAAGTGCCCCACACTACTGGGGCAGTTAGATAGGTGGTGAGATTTTTTTTTTAGGCTTTCACATCCTGTTGAATTAAGGTGGCAGCTGCTATAATCCTCTTGTCTTTATGGCTAAATTATTTTAGCACATAATTCTTCAGTGTTTTGTCACGTGGTAATACTGATAAAACCAAAGCTGCTCCGAACTTCAAACAGGAAATGATAACATAGAAGGTGAGGAAAATTAATTGCACTTATGTCAACTGCCTGTGATTCAAGACTGGGAGAAATTAATCTCCAGTGACCTGTTTGCTCCACTGATTTCTTTGGTGTTATATTAAGGAAGAACATGATTCACTATCTATTGCATTGCTAGGAGATAAAAAAGAACTATGATTAATATACCCTTGTAATGAATTGTAGTGCTGTGTTATTTTATATACACAATTAAGATGGGACGTTTTGATTTTGGGAGCTAGAAACCTTTGCTTTCTCCTGATTTGTTATAGCATTTTTACCTTTTTAAGGGCAACGTTTCATTTGTTAGGGTCATCTTTTCAAATCTCTGTTTCTACACAACAAAAGTCATTGGTAAGTTGTTGTACAAGCAGCCTTTGTAACAAGTATCCCAAAAGCAAAAGATTAAACGTAAAGTAGTTTCAAGAATTTTTTAGTCTCATTGTCTTTTTAGTGAATTAGCAGGTACTGTTATTGTCATCATTGTTATCCTTAAAAGGTATATGAATGCTCACAAACTCATGGAGGATAGAGCTTTATGTCAGCTGGAGCAAGTTTAAACTTTTTGTTTCTAAGAGGCATTTTGTGATCATTACAGTACTGACCAGCTGAGAGCAGTAGTTCCACAAACTGGGATGCATTTAAAAATAGAGATCTTTATGATGTGACCTTGTTATTTAAAATTTATAAAATATCATCTATTTACATATTTTTTAGTATCATCATTGTTGTGCTTGCAAATATAAAGACATATGCTCAGCAATTTGTCTTGAGTAGGAGCTGACACAGTGTGAACAGCACCAGAAGCCTGCAGGGCCTGAAGGAGAGGAAATACAGCAACTCAGTGTAACAACTGTCAGCTGTGAGAAAGTAGCAGCACTGCTCAACCGGCTACACTGCTCTAGGGATCTCTCCTTCATACAGCTCCTTGTGTTCCTTGGGCTGAGAGAGTGAAATTTCTGTGACGTACTTAACACTAGGGAAAATATGCTGATAGATGAAAATATGACTGTAATAGGTCTATAAATTTTGTGGTTTTTATAGACTCAGAGACAGTTGGTGGTGTTTCTTTGCTTGTTTCAGGGAGAAGTTTTTTTCCATTGTATCATCAGTGGCAGAAAGCATCTAGTTTTACAGTCCTGTGCCAGAAATGTGATTTAGTTAAACAGTGGTTAAAGGATAAGCAATGGTTAAAGGATACGTTGATGTTAAACATTATAAAACACAAAGAAGGGGACCAGCCACTCTCTTTGTGGTTCTGTTTGAAAGGAAAAGAGTTAGCATGTAATGTTGGTGAGCCTTTATAATACCTGAAGTCTTCTCTCTTTCCAGCGCAATCCTCCCATGCTGGTGAATGATCTGTTTGAAGACATCAAAGATGGGGTAATGCTAATTGCTCTCTTGGAGGTTCTTTCAGGGCAGAAGCTGGTAAGAACTTCCTTTCTTCTAAATATACAAGACAGTTGCATAACTTCTCTAGGATAGCATTTTCTAATAAGTTTCTGTATTTGAGTAATGTAAAAAATCTTATTGCTACATAGGAAAACAAGTTTTTTACAGAGTGGGCTATCTGGCTACAAAAATATTATTACAGATTATTACAGGCATTCTTGAGTGTATGCATTTTTTATTAATTTTGTAATAGTAGTTCATAAAAATTGCATATTTGTGTTAGTCTTCACAGTTCATTCAGATGCTGCTACAATCAAAGTCTAAACTGCAAGCTACTTCTATACATTTTGAAAAATGACAGTCTATTCTTGTTAAATTTACAGCTTTCTCGCAGAAAAAAACCAAACCAAACCAAAACCAACAAAACAAGCCTCTCACATTTCATGTGGGCTTATATCCATTTGCCTTGACAATGGCTTTACTAATGTAAAGAAACTTAAATGCTGCCAAATGATGCCAGGATAGTTTTCTCCATAGGAGAAAAACTAAAGGATTTTAGGCCAAGGGCTCTAACTTTTCCCACACCAGCTTGCAGATCAGGTGACAGCATCTGAAGGAGCAGTGCAACAGTCTGTCATCCAGCTTGCTTGAAGTGTTGCCAGTTCCCTCATATGCAGGCAATTTGCAAGTGCTCTCTTTTTCATATTTCACCTCTGTTTTGATTGCCAGTGAAACCCCAGATTAGGTAATAAATCAAACTACAAGAGCAGTTCTACTTTAAGAAAAAGCTGTACTTCCAAGAGTTTCTGTTCTGTTGAAATATACCCATTTCTGTTTCTGTTAGTCCAAGACAGAAAGCCTCCCTCTTGTGGAAAATCAGAGGTAGTAAAATAGGAAACGAATTTTAACAGTGGCACATATTACAATGAAATTCATTGGATTGTATCCTGCCTATATTAATTAGGGTAAGATGAGAGATATTCCAGAATCAGAGCAGTGTCTGGTGAATTTAAAGGTTATAGATACCAGCATATGATATCCTGTAGTAACTGCAAGAGTAATTTCAGAATCTATAGCAGGCCCGTGTTAAACCCATTTGTAACATCATGAACAGGAATTTAAATCATAGTAGTTTTATATTTGCATTACAGTATAAGATTCAGTGGAGAGTTTAATTTCACTGTTTAGTATTAGAAGCCTAGGATATGTTCTGTCTTTTTTAGCCTACTTGTCTGAAGTTCAGCAAAATTCATTGTTCAGTGGGAATTTGCGATAGCCAGTGTTTTAATTGCCAATAAGATAGTAGATAGATGGAATAAAAATTTATAGGTAAAATGTCTTAACCGGAGAATGATTTTTTAAAGTAAAAATCACTTTGTCTTACACTTTACAGGCAAAAATATTTCACTGAGGGAATGTTGCCTTCTCTCAAACACACACACATATGTTTGTGTGTGTGTACATGCATATAAAAATACTAGCAGTTTATTTTACACAAGAAAAACAGTTCTCTGATTTGATGGTGTTTATGGACTGAAGCCAACAGCTTGCATCCTGAGGTTATTAAGGCATATGCAAGTTTTTTATAATGGAAGTATCACATTTATGTCCCCTATATCCCTCAGTCCTCCCTGTTGGTATATGAAAATATACAATTTGACAATTTGACTCTTCCAAGGAGTAAATCAGACTACGATAGGTACATAGGCATTGATGATAACCTGGAACTTCATTTTCAAATTGGCATAAAACTAATTGGAGTTTAATCTGTTCATTCCCTTTAAGCCTTGTGAGCAGGGACGTCAGCTGAAGAGAATTCACTGGGTTGCCAACATTGGCACAGCTCTTAAGTTTCTAGAAGGAAGACGGGTAGGTATGGTAACACTTAATGCTGGTTTTACTTTTTTTTCTTTGTTTCCTTAAAGGTGTGATTTGTATCCACCCACCTGTTCTTTTTCTCCAAAATTTGAGCTATGTATTCAACCTTCAGTTTCTGCACAGTGCCTAAAATCTGCTGTAAAGTAAAAATTACAAGATCCAGCATGTAGCACGGTATAGGATGAAAGTTGTCTTTTTTTGTTTAATTAATTATTAATGAATCATCTTGGATGGTCTCCTTTCTTTTTTCTTCTTCTTTTGAAAAGTGATCTTCAGCTCCTCATGTTCTCTGTTGCCGTTCTCAGCAAAGAATGAACTTTATTTCAGGAAAGACATTAATTTATAATTAAAAGGGTAGATTTCTCTACTTTATTGTGTCTGACATGCAAAAGTCTGAAATTATAGATATGAAAATTTAGGACAGTGTGACCCCCTATTAGCTTGGCAAGTCTTCAGACTAATTCCTGGATTTATTCTGGTACAGTCAGTGCTGCAGCTGTGGAAAAGAAGCAAAATATTTTATAAACTAAGCAAAAGACAGAAAACCTAAAAATTCAGTGTGATCTAGATATGAATATCAAATAAAAGCAATCTACTTATACATTTTCTCCCCGACTTTTCTCTCCATATTGTAACAACTTGCATCTGGATTTTTTAATTAGATTATAGGTATTTTGCTCATCTAATTTCTACATTTCAGTTTAGTTTTTCTCAATGCAGATATCACACCTGATGAATCTTATGTCTCCACAGTGCAGTACACTAGCAGTTGTTGGGTTTTGGCTGACTATCCCTCTCTAACTCTCTGACATCTTAACCTAATTACATTTATGTTACATGGGAAACGATTGGCAGATGCCAGTAGAAAGAAATCTAAAATAGAACTTTTTAAAATTGAATAATGTATAACCAAAGCAAAGACAAGTATATTCCTGAACCAAAATTCAGCTTTAGCTGACAGTTTCACTATTTCAGGAAGTATAGCTTGTTGATACAAACCATGTCATATGCAGACAAATAGAGGAAGCTTAGATACAAAGATAACTGTTTTCTGGTGAGACCTGTATAACCTAAAGCAAGGCTGAGGTCAAGAGCAAAACACTCATACTTCCCTAGTTTACATGTCACAACATGTTCAGTGACACAAAGTTCAGTGACCCAAACTTTGAATGACCCATCTTAGATCCCAGAAATAACATAGCATCGCAGCTAGGAAACTGACCCTCCCAAAAGTCAAGGTAGATTGCCAGAAATGGAGCACTATGTTTTTGCTTCTGATATCTCAGTATTTTTGCCTGGACTTGTCTGAGTTACTTTCATATGTACCTTCTATTAATATGCCATATATTCTTCTAGAGGGAGTTGGAAATATGCAGGACGTCAGGTACATTGGTGTAGTCCATAGCAGGTGGTCCATAGGTTGAATCCACTCTGAAGGATTTATCTATCCAGCCAATCTGTCACCCTTTTCCTTCCAGAGGAGGTGGGGATGCTTTTCAGACAACAAATGCCTCTTTAGAAGCTGAATGCAGTCCCTGAACTGTACTCAAAGGTGAACAAATGCATACAAGTGGCTGTCCACAGTGCTTTGGGGAGCACCAGCAAGGTCTCCTTCCTCCATGGGCTTCCCCATAAATAAACTTTAAATTTTTTTACACATTTAATCAACTTCCTATTTTCATTGTTGAAACAGCATTCTGCAAATACTCCTGTTATACTACAAACTGCAGCTCACAATTAATCGATATTATTCTGGGCCAAATTGGGGGTTTTGCCATTCTGAAAAGTTTATTTTTAGTTTTAGATCTATTTTAATGGCATATAAGATAAAGGTAACACAATAACTAGAATAGATAGGCTATTCTTCTGTGAGCAGCAGCCTAATCAGAAGCTTTAGCTGAGTCCCTGTAAATCTTTTGAACTGTAATACATATTAAGAGCCCTCACTTTCTAGAAAAAGAAAAGCTTCTGTTGGAATTGGTTCAGCTGAGAGAATGAGTAGTGCCAATTTTCCTAGAGTTTTGTCTGATTTCTTGGTGGAGACAATTGGAAACTTCTGGGGATTTCTTCTCTGCCTCTTCCTAAGCAACCTGTGGAGATTTAACTCTGAAAAAAACTTTACAGCTTTGGAGAACAATTTTTTTGTTTGCTCTTGACATTATCTAGTGGGTTCCCAGCTGTGGGTTCAGAGAACTATAGTCTTTCCTCTGCTTTGGAGAGGCAAATGAGGTCCCCTAAAACCATCACCTATTCTCCAGGTTTTTTCCATAACCTGTGTCCATGAACAAGCTTGCAGTGCATGAACACTTTAGCAGTCATTCGTATTTTTATCATGATTGATGGCTGACTCTTGGTTTTGCTGAGGAAATAACTATTTGTTAATTTTCCAATACTACCTGTTTTATTCTATTTTCTTGAGCCTTATCTGTTAATTTCTCTATCATATATTCTTTATTCCCTCCTTTCCTGCCTTTTATCTTATGAGCTAGTTTTAGGATGATATTTTATTTGGACTATAGATTAGCATTTGAGAGTTAAGAGTCATGGAATCTGTTCCCAAAACTTAATTTGACCTTGGACAGCTAATTTTTCCCCACTCTGTTTTTAGAAGAGCTATAGTTAGGTTTGTCTTGCAAGGGAGCCTTAATTGGTGGTTATGATGTCCTTTGCAATAAAAGGCTCTCTGCTGGAGAACAGTGGCATTGTTTTTTCTCTTTTCTTTCTTTTGTGTTTCCATCCCCCTTTTTAAAATTTTTATTCATAAACTCACTTTTCTTTTTTCATTCCAGATGTGTTAGAACTATATCAAGAAACCCCTGCATAATTTAAAATCTGTTACAGAGTATTTAATTTGCTCTCCTGTTTAAATGTGTTGGAAGATGTGGCAAAAATGTTCTTTCTTCACATTATAAAATTAGATTAATGCATTTTTGTAATAATTAATAATTTAAAACTTATTTCTGTATCATATTTTTCCTTTTATTTTTCATGCTAGTCCGTATACAGAGGATCTCCGGTTTGTACAATGTTTCTATCTAATTTTTATTGTTCTTTCTGCTTGAAATTAAATATGTTTTCTACAGGTAATAGCATGCAATCGTCTTAAAAATCTTTCATTACCTATAGCTACGCTTGTCTGAGAAGTGAAATTGCACCATTCAATGCTCATGTTTTTTTAATTAAGAAACTTTTTGATTTCAGAAATGCATTTAAAATATAAAACCTATTTGAAAGGCTTTTCATAATTGTTATTCTTTGTGTGTGGTAATGACCCATGTTTTCTTTCCTATATAGATTAAGCTTGTCAACATAAACTCAACTGATATTGCTGATGGCAGGCCTTCTATTGTGCTTGGCTTGGTATGGACCATAATTTTATATTTTCAGGTACTACATTTCTTATACTTCAGTGTAGCTTGCTCAGATAATGGTTCACATCATCACTTCAGAGGAACTGGTGTGGTTTCAGTTTTTCTCTGTAGCTCAGTCACTTTGTAATTAGCTGAGGATCTGCTCCTGAAAAATGCAACAGTCGATGGTCAGGGTATTGCACAATGAGTAAAATCAGAAGCTTGTCTTTAGAGTGGTTTGGTCTTTGCCTAGAATAGAGTTCCTTCATCACTGAAGGAACTTCTTCTGCTTTCTCTAAAGAATACAACAGAGCAAAAGAGGAAAAGAATAGAATTGTGGATTGTTGTTACAAGTATCTTTAGGAACCTCAGTGGTGACTGCGCTGTGTGTCTAATTCCAGTGCACTTGGTGTCAGACAGTAATTATTGTCAAACCATACATGTAAAAATGGTGATTTCACTGGGAGATGCAGATATTTGCAAGGATAAAATTTAGCTGCAAATGATGTAGGTTGAGAGAGGGTTGCGTTTGTAGAGGAGAAATCATTTGCATTCTGTTCAAGCTAGGTGGGAGGAAAAACTGGCTTCCTAAATCCTGTGCATATGGGTTAACAAAGTGAGTCACTGCTCAACACTTAAAAAAAAACAACTAATTTTGTTGCTCTTCTTTATGGAGTGCTTTGGCTCCCTTGTGATGTAATTTTGGTGTCTCAGGGATGCTGTTCTCCTTAGCACCAACCACTGTGATGCCTTAATAGCTTAGATCTTCTCAGAATAAAAGTTAGTCAGAATGCTATAAACATTTTAATTTGTAGCTCTTTCAGATGAACAAAGAATATTATGCTTCTCAGACTTTTTGAAACTCTAGTTCTCTGAATCAGTTTTATTTGGGTCATTTTTTGAGCTTTTCTTGGGTTATCACAGGCAGATACATCATTTTAACATGAATTAAAGCAGAAATGCATCAGAGGTGTGGTTCTCATTGTGGCAGACTCATTTTGTGATGTGACTTTGGATTTTAATTAGACAACGTAGAAAATCTTGCAACATCCTCTGGATATAGCTTTGTTATTTTAAAGAACTAAGCTAATTAGTTACTAGTTAAGTTAATGTTCTTAGAAGAGTTAATGATTTTCATTTGGTGAAAGACATAACTGTCCTACACCATTGACAAGCACTTTGAATGCATTTGCCTGCAGTTGCTGTACATTCACTGTTTCTTCACAAGGTACCTCTAAGAAAAACCACAATTGAGTTTATGCCAAAACAGTACAATAGTAAGTAAAGAACTATCCAGATGAGATCACTGAGGTCATTGCCATTCTTTAATTGAATGAGCTTCCTTAGAAATTAGTGGATTGTTTTATAATTTGAATTCAAACTAAATGTAAGTCATTGTCTTCTATTTCTATGGTAATTTGTCATAACAGATAACATGACATACTTGCATATTGTTCTAGCTGTAGGGTGTCAAGTTAGTGATCGCTAGATGCCTTGTACTTCTGAATTTAAGACCATTATCTGGGCACATCCATTAGCAGTTTTGAAGCTCCTTTGATGTACAGCGTGTTAATCATAGCTTTGGCCCAACTTTGTTCTGACAGTTGTATTAGGAGATCATTAAAGAAACTGGTGTGAATTAACTACAAAGAGTACACTAACATTTTCTTTCCTACAGATTGAAGAGCTTACCAGCAACCTCCCACAGCTGCAGTCATTGTCTAGCAGTGCTTCTTCTGTGGAAAGTGTTGTCAGTTCAGAAACTGCAAGTCCCCCAAGCAAACGGAAGGTGGTAACCAAGGTCCAAGGAAGTGCCAGGAAGGCTTTGTTAAAATGGTTACAGTACACAGCAGCAAAGTAAGTAACTTACGAATTAACTGATTTTATATCTTAAGTGCAGACTTTTTACTCAGATTCTAAGCTCTCTCAGTCAAGGATCCTCCTTTTGCTCTGTGGTTATATAGTACCTTCCTATATATATATTTATATAGCACCTCACCATATTCTTTTAGGCAACTGAGGCTGCTGAATGTTACCACCGTACAACAATCAAGTAATAAGTAATGATTTGCATTAATTTTACAAGCAATCATAGTTTCTGACTAAAGAATGGGATTATCTCTGACAGAATGAGGAACTGAAGGGGAAGGAGATGCCTGAATGACAGTGTATTAGTCCTGATGCCAAAACACTCGATGTGACACTGCCAGTCCCACACTGACTTAGCATTCCTCAGTGAGAGCTTGTAAAAACACTAAATTCTGACACTTGCTGTTGAAAGGCAAGTGGTGAAAAATTATCTCCTTCTGCAGTTTTTTGATACAAGGAACATATTACTACAAAAATTGCCCTGAATTGTCATTCCTTTTAATCCAAGTTATTTTTGAGTTATTTCTTGCTATCTCTTGTTAATTTGAGAATCTTCTCATTTATTTGGTAAGATCATTGCACATTTTTTCTGCTTCTGGCTGCAATTTCCAGTTGTTAAGAAACAAAATGCAAATAGATTCATAAATGAAACTCTCAACTTTATTGGGAAGAGGGGATAAAATTTTTTGAAAGAAGCCTGGTGGAAGGATGTTTGCCTAGTACTGCTCCACATAGTAATTTGCAAGGCCTAGCTCCTAAAAGTCAGTGAAAGCATTTCACTGATCCCAGTGAGCTTTGAATGAAACCTTCACTCAGAGTTACTGTTGCTGTGAACGTCCCAATGGCAAGACTACCTTAGTGTCTAAGTATGTGTATGAAATGATAGTATCATTCATACTTTTGGTAAGAACGTAAAGAAATTTGTGTGTTACATTTTCCCCTTAACAACAGTGATGTCACTGTTCATGCTCATTTAAAAAAAATAGCAGGTTAATGCAGGTTTGGTTTTGGTTTGGTTTCGTTAGGTTTTTTTTGGGGGGGGGTGTTGGTTGGTTGTATTTTGGGGGTTTGGGGGGGATTTTTTGGTATGATGATGTACATAACTGAACTGCACTAGTTTAAATTGGGTGAAATTTATAGAGTGTGAGAGAATAGTGAATGAAAGTGCATATATCCACAGACTCCATGTGTGTCATACAAGAACTTTGAGAACCTTGGTGCACTTCATTTTTTCAAAATACCTTTGGCTTATTGCCACTACCAAGCCCACTGCAGAGAAACACAGCATGTATATGACAAAAAAACACTTGGATATTCACAGGCAAAAATGAATTTATGCAGTGGATGGATGGAGCTGTAGTCGACCTAATTAGCATCATAGGAAAAAAAAATGGTTTAGGTTTAATGATGGGTAACAACTCGGTGGAGCATCGTGTTTCCTCCCATGTTTTATGTAGGCCTAATGTTGTTGATAACTTCTTTTTTCTTTCATATTCTTTAGGCAAGTTGGAATTGAAATCAAAGATTTTGGACAAAGTTGGAGGAGTGGTGTTGCATTTCATTCTGTTATTCATGCTATCCGCCCAGAATTAGTGGACATGGAGAAAGTGAGGGGAAGGTCAAATAGGGAAAACCTGGAAGAAGCCTTTGCGCTTGCAGAAGCAGAACTGGGAATTCCAAGGCTCCTTGATCCAGAAGGTACCTAATGCATAGTTGAAAAAAAGTTTGAACTACTTACATGACTTTAATCAGATATGCGAATTCACAGTGTTTAGAATTTAATTAGAATTTTATGCCATTCAGCTAAAATTTTAATATTCCATGTTCTGTACTTGTCTAGATGTGGATGTTGAAAAGCCAGATGAAAAGTCTGTCATGACCTATGTAGCCCAGTTTTTGAAGTACTATCCTGATCCTCATCATACAGTGACCGATGTGCAGGAGAATGATGTAAGTTTCTCTTTATCCTGAAAGGGGCTTTTAAAATAATATAAATGCATTTTATAACTTTCTTATAGTTTATTATGTTTCCTTTTGATGGGCAGTTCAAATGAAAAGCAAGTGCAATAAGAAAACTGGGGAAAACTAGCTCAGAATAAAGGAACCAGTGTTCCAGATATTTACTAGTAGATGGAGAAAATAAAATGGTGAACCTGAAGATGTTTTTCTATTTTCAGTAGTAGTGCCAAAAAAGAAATCAAACATTTATTGTAGATAGTAGCAAACCAATGGATCCTAAAGTTCCTTGAGAAGTTTTCAAGCGTAACACCAATGAGATTTCAATAATTTGTTGCCTGAAACAATGTGTCACTTATATTTCTATCACACTGCATTTCTGAATAGGTACAAGAATACTCCAAGAGATTGCTTAAGTACAGACTTTGGGCTTTCAGGCTTGAGAGGCATTTACAATTTAGACACCTGTTCCTTTCTATTTACACTAATGTTTGACTGTTTACTCTAAGGAGTTGTTTACAATCATGTTATTTGCTTGGGATTTGATTTGTGTATGTTCTAGTGCATTGGCTTTGCACTGGTATGACTATACTCAGCAATGCCAAGCTATCATGACTCACTTCCTAGCCCTGATCATTTGCTTTCTTCATGACAAACACAGGAAACACTGCTGAGACAATCTGCTCAGCCCCAGCAAGAGAGAAAGAAGAAGCAATTTTTATCTGTGTTTCTTTGCATTCCCTACAGAGATCGAGAAGAATTTTGAAAGGAGTGATTCTCCTTCCTTATGGCTATGTGTGGCTAAGGTAGCTGTAGCTTTGCTGTTTAATTCTAGTGCCTGAGCACTGAAATTTTTCATTTTGCTGTCTGCAACATTGGTCTGAAAACATATCTGTGCCAATGTCGCAGCATTCCACTGAGCAACAGGCCTGCTGAAGCAGACAGAGTGAGCACTGATGCCTCATGCTGTGGCCTGTGGCAGGCTGAGGCAGTCCTGTCATCTCCATGCCATGGCACACAGTGCAGTTTCTGTTTCAGTTTTTGGCAAGGTCTACTGCCTGTGCTGGCATTGGGTTTTGAGAAACAACCTCACCACCTTCTCCTGAGCTTTATGCAGAATCGATGCAGGAGAATGCAGGACTCAGCCACTCCGTGCTCTCCCTGCCTCTGGCTATACCCACAGAGATGGTAGCCCAAGTTATGAAAGAGAAACTAATGAGTTTCATCCAGAATTCCAACTAAATTAGTAGGAAGCAAAACCACACAAATCAATTTGACACGTGGACATGCTGATCTCAGGACCACTTCCTCTTCTTAGACATCACTAAGATCCAATCACTAGCAATCCAGATAAATGTTGGTAAAACTGCTGATCTCCTGCATGTCACACTGCAGAAACCAGTAACTCCCAGACTCTGAGAAGCAAGTAAGAGTTTGACATTGCACTAAATTTCTAATGTCATCATTCTTTGTTTCCTAGAGGAGGAACTGTAGTCCTTCTTACTGACCTGAAGTATCCATGTCCATTTTTACATTCTGTGGTTAATTTAGTTGTTTAGGATAGGATTTATCCATCTTTAACATCTGAAAGCTAGTTATTTACAGCATTCTACCTGTAGTCAGCAAGAGCTAGACCCTTTCCCAGATGGGATCTTTCTTAAGACAGTGTCCTAAATTATCTTCTGGAAGTTCGTGTTGCAGAGCATTTCAACAGAGTTAAAACTGAGTCAGATTAATCCATTATTTAGGTAATAATAGAATAAAATGTTGTTGCTATTTGATTTAAAAGAAATTTAGACATGCTTTTTATTTTAGTGACCAGCATAATTCCCCTAGTTTTAACCTTTCTGTCTTCCTCCTGAAGTAGACAGGAAATAAATAAAGAAATATTCATCACACAATAGTAGAATCCAGGTACCTGGGAGAGATAACCTTGAACTCTTGGGGTATTCTTAATTTCTTGTTTTCTAAGATTAAGGACTTCTAGGGTATATTCCACCTGACCAGTGTTAAGTGCTTGCTGTAGAATGAGTTGGACAGTAGATGCTAGATACAACTGGTTTGTCAAAAAGAACTGAAAGGGGACTTTTTCAGTTGCAGATTCCTAAATTTAGTTAGAAGAGTCCTGCTTCAGAGTGAAGCGTGTCTGGGTGATTATTGGCAGGGAGGAGGAGGGCAAGAGATTTCTAACCCTCTCCTCCCACCCTCCAGCCAACTCAGCTGCCACTGTGTTTCCTCAAGATGTGTTGTCCACACAAATTCCTGTTCATCTTCCCTCCTGATTCAATGCTCAGTTTATAAAGAATTTTAATTGAAAGGATTGGAGTAATGATTGAAGCATATCCCTTATTTATGGTCAGAGGGAACAGTTATTTGCATGTGCATTTCCAGAATTAAAAGGGATCTAATAGCTCATGCATGGATCAGCTATGAACATATGTGAACTTGTGTAGTCAACACATCTCAAAGTATCACAGTTACTCTAAGGTAAGTAACTATTTTTCCAGATAAAATAAATCATGTGGTGACAAATAACCTGCAAATCAGATCTAATATGAAAACTACTTCACTAGATATGATACAGACACGTAAGCTTGATAATAGTTTTAAGTACATCTTGTATTCCTGCATGTGTGGCTCTCACTATTCTCTTTGGACTTTCTGCCAGCTGCACTTTATTTTATTTTGCCTTTTTTTTTTTTTTCCCCTGCTTCTCGTTTTCCCAATTGTTTCTTATTGCTAGGAACTTCAAGCAATCTCAACTTTTGTAATTTCTTTTATGAAATTTAAGGTAAGGGTGTATGCTCCGGAATAATTGCTTGAATTGGACCTCTCATGGTTGTAATATTTTTTCATCCTGCACTTGTATGACCTTAGATTTGGGGGTTTTTAATGTACATTGGTTTGCTAGCCTTAAGTTAATCTTTCCAAAAAAGCAAATAGATGACCGTGATAAATCTAAGTCTGCTTTCTTACATGAGCTGATCCTAACAGCCTGATGCTTAATTTTGCAAATGACTTAACAGAAATATTATAGAAAAGCAATAACTTTCCTATAATAGGACTATAATAATCTATGCTTTTGGTTTTCTTAAATATAGATATAAACATGAAAAAGAATAGATTATAGCTTGATGTTTCTACATATCTAGTCTCATTTTAGATGGATATTTTTGTATGTCTTTAGGTTTATAGAGTAGATACTAGAGAATGTGATTGTGTAAGTAGTGTATGTGGACTGTAGGTTGGAAGGAGAGCATATTCATGTGTAATTGCATGATATATGCTGCTCCTTTTTTCACATAAATTAAGATATTTTAAAAAAATATACCTTTTTAATCATCTTGGACACTTAGACAGTTATAATTTTCTGGTATTAACTGAGAAAAGTTCAGAAAGCTAACATGGAGTATATGAAATGAACATTCAGAAGTGAAACTGGAAGACTGCAGAAGTGAATATATTATGAAATAAGTAACAGGTGTCACTGCAGTCAGTCAATACTGTTTATAGTTTGACCTGATACAATTAATTATCCAGGTTCCACACTCGTGGAATTCTTTGGTTGGTATAGGGGTTTTTTAAGATATATATGCAAAAATAGATTATATTTTAAAGTAACTATGATCAATTCATCTCACATTATGTATATCTACCTAGTGACGTGCTGAATTGAAGATTAATACTGATAGCAGAATTACTCCTATATTCTCAATCCATTCAAGTAAATTTGGGCACCTTTAATGGGACCTTATACATTCTTAGTGTTACACAGCCTCAGTGCATTGCTTCTTAAGCTAGAGGAGATTTGAAGTGGCTAAAGCTCTGTTGATTTCCTTATCATGGTATAAATTTAACTACAAAGAAAGTATACTTCCTTAAAGTATTTCTGATGCAAAGTCTTTCTCTTCTTGTGCTCTGATGAGCAAGTAATTCAGAAGATAATCCCTTCATCTCTGACATCTTTGTGCCAGCAGAGTTCCCCAGTGTCAGAGGAATTTCCTGAGCAGCAGCTGCAAAAATAGCTTTCTGAGCTCTTCCAGTGATTTAGTCTACTTTTACAGATAGTCATTAATAGCTCATCCCTGAAGGTGATACTTGGCTCAGCATTCACCCTTCCTCTGTGATACTGTTGTCAGTGAATGAGTTTCAGTAACAAATTTATGCATAAATGTTTTTAAAGGGACTTGATTTTCTCAGTACATATGCAATACAGTAGTTTAATGTCCCTGAAAAACGGCTGATTTAAAAGTTAATATTTGAAAATTCTGTCATGCCTGTGCCTGAGAATTTGAACAGTTCACCTAGTTTATAATTACATACTCGAGAACACAAAAAAGCACCCCTTTTCTGGTCCATAATTAAAATTCTCATGGTATTTTTAGCTCTTCAAACACTGTAGTATTCTGTATTATGTAATTTTCAAATTAACTGTGGCATATCAGTTAATAGACTAATGTTTTGACTTTGAGCCCGGGCTGAAAATTTTCTTCGTTAAATTAAATTGTACCCCCTTGATATACTGCAACTCATAAACACTTTTCTCTAATTACCTTCTTTGATGTTCTTTGTCAGTTGAGTGCTCCAGTTCTGTTAATCTCTGCAAATCAGGGAATATTCATAGAATGGTGTCAGGATAAATTAATACTTTAAAATTCTGCTTGGAAGTAGCACACCGAGTGAGTCACAGGGTCTTAGATAAACTCAGATAAATGTTACCAGAGATCAATGATCCTCATGCAGGGGAAGTGCAGATAGTTATAACTCTTCTAGATAACTTTTGCTGGATGGTTTATGTTCTGATCTGTACGCTGCTTCAGACATGTGGGCTTTAGAAAATAGTTTACATATCTGTAAGGATGTCCTTTTGATGTTTTTTACTAAGAGTGAGAACCACTAAGTGCTAATGATTATCTTGTTTTAAGAATGATAGCTCTGCGGGGTGTTAATGACTATTGCCTTGGTGTGTAAGAAAGTGAATCTTTTCTGTTGGTTACCCAGACTGAGACTTTAAAGTGCTTCAGTATCAACCAAGACCACAGAACCAAATTTGCAGGTGATAAGTAACGCACTGACCTGGAAAACTGTGAAAATGTATGAATGAATGAATAAGTAAAAAAAATGCTTATCAAGAATTGTTGCACACTATCTTTAATAGCATTCGGTTAAACCGTTACTGAAACATCTACATCTTCTGAAACTAAACAAAGTAAACAAAAATATGTCTAATTAACTAGTTTAGAAAAATTATTAAAGACTCAATGCTGTCTGTTAGCATTATCTTTTCACTTAATGTCAGAGAAACAGTATATGATTTAAGAGAGATGAGGCTGTTCCTGGGTTCTTTACCTTCAGGTACCGTAGAGGTATTCTTAATCCCAGTGATAGTCTATTTCAAAAAGATCTGGTCAGATCCAGTTTCAGCCATTACTGAATTTCCTGTGATGACAGGAACCTTACAAAATATCTATTTTGTTCAGATTACTAATATATGAGCAGTTGCTGGCACACTGATGCTCTTTCAAAGTCTTACCTTAAGGGGAGATGATTTTCAGCTATATGAATGTGAGCCATAGAGGAATATAAGCCTGTGTTTTAGAAAACTAAATTTATAGTGTGAATTAAAAGTAATATATGCAACATTGGGATACACTTATTCTCTTACTGAGGTTAAGAATATCTTACTGAAAGTTTTAGTTAGCAGGATTATTAGAGGATTTTCAGTCCATTAAGATGCATATTTTAGTATTGCCTTGATGGACCTGGCAGCTAAATACTAATAGAAATCTCAGTAGTCTCACTGAAGTTATAGATTCTAAAGAATAGAGTAAATTTAATACCAAAGTTCTTTTTCTGATGGTGGAATGAGTTAAGATACTCTCTTGTTATATTCTTCTTGTTTGGACTGGACAATTTTAGAGGTCTTTTCCAGCCTAAATGATTCTACTATTCTCCTCCTAGGGGAGTAGTCCTGACTTTGCTGTTTTTCTCAAAGAATTTTGATATAATTTTCCCACACACAGACTAGAAGAGTCCTCTTCTGCTCTATATTTAAATGATTTGAGAAGTTGTAAGTGCTAGGAGTTCTGGCTTCTCGAGACACTATGTGCACTCAAGGAAACCCCAGTATTAGAAATATCTGGAGCAGGAAAGTGTCCTATCCTATCCTGTTTCCCAGGTATCAGCTTTTGTGTGTCAGAAGCCAGGAGCGTAAGTTAGAGTGAACTTTGTTCCAGCACAGCTGCCTAATATCATGTTAACCTCAGTGCAACTACCCATCTATCAAGTTAACAGCTATAATATCTGTGACATTTGCAGCAATCAGTTGTCCAAATTCTATGCAACCAAATACCACTGTTTTGAGTAGAGGATCAATAAGAGAATTAGTAGAAATACACTAAAAGAGGGGTTTCTTTCATATCTGAGGAACTTGTCCTTTCCTTGGCTGAAAGCGCATTAGCTCTATGCATTTTGAACTATTAAGGGAAGTTATATTTTACATATTTGAGGCAGCTTTCAAAGAAAGGAATCTGCCTCCTTTCCCGGGTCAGGATCTTTTTTTAAAAGGCAGCACTTGGTTTCTTAAATACAGAGCAGCCACTATTCTTTTTTTATCCTGTGGTCCAGTTTTCTCTCATGTAATGCTTAAAATTTAATCATTCATTTTAGGTGATTAGCTTATATGATGGAATATTGCATTTGTTCATTGTAATAGATCTGTTTCTGGCAAATTTTACAGGAGTATGGCTACTTCGGTTTCAAAAAGTAGCTTCTGATTAACAGGCAACACATGTAGTTCATTGTTTGGAAATCTGAGATGGACACTTGTGTCCTACTTGATCAGGCTGCTTACACAATGCACAAAATATTCTCTGTTGTCTGCTAACTTTCGCATACAACATGCTCACAAACCTGAGATTTCCTCTTAGTATTCTTCTGTTGGCTGCCAGGTCACTGAATTCTGCAGAGAACTTTGCAGCCTTGCAAAGCAGCAGTACCATGACAGACTGAAGTGTTAAAGGAAAATTGTAAAACAAATATGCTTTTCTTCAAAGCCATAAAATGGCATAGAAGCAAAAGAAACTGAATACAATTGGGTTTTCTATACTTCTTTTCATTTTCCGTGTAAAATATTTTGCTAATTTCTGACCTTGGGAGCTTGATGTCAGGGATTGCCCTGAAGTTGCTCAGAAAATAACTTCTTTTTCAACAATAACAGACCAGCTAATAAAATGTTAGTAAAATATGAAAAAAATCCTCTCCTGTCTCAGCTTAATTAACTTTTATTGAAAATTGACTTTGCAAATCTGTGAAAGACTAAAATTACTTATTAATATATATTAAAAGGACTTTTTGTTAATACATCAGATGAGAACTGCAAGTAATATCTTGGACACTGCAGTTTGTCATGATTTCACCACTGCAAGACTCATGTCTAGTTGCTGAGTTCTCTTATACTCAGGAATTGCTTTTCAGTTAGGTAAATGACAAGAAAATTGGGCCCACCAGCTTTCACTACAACTAATGACCTTGACTTGCTATAGATATTTTAATTTCTGGACTATATCTGACATCTCTACTAATGGGCTGCAATGTTGGTTTTTTTTTAATGTGTGGTTGTACTACCTCATAGAGGGAAGACAGGCTGGTGCTGAGAGACCTAAAAGTGTGGGCAGAACAATTTGAAAGAGACATAGCCCGAGCACAGGTGGCAGAAACAAGCTTACAAGAGAAATATCAGGTAAGCAGTAGGGAAAATTATGTATGATAAGAAATTATTGACATTATTATGTGTAAAAGTACTGCGCTATTTTAAGGATTCTGTATATGTGTCAGTCAATATACTGTTGTTTAAAGAAATAAGGGCACAAACTGTCTTGCCTTTTATTGGTGGAGGAATTATAATGTCAGCACCACCTTTGCTACGTAGGACAGTGCACAGATGGTTTGCCTAACACGGAGCTTTTCCTAGCAGTGTGAAGAACTGTCCTAGTTAGAAGTGAGCATGTGTCTGTGCCATCCTTCCAGATCCTGCATGATTTAGCAGATAGGAGGTATGACTGAAGGCTGCATGAAGTGACAGGTGGAGAGGACAGGGCTTAGAGCTTTGTTTTTATCCCCTCTCTCAAAGGTTAGTGTCTAAGTCGGTAATACAAATTTTGGCCTAAATTTTCTCCTGAAGCTTGACCATTCTCTAAAAGCAGCCACTGTCCCAAGTAGCATTAATTCCATTTACCAGTTTATCTGATAGGTTATTATTTCATTACATATAGAGTTCAGGCATCTGATAACTGAAGGGACATACAGAAGTCCTACCTGTATATAAATAATAAATATACAAGTAAGTGTAGAAGTTTAGTGCTACTCTTTTTTGGGAAGGATTAGGACTTCTATCAGTACAAAATTGTCATAGGTTGTAGTACTCCATAAATGTTGAAGAATTTAACTCTTTGTACTACATTGATGTGATTTTCTCTTTGCAGTCATTTAAGCATTTCAAAGTACAGTATGAGGTAAAAAGGAAACAGATTGAACTTGCAACCCAGTCATTAAGGAAAGATGGTAAATTATCACTTGATCAAGCTATGGTGAAGCAAGCATGGGAGAGAGTTTCTTCCAGGGTAAGTTGAAAATTATTATGCTATGTAATTTTTTATTAAATGAAGGATGAGAATTTAAAATCATTTAGACTCTTCTTTACTATTGATTTTGTTAGGCATTAGGAACCTAAAAGTGGACTATATTTCTAGCACTGGTTATTATTTTGCATTTGTTTTGAGAATATTGACTGCACTACCATCTTCAGTATTGCTCAAAGATAGAATATGAACTTTAAGAAAAGGACTGTACTTTGAGGTTTCCCTTTAATGAAAAAGTGTTAACATTGCTTAGTGAAGTTAATGAAGTCATTATTACTAGTGCATATTCGTAGTGTATATATGTATTTTTTATGTCATATATTTAACAGAGGATCTGTTTAAAAATATTCTGGAATTCTCACATAATTTACATTATGTTTTCACATACAAGTGCCAATAAGACACTGTATTTTACTGCCATATTCTCACCTCTATAGTCCTTTGAGACTCATTTGCACCTTACATATATAAAATATGTTCAAAATAGAGATAAAAAGATTTTATTCAGGAACATGAATTAAATTACATTGCTTACTGTGCCTATTAACTGTTGAAATTCCAGATCTTTACCTTGTCAGTTGTTCCAGTTTATTTGTGGTAATTCTGTAACTGAGTTGCCATTCTTAAAGGGAAATACATGAATCAACAAATCCTTACGGAGATTTTGTTGCCTGTGAGAATGCTATAATTTCCAAACTCATGTGGATTAGTGTATCTAGATTTATGTCTCAAATGTAGTCTGTTATGTGGGGTTTTGCTCTTATAGTATAAAGTCTGATTTTTATCACTGTACTTGTTTGTATAATTTAGCAAGAAAGGAATTTTAATCTTTTTACTTTTATTCCGTAGCTGCTTGATTGGCGCATACACCTTGATAAATCTCTTCCTGCACCTTTGGGTACCATAGGTGCTTGGCTTTATAGAGCAGAGGCTGCTCTGAGGGAAGAAGTGACTGTTCAGCAAGCTCATGAGGAAACAGCAAATACAATACACAGGAAGCTTGAACAACATAAGGTAGATGCACATGCATTCATTCTGTGCATTATGCTTCATTGTTTCCAAAACTGTAAATGATCCACACTATGCAAAGATTATTATTTCAATTTTCTGTGGGTTCTGTCATCCTAATGGTTGCTAAAGCCACTGTCTTGTCACCTGAACTATGATATCCCTGTATCTTACAAGCAATATTCAGAATTGCTTTTGAATGTTCCTCCTTCTTTTATCTGAAAGATACCAGGTATTAATATTCTAATTTCTACGTAAAATTCCATAGGGAGCTCATAAGTTGGGTACATTCTTCAACCAGCAAGAACGTATTGGGTGAAACAGGAAAGAGGGAGCAAACCTACTAACTGTGTTGATATCACTGCAGGAGCTGTGCATGGAGGGGAGAAAATTAGAATAAAGTGTATTTTCATAGGGTTGTGATGACAGATAGCATGATAGCCATCTGTGATGGCAGATAGCATGCTGTGGTAAACAGGAAACTTTTCCAGATGAATTTAAATAGCTGTACCATTATTCTTTCCTGAGTCCAAGTTCTCATTTAAAATTGAAACTGTGAAGTTTGTCTGCATTTATGTAATATGTATGAGAAAAATACATTGGTGAAAAAAATATGTTGGTGAGAAGATAAAAGAAACTGAACCAGTAAATAAAAGGGAAAAGATGGTGTAGAGAAAGGCAGTACTTGATGCAGTAAGGCTGTATTGTTTTACATATCTTTCTTTCTCTATCACTACTATTTTAAAATTTGATTGCGGATTTATTATTTTTTGTGTTTAGGATATGGGTGGGGTTTTTGTATCAAAAAATAATGTCATCTAGTGAAAAGCTCTGAAGTTTCATGGTCATGCGATTACTTTTTATTTGAACAATTTCAGCTCTTCTAACTTTAGTAATAGCTAATCAAATCAAGCAATATTAAAATCTATGAGGAAGATATGTCTTTTTTTCAGGGTCTAGTCTCTTAAAATGTTGAATTTCACTAGCTTTGTTGTTAACATCAAATATTTAGGGATTCATAAGATTTGGCATTTGTTTTAAAAATAACACGTGAAAGACTATTTTGTTCTTAGAATGTGAACACTGTAGACCTGCTTTTGATACACTCATAAGAAGGGCAAAAGAGTGTATCCTGAACTGTGTTTTATTTGCATCAGAAATGCTGTGGTGAGGAATTTTTGTGCCAAGAAATAAACTTTGATTTAGGTTAATCTATGCCAGGGGAGTTTTCTCATGGGAGTAGGATAGAAAAAGCTTCAAGAGAAGGATGTGTAATTATATCTGCTCCTGGAGTTTGTTTTGTTGCTCAGATTTGAATTGATGAATCCTAATGTGCTACTGGATAGTACCAGAAATGCATTAGTGTATTTTTTTCAGTCCTTGTTTCCTTGTTTCCCTGGGGTTGGTTTGTTTGTTATGGTTTTGTTCAGATGACATCATCTATTTCTTTTTATCTTTGTTTCATCTGACAATGGGTTATTTTAGTGAACTTTACAGCCTATGGCCATTTTGAACTTAGTACAAACCGTACCAGCTTATTTGGACTAACTTCTTGGAATCAGGCAAGCACATAAGTTTATTTTAGTTGTGATATTGCAACAAAGATCCAGAAATCAAGGTTAATATCTATGCTTGCTGAGGGTCATTTTACAGAGCAGCATTTCATTTTATGAGAACACTGTATATAACTTTTCATGGGCTTCTAGTTGATGCTGGATGAACCTGTGGGGGCTTGTTAGGGGGGATGCATGTTAGGGGGATCCATTTTTATATGGCAAGGTCTCAAATGCAGCTGAGATATTTGCTCAAAGTCTTTCCTTTATGTGAGACTATATTAGTCACAGGAGTTTTCACCATGGTAAAATCAGCCCATCACTTGCATCTGCTGTGAAGAGTTAATTTCTCTTCACAACAAGGTGTTGGCTGAAGTGGAAAACAATGAAAATTCAGGCAGGTTGATGATGATAGTGGGGCCGTTTAGTGAGCTGAGCCAGAGAATTACCATTGATTCCTCCTGTGCAAACACTGGGTTTTGGCTGGGGAGAAGCCCTTCCTTGGCACAGAGGAGTAAATAGACATGTATGATCAGTACAGAAGCCTGCATTTTGCTCTCAGGTGAGAAAGGGGGAACCTTATATGATCTCCTTTGCTAGCAGGCTTCTGAGCACTTTGTGCCAGCCGCTGTCCGTATGCAGTAAAATACCCTCCATTCTATTCCTCTCAGCCGCTCACTGGGGACTTGACGTGTTACTGTTAACAGTATCTCTTCAAAGAGTGCTGCCAGTCATTCATTTTAATATGTAATCTCCAGGAAGCCGTTTGAAGCAGTGTTGCTTAGTTACAGTTGGAGTGTGCTCTGCTGTAAGGTTTTCGCTGGTACAATTCATATTGCAGGAATACAGGTCGCGTACCACATTCTGCATTTGTTCGTGCAACACAGAGAGAAATCCTGAAATCTTTTGATGGTGAGAGAGTGAAAAGTTTACTAAATATTGAATATATACTTACGTAAGGAGCTAGAGATCTTCTGCCTATATATAGAGGAGTAGATTAGTTGTTGAAAATTTTAATCTATACTTACTAAAGGTTAGTATCTGTTGGAAAGATGTAAAGAGTAAATTTAGCAAGATTATACTGTTCTGATGTGAGCTTTTTGGCAGACTGCATTTTGGGGATTATTTAATACAGTTAAGAGTTCTTGTTTTGTTATACCTTTGCAGTGCATCCTCTGTTTCAAAATCTTCCATAATTGTTTGGCATAGCTGTAACAGAGCTTCACATAAGGGGGTTCCCCGTGTAAATGTTCAAGCTGATGTAAATGCTTTTGTGGTATGCATAACCTTGCATGCAAATGTGAGCGCATGATCAAATAGTTAACTATACTGAGTCATCAGTGAAGGCTTAAAATTGTGCTTATTAGTTAGATAGCCTGCTGTGAGCCTTTTCTCTACCTCCCCCCTGCCCCCCTTCTCAATTTCTCTCTCTTTCTTAAAATCAAATCAGGATCTGCTGAAAAACATAGATGGTCACAAAAAAGCATTCCATGAGATCCACAGGACCAGGTCTGTTAATGGAGTGCCTGTTCCACCTGACCAATTAGAGGATATGGCAGACAGGTAAGGCGCTTTCAATATGAAATTAAAAGCTTCTGGGCATGAAAAGGAGCCTGTTCGCTTTTTAATCTGTTGATGTAGAAATCACTGTCTGGTTATGTTTCTCTGTGACAAACTGAGATGGAGGGAAAAACCTCCTAGAATATTCATAAAAATATAATGAAAAACCTGATGCTTTAAAGATTGATGAGAATCAAAACAAGCTATGAATTTTGGATGGGAATATTTTGACTCTGTATTGATCCTGTTATTGCTTGTCTCTGGAAGAAATGTTATATAACAACAGCCAGGATGCATGTGGGAAAAAAAAAGAAAAATGACTTTGCAAAACTTAGTAAGAGATATAAACCGATGATTTCTATGAATAAACAGAAATATAATTAATTTGTTGTTCAAGAGCAGTCATCAGAATATTGTCATACATAATTCAGTGTTTGTAGACTCTGAATGAAAGATTAGAAAAATATTGGAACTGTAACTAAAGCTTTCAGTCTCTCCTGCAAAAATGAATATTACTCTATTTTTTGTTTTATAGGTTTAATTTTGTTGTCTCCTCATCTGAGCTCCATCTGTTGAAGATGGAGTTTCTAGAACTGAAGTACCGTCTACTGTCACTCTTAGTCCTTGCAGAATCAAAGTTAAAATCGTGGATTATCAAATATGGAAGGCGAGAGTCTGTGGAACTGCTTCTTCAAAATTATATTGTAAGTTGGGGTTGTCTTATTTTTATAATTCTTTTTGAAATGTTAATATTTAAGTTTTCTAGAAATGAATAAAAGAACACAAACAGAAATAAGATTTGCAATCATCAATTTATGCCTGTATTCCTATGAAATATGTTTTCAGAGGTGAATCTGTCTTCCCCGTGGAGGAACTTTAGTCAAAAGGTTAAAAATTAAAGTCATTCTCTTTGCACCATTTCTTAAAAAAGAGAAACAATGTCCCAGGTGCTAACTGTTTGATGATTAATTTAGCAAGCACATCTGGAGGTTCCAAATCCTAGAATTTTACTTACTTTATATAGCAATTCCAAAGAACTTAATTTCAGCTTCTTTTACCAGTGCAAAGATGTACTTTATAGTGACTATACAGTTTAAGAAACAGAGTAGGTTTTTCGCATACATTCCCACACATTCCTTTTTTTAAAGTCTTCCAAATGAATTAAAAAAAAAAAAAGTTATTCTACCTCTGTGTACTTGTTCAATGTACTGTGCCAATAGGGGAGTCATTTTATTCTTTTAAAGAATAATAATTTTTTGTTCTACTCAGCATTAGTACATTAAACCTATTCATGTATTTCTGTTCTGGAAAGAGATTTCTCCAGCTCTGTGTCCAAGTTAAGGAACCGAAACTATTGACTTACAGGAGTTATTTGATAAGTTGTTCTCTCTCACTCTTATGCTGCTGTATCTTTTTAAATTCACATGTGCAGTGCCAAGTGGTAGGTAGAAAGATACTACTGCTGCATTTCCACATTAGGGCATGAGGGATTCTTTCAAAAGGAGGGCTGGTCTAAATACTTCTTTCCCCTTCTATTCTAATCCATACAGAGAAAATTGCATGGGAAAATTAAGTCTAGAAAGAATTCATACAGTTATAGAACCAATCAGAGCCAGGTCGATGTGTAGAGAACATTGTCAATGCCCCCACTGCTTTGGAAGGAAACTTCAAACTCAGCGAAGTTCCTCTACACAGGAAGAATTTCTGTGTTTAAACTTTAGCAGTTAGGGACAAATAAAAATTCAGGAGTTGGTTAACCCTTTTTTTTTTTAGGCAATCTTTGCAAAATTCACATATTCCTTGAAATAACTTAGTCTGCTAGAGTGATGTGCAATATCTAGGACTTATAGTCCATTTATTTGTTTTGTAAGACTGTCAAAAAAACTTCAAAGGTAACAAGGGATATAATAAGAAAATGGATAGCTTAACTTTTGGATTATTTTTTTATGTCACTTTCTTATTTTTGCTTTAAAATGAATGTCAAGTTGTTAATTTGTATATTAATTTGCAATTGTCACAATTATTCTTGTGATTCAGACCACTAATGCTGAGGTGGTCATTAGGGAAAGAAAATGCTTCCTTGTATGGTTTTTGAAACCACATAACATCAAAATGAGGAAATCAGGACAGGAAGATAAATATATCTCATTTTTGTTCTTGATGGCCTTGATTTCCACATCCTTCAAGGTATCCAATGATGGAAATAGAATTTATTTGCTTTGGCTTGCCTGGCACCATTCTTCTAGGACCAAGAGCCAAGTATTACTCTTCCAGTAGATTAGGAGTCTTATGTAGGAAAACTGTAGTCAATACCTTATAGTCAGTGACTATATTAGTAGGAGATAAAAATATAAGTCTGTTTGTCTGCCAAAGCAGACTGAGGAATGTCAGCATTCTAGGAACATGCGTAATTAGGATCTGGATAGAACATATGCCTGGAAAATATTTATATACTTTAGCTTAAAAATAAAAGTGGTGTTTGTTACTTCATCTTATCTTCTTTTCATCCGTCTGTCGTATACCAGAAGTAAAGGTCAGCACAGATTGTACACCATCAACCTGAAGAATATACTGTACCAAAGTCTCAGCTGTAATGGAGATACTAGGTGCAGTTATCCATGGATTTTAACCCACAGAACTGTGTTTTGACATTGCTGTCTGAGCACTTTTTTACTGGGAAAGCTGTTCATTTCCTTCAAGGAGTCTTGTCAGATGGGAGACAATATTAATCAGTAAAACATCTATATTTAATTTTTGAAAATATTTCAAGTAGCTCTTGAGGTCAGTGTTATATGAATCATTTTTACTCACATGAAGTCTCGGAGTTTTTGATTCAGGTTAAAATGTCTTGTGTGGGTTTGGCAAAAGTGAAAGTCAGGAGTTTGTCACATAATTCATGGTAAAGCATGTAGTTCTTCGTACATGGCAGATTTTGTTTTAACAAGAGAGCAGAGAAAAATCTGACTGTTTTTGACTTCTAGTTTCCTTGGTTATAAACACATTTCTAAATTACATACTAGATAACTGTGGTAATTTGACATAGTAACTGTCAAAGGTTTTAAAATAGAAGATATTTAGATATATGCTGGCTGGAAAATTACTTTTTAAAACATGTTTTATGTTATATAATATGGATTGATCAACACACAAAATCTAACTCTTCGCTTCAAAATACATTGAACTTTTAACTTCATTTGAAACCTGGTTTTGCCAGTCACATTGGTCTATTTTTGTCTATTTTGGCATTTCAAAGCTTGTATAGACATATGTGGGGCACACATTCCTTAATTTTGTAATCTGCAGATGGGGAGGCTTGGGATGTAGCATAAGCTACAAACCATTCCAAACTCTACCATTCTCTTCCTTTTTTAACAGTGGTAATACAAGATACAATATGCTTGCATAATACACAGCTATAGTTGTATGTTGCCCTTAAAGGTAGTAACATTTCTGAAAGACATTATAAAAGGTCAGTGTCATTTGCCACAAGGAATAAAGAGTCATAAATGTCAGAGGCATAGCTTTTTGACCAATATTTTTTTAGATAATTTATTCATCACACTGTAACACATTATTCAGCTAAACCATCACTCAGAAAGGAAAAGGATTGTATCACACTTTGGAAAAACAGCATCTCTTTATGCAGGGTTTCCATAATCTTATTTTTGCCAGTTGCAAAGGAGGTAAAGAAAAACTGAAGGATAAAGCAAATGTTTTTGGTTTTGGTTTTTGTTTTGTTGGTTTTTTTTTTTAAAGTGTAGCCCATCTTTCTGCAAAGCTTTAATATAGGAACAGTTTTTAAAGCTTAACTGGATTTGATTTTTGTGGTGACCTATATGAAGGAAGTTCTCTCTTCTATTAAAATTATTCCACTTACACTTCAATGTAAAACAGTTCTCATTAAATAACTTGTAATTACTCAGTTCCTGCACATTCTAACTACCACATGCTGGTGAGTCCAGCAAGTCAGCAACTAGGAGCCTAAGAAAAGTTTAAATAGACTTTCTATGGGGAAAGTAAATAAATCTCTATTTGTAGCAGTATACTCCACTGTAGCATTAATTTGAAAAGGTAAAATTTGTATACTATTTTATAATTATGATAATTTAAATATTATTTTATAGCGATGAAAAAATGAATGGAGGAATAATGAAGTTAAAAGTTGTCATCAATATGCTGATGTCATTTCATGGATATTATCCTTATTCTTAATACCTACCTTTATTTTGTCTGTTGTATTTTTTTCCTCTTCAGTCTGTAATTGAAAATAGTAAGTTCTTTGAGCAGTATGAAGTTACTTACCAGATCTTGAAAAGAGCAGCTGAAATGTATGCCAAAGCAAATGGTTCAGGTAAATGTCTATATTTCTTTCATCACTGCAACAGCATTTTAATCTCTTTATACAGAAGTATCCTCTAAAAGGGTCTCCTAATATTTGTTTCATCCATGTAACAGAGCTGTTCACCAACAGCAGCTGCAGTTCACCAGAGACTGCAACCTCTGGTAGCAATTTCATATATTGTGTAGCATGTCACCAGGTCCAGAGCAGCCTGCCCTCCTGCTGTTAGATTTCCTGCTGCAGGTTTCTGAATCTCCAGAGGGAGGGTGATCATGTTCAGACTTCCTCATGGGAGAAGTCCATCATCCTTGCTAAATTTTGGATTATTTGTTGATTTAGGCCAAAAGTGTGCCAGAGACCAAATTAGGAGCAGGGAAAATCACGTTCTGGTGCCTGGGAATGCTCCCTGGCTTCGCTTCATTTACTAGAAAAAGACAAATAGAGAGTTGATTCCAGTATTGCTGTAGTTGCAAAATTATCCTTTGATTTATTGAAGGTTCTTCATTAACTCTGAAAACCTATAAGAGGAACTCAAATGATAGTTGAAGTATGGATATGCATGAGAAAAATGTGTAGCTGATTCAACAGGTGCCTCCTGTCATTCCTGAACATTGCTGAGTTCAGTGAGAATTTGAGGCCAATATTTGACCTAGATAATTACAGACACGAGGTCACTTTAATCTCTGCTGACAGTAATGTCTGTGGAGGATTGCTGCAGCTTCTACAGGGGAGAGAAAATGGATACCTTTGTTTGTTGAGAAATTTAAGTTGAAGTGATACCCAAATTTTACAAAAGTAAGTATTTTTTACAAGGTATTCTTACAAAGAATAAGAGTCATAGATTTATTCAATGCTATTAATAAAATCCAATAACAGATTGCTTTCTAAAGGACAAGTACTCACATGTATGAATTCAGCAGTAGCAGCGGAAATTAGAAGACACCTTAGCTAAAAACTGTTCAAAATATCTGTATTCTGCATATTTTATGAAGTCTCAGCATTCTCTTGTTCCTTTTCCTTCTCTGTTTTTTTTTTTCTTATGGAATGAGGACACACTTGTTCCTTTATTGCCATGTGGAAAATATTAAAAATTAAATGGCAAAAATTAGCAGCAGTTTAGTTTCGAAGTTAATGGAAGAAAGATCCCAATTTCATTCCATACTTCTCAATGCAGATATAATATGCATTTTTATATAATACATCTCTCATTTTCTGCCTTTTGAAGGCAAATTTATCCCCTGATTTCTTTTATTGTAGATTTGAAATGATCATCACACAGAATATGCAGTGTGCCTGTTTTAATTTAGCATTCATTTTATGTACTTTTCTCAGTCTTTAATTCACAGGTTTAATTTCTCAGTCATGATTTTGCACTAAAATTGGGCTGTGAACATAAGCATATAAAAGCCTTCTGAAACAGAAGTTAGAGTAAAATATAATTACCTGATGAGAATGGATAAGCATAACATGAAGTTAAGCTTTACAGAAATAATAATAACCAAAATAATCAATGTCTTTCCTGTATCTCAGTGGAAGAAGTTGAGAATGTGATGAAATTCATGAGTGATACCACAGCTCAGTGGAGGAACCTCTCAGTAGAGGTGAGAAGTGTAAGAAGCATGTTGGAAGAAGTAATTGCTAATTGGGACAGATACAGCAGCACTGTGGCAGGTCTGCAAGCTTGGCTGGAAGATGCTGAAAAAATGCTGAATCAGCCTGAACATTCTAAAAAGGTATGCACTAATAGCATATGTATTCAGTTATTTTGTAAATTAGGAAACATGGGATGTGTTTTTGCATTTGCTTAGCTTGTTTTGTGAAATGTCATACAATAGAGAGAGATTTTTTCCGATTTTCCATACTGTCTTCATTCATCATAGGAATTTCTATGTTTGCTTGTATAGTATCTGTGTATATACACACAATGAAGGAAAGCATCATCTATGATAACATGGTTAGAGTCATCTTTGACATGAATAAAGGGCAGCAGTATTACTCAGAGATAAGAATGTTACATGATTCACTTAAAGGCAAATACAGCTCTTAACACCAAAGTGCATAGCCATGGCCTGCCTATAAAGACACTTGAAGAAAATTATGTTTTCCACTGATTTTTCTACCATGTAGATGACAGATTTCAACATTCATTGCCTTACAGTAATATTAATATGTACTGTTTTGTTTGATGGGTAAGTAATTTTTCTTTACCCATTTCCCTGGCATTTTAGAAATCTTTTAGACAGTTTGTATTGGGAATGTGTGGTTATAAAGATATTTTTTCTATTTTTTTTTTTTTTAGAGTATTGAAGCACTAAGATTTAAATTTGTGAATCTTCAGTAATGACCCAGATTGACTTGAGTAGTCCTGCATTTAATAGGTGCTAAACTTGCACCCAATCCCAATGTAGCAGATATATTGCTCTTAACACAAAAGCAGGGCTTTCATAGGTTGTAAGATTGGCATCAGGTCAGGAATGAACATTTCATGTTGTATGAAGGAAAAGTATAATTTTTGTTATAGTTTGTTAGTTTAAACTGATATAAAATAATGGAATACACTTTTAAAATAAAAATAAACCTGTGAAAAAGAATAGTTTGGTATGATGTAAGTACAAATGGTTATTACTGATCAGGAAGGATGATTTCAGCTGATCAAGGTTAAATAATGGTGTATTTTTTATGTGAGTAACTCGGCAGTTTTTAAAATTAAATACTCTTTCCATGAATATGAATAAAATAAAAATAATTACTTCTCTGATCAGATTCATTACTTTATTTTTATATAATAAATATGTATATGTTATATATACCCATAGAGTATATACTTGCTTCTGATTTCTAACATATCCAACAAGTATTTCTTACTGTTCTGATAAAAAAAGCCTTGTTGAAAACTTTAGACATTAATGCAGTATTCTTCCCAAAATGCTAGTTTCTTCTTAAAATTGCATTCGCTCCAAATTATTAAAGATTATTGAGTGCTACCATAATCTACCTGTAGACTAAGATATGTATTTTAAAAGTTGCTTGTACCTTTAGTGTTGAATCTAGCACTCCACAGCAATAATGTCCATTTAGATAGTTCCAATTAGGCAGTTTCACTTTTGATTTTTAGAAGCACAGCAACTCTTACATTAGTTTGTACAATTAACAGCATTACAGCCATCACGAAAAGCAGGTAAAAGATAACTATTGTTTGGAATATAGGATAACATATTTTTAAATGTTTCAAAGTATTTGTTCTGTAAATCCACAAAAATATCACTATGTGATATGTTACAAATATGATACAGAGTTTCTCATTTGCAATCCTTACTGATATTATTTAAACCCACTATATTCTATCCTAGGCAAAGGCCATAGTAGCCCTTTACCATGCTTCTCTTCATTATCTCTGTATCATTTCAAGACCAGCACATACCACTGTTCTTCTTGGAAAAGAAAGTGGCTTGTTGGCTTTCTCATTGGCTTCTGTTTTCAGAAACCTTACTTTGAACCTGTAGCACAGATCTTGCAAAAAAAGATCAATATGCGCTTGGATTTTTCAAACTGCTCCTTCTACAACTTCTTTGTTTACTTGCAGTACCTCTTAAGCACTTTTCATAATAATCTCATTGTAACTGCACTCTCCCACACTTTTCTCACACATCTATATTCAAAAGTTTTCAGAGAGCTTGTAGATTTCATGTAGGACTTCCTTAAAAAGAACTGAATTGTTTTAATTGAGCATAGTACCTGCCAAACATGTTTAAATTTTACACATGCTTTAGGTTGGCTTCTGAAATGTAGAGAATGCCCAGCAGGGTCTGAGGAAGGTAATGTTTTGTGGGAGTAAGTGTGTGGGAGCAAAAATGTGAGCAGTTTACTCCATGTGCTTTTTCCCTTCTTGACCTCTAGTAATCCTGACCATTGAAGGACTGACCAATGCCACATTCAGCAGACTTAATTTCTTTTGAATCTGCTCATAGAGGGTAGGCTTGGCACAAAGAAAGGGGTTTGCTCCACTGCAAGTGGAAGATTCAAACTGCAGATACAATTTACTGAAGTGGTTAAACTTATTCACTGATACATTGGTGCAGAGCACCTGTACACTACTGATCTCAGCTTTAGGAATTGAAAACACTACGTGTTGTTTTCAACTGAAAAGAAAGAGTCAAATGGATGTATATTGGTCAATTCGCTCTTCAAGTCATTAGACCGGTATGCATCCATTTGACCTTTTCAGTTGCATCTGAATTTATTTTGCATGATGATGTGGTTGGATAGGACTTTTTTACATCCACCCTTGAGCAAAGGATTGCATGGGACTGTCACTGGCAGTCAACAGCCTTGGAAATTATAGGATAGATTGATAGTCATAAGCAAAATGGACCGCTGCCCCTTCAAAAGTCCTGAGAACCAAGGGTAGCAGGGACAAGCCAGAGCCATGTCAGAGAAGATGTGGACAATCATGAGACAGGGATGGAGTTCTGTTTGTTTACTGGTATAGCTGGAGTCACAGAGTCTCCATTAGATATTGCCCAACCTCTTGAAGAGAGAAAAGGAATGGAGGGAGCTGGTCCTTGTCTTCTATACCAATTTATGTGCCTGTATCTGCCTGCAAGATGCATACAGTCTATTTAGGCTGTCTCACTTGGACAGGAGGGAAAAGTATCAGTGAGAACCATTCCTTTCACCTCTGCAATCACCTGCTCTGAGACAGGAGGAAGCAGTGATCAAGAATCAGTCTTCATAGACTGCGAAGCTGCATGTGAGGGGAAGAACCCCTCTATAGCCTGTATATGGCTCAGGTTACTATCAGCCCATGTTGTTTCAAGACAGAAATTAGATGAGGCCTAACAGTGTTCTTAGTCCTAGAGCTTTCTCTTAAGTAGGAGTTCCATTTGTTTAACTGAAACTACTCACCTGAGTAAAATGAGCTGTAAGTTAACTGGCAGTAATTTTTAGTTCCACAGGTTGTGTTCACAGACATTGGAACTATATTATGGCATATTTGGTGTGAAGAGCTTCAGAGGATAACTGTTCAAAGCGGTTTTATCAAGCCGTTAGCTGGTGATTAAATTTTGGATTTGTGATTTAAGATAAAGACTAATTGAAAGGGGTTTGGAAAGATGTTTTCATTTTCTTCTTTAGGATTTCTTCCGGCACTTACCTCATTGGATCCAACAGCACACAGCCATGAATGATGCTGGTAATTTTCTGATTGAAACATGTGATGAGACCATTTCCAGAGATCTTAAACAGCAGCTTCTGTTACTAAATGGAAGATGGAGAGAATTGTTTATGCAAGTTAAACAGGTAAGTGATATTGCCCTTGTTAGTTTCAAATATTTACTTTGTCATTTCCCTGCAAGCAAGACAGATTGCCCTGCTAGAGGGACTATAGTAGAACTTAATAAGGTGTCTAGCTGTTCATCATTATTTAAATCAGAAATGACTTCCTGACGGTAGTTAATTTTATTGGGGGCTCTTCCTTCATTTATCTTTTTGGTTATACAGCTATTTAGTGTTATTTTTTGACATTTTCAACCAATATAAGCTGTAACTTTTTGCTGTGGTCACCTGTCTTCATGCAGAGAATGTTTATACATATCCTCCACTGTTCTTCAAGGAAAATGATTGGGTTTTAGTAGCTATTGTTATTGTAAAAGCTCTGTAAAGCTAAACAGTGAAAATGGTGAAAATTATTATTTTAACTACTCTTTGATGAAAGCTGCATTCAATTATTTTACTGCAACAATAAGCAGGTACAGTGTAAGTTAATTAACTAAATGTTTTCCCCAGATCAGTCAGACTTTCCTTCTGTCCTACCCACAAGGAGGCACTGATAGTAAACGAAAAAACCTACCCTTTATCTCATTAAAGAGATTCTGCTGTTAGGAAAAGAATAGTTCTTTCTATATTTACTCTTTAAGCAAATATGGAAGATGTGAGCTTAATTACACTGAAGTATTTCACACCTCATAAACACATTAGAAAATATCTTTACTATAGTCAGTATGCATCTAATGATATTGTCCCCTTCTGGTGATTTTAAATCACCTGTTTGAAGGCACTGGATCTGTTTTCTTTACTGGCATGACTATTTCCTATTCAGTCAAGTTAAATGGAAAAGGAAATAATGATTGCTTCTCTTTTATTGTAACTTTGTTCAGACTGTTGACTAAAATGCTCTCAAGCTTTATTTGCTGATGATATTTAGGGTGATTCACTTAGGTAGGTGCCTCTTCACCCACTTCTTTCTTTTGTTGGCTATATATTTTTTCTCACTGACTTTTCACCATTTCTATCATACAGCTCTTTCTACTTTCTAAGACCTATGGTTCACCTTCTTCCAGCCAGCATTTTTTATTGAAATTTCCATTATCATTCAGTTTTTCTAGGCTTTTTATGCTCTATTCTCTTGGTTGAATTTTCAAAATTGATATTGTAGGTAATGAGAAATTAATTGAATTGTTGATTCTAGGTTAGAAACAAATGAGAGTCTGACATTCCCCACATGATCCAAACCTTAAAAAAGGCGGACCACTTATATGCATGCTGTTCTTTTTACTATCATCACTATCAAAATTAATGCAGATGATTAGTATTTAAATAATTTAGAACATCAGTTTTCATTAAATTGTATTTCATTTAATATAATTTTTCCAGCAAACAATTGCACTGAAAACATGTTATTTCTTTAAGTAATTTCTTAATTGCCAGATATCTCATTTGATGTAGTTATTTTTTTTATTTTTCATTTTTGCTTTACATTTTTTTAGTATGCTCGAGCAGATGAACTGGACAAAATGAGGAAAGAATATGTGGATGGTGTTGCCCTTTTGACAGACTTTATTGATGGAAGCAATAGGAAATTTTCAACTCCTGTAGAAATGTCCTTCCTTGATGTCAAAATGTTTGTACAAGAACTAGAAGTAAGTGTCTTACTTTATTTTTTTTTTCTCCTTCATAGGACAGAAACTTGTAACTATTTAAATCTGATATCATAATATTATTTTAGTATACATTTCCGTTACTAATTTGTTCGTTTGGTTTTACCAGTGGTGCTTTTTTTGGTATGGTTTTGGCTATAGGTAATATAAATCACTGTATTCTATGAGTGACATTTTTAGAGTAAATTTCCAAAATACTATCTGACTAGATAATTTTTTCTGTGTAGTTTCAAATGATATTCAGGTGAATTGACTGATACCCTTTGGCTCAGTTTTCATGCGTTTGAAACATGACTCAGTATTCACTAAAATCAGCGATGAAAATAATTGATAATTAGAATTTGTCTTTTATCAGTCTTGCATCTCCCATGAATGCATAGATGCTGCTGTTGAAATATTTTTTAAACCACTTGTTTCAGAATACTAAGCAGAAGTTGCCTGCAATGGAAGCTCAGTATAAAGCAGTTACAAGAACAATGCAACTTGTTACAAAAGAAGTTTCCCAAGAGGAAGTGAATGAAATGCTGGGAACTTTGACACGGATAAAAGAGCAGCTGAGCAAGGTTGCAGAACACTTTACTACATATGTTGTTGACTGTTGAACTGATAAATAGTAAGCTCCTGTATATAAATGCTCACATATATGCATTTGAACAAATGTATAGTTGTAACAACAGAGTGATTCAGCATGCAGAACATGTTACTTCTCCTAAAAGCTAAGATTACCATTCTTGAATTTAATATTCTGTTCTTTAAGAAGTAATAGAGGATCAGGATTAACCAATCTTTAAAAAGACTAGGTAGCAACTATATAAACCTACATGCAAAGGAAGTTATTATTTATTGAAATTTACAACATTTTCAATTTTTTTTTAATGGCAAAAAGGTTAAGGAGTATTCCTCTGCCCTGCTGTATGAATGCCAGCGTCTGCTGTCTCCACTGGAAGAGCTAGAGAAACAAATCACACATTTTTATGAATCTCTTGAAAAAGTCAATGAAATAATTTCTATCCTGGACCCTGAAGCGCAACCCACAGCTGTTCTTAAACAAAAAGCCCAAGTAAGTTTCAAAAACGTCTTACCAAGATCTTTTACCTCTGAGTATTTGCAATTAGCTTTCTTAGAAATTTAGATTGCAATTCAGTAAGGTAAGCAAATACTTCTTCATATTCAGGAAACAAATATAGCCTCATTCTAAAATCAGCTAGGCATAAATATACAAATATTGAAACTTGTGTTCCCCCCTAGTGTCTTGGTTTCAATCCAAGAAGTAAATATAAGATTGATTTTTTTTTTAATCTAGTGGAAATTGGACTGAAGTATCAAAAATACATTGATTTTTTTTTTCTTTATTAAGCAGATGAAATAATATGATCAGAAAATTCTCTATGTTTTCATGGACAATTATGGAAATTTCTTAGAAGTCTGGAAAAGTGATTTCTTTGAAGTACACTGTAGCATAGCATTAACTTTTCTACCTGACCAATAAACATTTCTCTCTGGAGAAATGCAAAGCTAGTCAGAATTCATTTAATTAGTTTTCAATAGTTAGTTTTAAATAGTTAAATGAAAATACAAGGATCTTGCATTGGAATTGGTGTTTATCCTTGTGTGTGTGTGGTATATAGCCTGGAAATAGTTTCTTAAAATTGAAGTCCACATTTCATTAGAGTTGGATTTGACAGGTAATATAAATAAATGCATTTTTTATGGGAGGCTGAAGTATTTCAAAACCATTTAGAGTCCCGTGGGGAGAAAATGAACAAAGAGATTTAATTTCATGTATGTGTGTGTATATAGGTAAAAATTAGTTCAACCCCTGTAATAACTCTGGAGATTGGCCCAATAATTCAACAAGGCAGCTCTTCTCTTCCAGTGACCTCAAGGTTTGATTGCATTTCAGTAAAACTGATCTGGTAAGCTTGAATCCAGCCAGTCCATTATTTTCCCAAGTAAATAGTCTTCTGGTTATTAGCTCCAGGTGAGTCCCATGTCCAAACTGGAGATTAAGGGGCAGCTCCTAAGAGCGCTCCTTTCCTCTGTTTGCGAAGGTTAATCTGCCCCAGAAGGTCAAATAAAAAGACGTGTTGCTTCTGCAGTTATTTGCCAGCAAGGAACCAAAATCATACCATTTATATTGATAGTGCTGGTTTCTGCCCAGTCAGAGAGTAAACCAAGATTTGTGCTAAGGAATGCAGTGCACCATCAACAGCAGAATGGTTTCCTCACTACAGGATTTTTAAAATTTTTTTTTTTAAGCCTGTGCTACTTCATGCATGTTTTCTTTTTTTCTCTCTTTTTTGCTCATTACTTAATGTGATTTATAATGAAATCTGAGTTCCAAAAGCTGACGTGAAAGATTAATTTTTTGAAAAGGCAAGGAAGGTTAAGATCTCAACCTGCTACTGAGAGCTGTCATTCTTACATCTATTGACTTTACTATTGCCTACTTCCAATTATACAATAAATATATCAATCCCATAACATTAAACCACAGAATAATGTATTGATCAACATTCTCTAAAACTATCTGAAGGGCCTGGGTACCTGTCTGCGCCTTTTTATTATAAATAGGTAGAGCTCTGTTTGGGTACAGACTTAGCATACAAGGAGAAAGTTGTGTTGTCTGTGTTATTCCATATAATATGGAAGTTTCTTATAATATGGAAGTTTCTTCTTATAGTCTGTTTCTTATTGGTTCTTAGACCTCATCCCTTTTGTTCTTATTGTCAAAAACATCTTATTTTGCCAAACTTTTCTCTCCTTTATTCCTGGACAGGGTGTATATGTGGTGTTTTTTTCTTTCAGGATTTGGTAGCTTACCAAGAAAACTGCAAGAAAGATTTGTCCCTGATTGAGAGAAACAGTCAGAGTATCCTGCAGTGTGTGGCTTCCAGTGAAGTCTTACAGCATTTCCATCAGTCAACGTTTCAGAAGAAAGTTACACAGGTTCAGATTACTTTTCAGGTAATAATGTCAAATCTTGGTGCATATTTTTGAAAGTTTATTCATATGCAGTTGATCCCTCGCACTGATCCATCCATTTTATCACTCTGTATCCTGGATAGCTCTCCTCCCTGGTGCCAGGTTATTAATGAAGGATTTGTCTGTATTAGGTAATAAGTGGTCAGGGGACTGACAGTCATGTTCTCCGTGCAGTTATTCGGACATGAGCCTGTCACAGCAGAACCTGGGATTTAGGAGTGCTTTCACATGTTTCAGGCTCCTTTGAAATAAGAAACATGAAATCCTACTGTTAAAGCTTCACTGTTGGTTTTTTTTTTTTTCTTTTCTCCTGACTTTATTATCTTGGCTAATTATTTGCTCCTGCATACAACCTGCTTCACACAAAGCATGGAAGATGGAAACTCTTGCACATGCTACTATTGCTGGTCCCTGTATTTCCTCCAGAAAATGTTGTGGACTGTAAATATAGAAGGTTGCAAACATTGCATTTGTTAATATAAAGTTGTGTTCTTTGGGCTGTATTTCCCCTGACCTGTAGAGCTCTATGTTGTTATTATCACTTATTACTGATATTTTCAGGGCTACTCAGCCCTCATCTAGTACCACCCTAATATGAAAATAACCATTACACATGGTGTGATTTTGGGGGTTGTCCTGTGCAGAGTGAGGAGTTGAACTCAATCCTTGTGTGTCACTTCCAACTCAATATATTCTATGATTTCATGATTATCTTTTAGTCAGATCTTCAGGCACTGGGTTCTATTATATTTGTTTTCAGGCAATTATTGTTCAGTATAAAGGTATCTAAATTGAATTTTAAACTACAGAAAATCACCTATTAGTAAAGAGCTCTGAGAGGGGGATTACAAAATTTTTATTGTATATGTGGGTTATACCTAAAGATAAGTGGAGTTTGATTTAAAACAGAAATCATTATTTGAGTTTAGCTTATAGTAGCAAAAGATACAGTTGTAACTTGGTAAATTTACCATGTTCAACACTAATTATTTTGTTCCTATAAAGTTGGATACTGGTTTGTCTCTTTTTGTGTTAGAAAATAAACTTATAAAATATGGTATAACCATACAAAATGTGACATACCTAGAGATAAAATATCGGAAACTGGAATTTTTTCACATAAAAAATACATTCCTATGTAATTCTAATACTATGCATTTATTTTTATCAGGAAACTTTAAAAATATTTAGTAAGATGTTTAAGTTGGGAATGACAGATTTGATTAGCTTGCTAATCAAACTCACTACAAATCTTTACTCTGGGGTTTGTGATCAGTGAGGATGCTGAAGTGTGTGTATAGAAAGCAGTGTTGGAACTACCTTGCAGTGGTTAAACTGCTGAACTGTTCCATTTTCCTGGTAAGTTTTGTTACTTCTTTATGGAATTGTAACCACTGAATAATGCAGTGCACTGGAACAGACTAAAATGCAGAATAATGGAAGAGCTGTGTCTAAGGCAGCAAAACAAGAAGATTTCAGCAACTAAACCACAAAATTTGCTGTCTTTCTTTCAAGCAGCTTTCTTCCTGGTTACTTGTCTGACCTACTGGTGTGATAATCATACAAACCTCTTCCAGGTTAGAAGACCTGTAGCATGGAACTGGTTGGATCCATGGGTCAAACCACCTTCACGTCAAGTCACGTTAGGAGGAGGTAGTTTGATACTAGGAAAAAAGAAACAGCAAACTTTTGGCCAAATCATTTGAAAGCAGGCTTTAGGAAAGAAACACACTAATCAAATGGTAGAGGCATTCTGAAAGTGTCAGAGACATCTGTATTAGATATCTACTAATTTTCTTTTTTGAATGGTGACATTAGCCCAAGCCTTAGTATAAATATTAAAAATTGTGAAAATGGGAGCATGAGAAGGAGAAGCATGGTGCAAAGCATATGTTTAAAAGAGTGACACAAACTAAATGCATGTTTTGTAAGATCATGGTAAAAGAGAGCAAATGAAAATCAGTGTGAAAGTGCCAGCTCATTTTCTTTGCTTGTAACTCAGAATATGGTCAGGAAAGCTGGTGAGTGGAGAAAAAACATAGAAGCAAATAGCCGTTTGATGAAGAAATTTGAGGAGTCTAGAGCAGAACTGGAGAAAGTAATACAGATTGCCAATTGTTGCTTAAAAGAAAAAGGAAATCCTGAAGAACTTCTCAGAAAACATAGCGTGAGTAAATTCTCTGACCTTCCTCCTGGAAACCTTTAAGTGCATGACATACAAATGAAAAGCCTACTAATTCTAAAATTGATGTGGGTTTCTTGCACGTGTAGAAGTTATACAGATCAGGTCAAACTAATGCTAAGACTGAAAACCAAAAAAGAATAATGATCACCTATCTTACTGATGGATATAAGCAACCAGAAGGTGAAAAGACCCTGTAGAAATTAGGGCAGGTTTTGTTAGTAGAACCACTGAGAGTTAGAACACTATATTTTGCCAGTCTCATGCATCCACTGCTCTTTTTCTCGGATTAATACCTGTGTCTGTATTATAACCATTACTTATGCATGTAGCTTTAAAATGCATTCTTGTTAAAATACCATCTCAGTGTACTGGATGAGAATAAATTAATTTGCTGGACTTTAAATAGCTAGAAATAGTTATTTCCTTAGCTCAAACTTAAATTCTTCAATGCAACAGAAGTAACCTTGTAACAGTGTGTGTTAGGAACTTTACGTTGGCAGGTTACCACATCAGTAACCAGCTTCATCTTCTCACCCTCTCACTTTCTGCCTCAACTTCAGGAATTCTTTAACCAGTTGGATCAGAGAGTCCTAAATGCCTTTCTGAAAGCTTGCGACGAACTTACTGACATCCTCCCAGAACAAGAGCAACACAGCCTGCAGGAAGCTGTGAGGAAACTCCATAGGCAGTGGAAGGTTAGTGAATGATGTCTCTGGCAATTGTAAATCTTCGTTTCGAAAAGTTTCTGCATGACGTACATATTGAAAAAAAATAAAACAAGTAAGTTGATTATCTGTCTTCCTGTATAATAGGAAAAAAAAGAAAAAAAAAATCTATTTTACAACATTAGAAACAACTACACTTACAAATAGCCACTTGGAAAAGCCCTGTAAAGTAAAGTAGTTAGGTGAAGTCAAAAAATATGAGACATTAATTATAAAACCTTCATTTTCCCCCTACATGTATCTGTAGTAATACCTGTGTTAAGAACATTTCCTGAGAATAGGTGCTAACTTTTCTTTATGCTGATGTTGGATGATTGCAGTTACTTTCCCAACCAAACAAAAAGGAATCTGTAAGAGATCAGGCTATCAGTTTAAATTGTGTCGTCTACCGAAGACTCTAAAAACTGAACAACCCTTGCTCATAAGCTATGGATTTTTTTGCCTGCTACATCATGTTGCTGGTCAAAGCTGGAGTGATGTTTGACTGGTCTCTCACTAGCAGGCAAACAGCAACCTCTGAAAACAATTGTGAATACTACTTTATACAGGAAATATTTGGCATATCTTGCCAAGAATGAAGATGTCTCTGTGATGTGCCTTATACATACACATTTTGGTCTCAGCTTATGACCTTATATCTAAGACATACTGGTAACAAAATGAATACAGAGAAACCCCTATCTGTTCATGCACATATATGTCTAATTTTCTATATTATCAGTTTTTAGATAATTTGTTTGTAGTAACTTCACCCTGAGGTAATAGGAGTAGTGTTTTTTTCTCTGTGCTTCTTTATTGCCCCTGTGGGTGTGTAGGATCTCCAAACAGAAGCTCCATATCATTTGATCCACTTGAAGATTGAAGTACAGAAAAGCAAGTTCCTGGTCACAGTGGAGGAGTGCAAAGCTGAACTAGCTCGACAGAA
>JAWWES010000115.1:55892202-55934537 GCA_035583135.1 Lophotriccus pileatus
CACTTGAAGATTGAAGTACAGAAAAGCAAGTTCCTGGTCACAGTGGAGGAGTGCAAAGCTGAACTAGCTCGACAGAACAAGGTGTTATCAAGAGAAGGCAATGAAAGAATGATCAAGGAACATGTGGTATGAATTATACACCACCATGGGGGCATTTACAGAAATAAATTTCAATGTCAATAATAAACTGAAATTCTGCCCAACATTTAAGCCACTAAACACTTTGTGCCCAGCTTAGATCAATTCTTGTGGTCTTTAACAAATTTTTTTTTTTATCTTAGTAGTTTATTAAAAAAAAATATATATATAGGTATGCTTTGTGATTTCTGCGAGTTTGATTTTTATTGAATTTTCTGCTTTGTCTCCCATCAGTTGTTCTTCGGTGATAAGGGATCTTACCACCTGTGTGAGAAAAGGCTACAACGAATTGAAGAACTGTGCCAAAAACTGCCAGTTTCTGATCCAGTGAGGGGTACATTGGAAAGCAGCCAACGAGTCCTGAAGGATCTCAAATCCCAGATAGACAGCACGTACATGAAGCTAACAGAGCACTCGGACACCTGGAAGGGCTATAAGAGCAGGTGTCAGCTCAATTGCTACCTGGGTCTGGTAGAGCCTTATGCATGGTCATTCCTCTATATGTCGTCATAGATCAACACCATGTAAAGAATGATACAGTGATGTTAACTTCATGTAGAAAATTATAATTTATATAGTAATTCTAGAAATTATAGTGGGGCTTTGAGTGGATTTTATAGTTTTTTGCTTACATTTAAGAGGTTACTGGCAATTTTTGTCTAACGTTTTATTTTGCATTATGTGATGTTTTATTTCAGATTTTCTGAATTGGCAAATTGGATTTCGTCAACAGAAAGAGAGCTGAAGAAGATAAAGGAAAATGTTAGTGATACTGCCAAATACAAGCAATGTAAAGCATCTGTTGGGGTGAGCCCTTGGCTTACATTCTAGCAAAGCTATGGTCATCACCACTGAGACTCTGGATAAAATTGTATTCTGAATCTGTGCAACTGTTTCACTATGGAGACCGTAGTAGCTTTGCTGATTCCTGGTATTCTTAAAAACATATCCAGGAGAAAGTTGCACATGCAGCAAAGTGTGGCAGAAGTTCCTATTTTTAATAATTTAGAGAATGGCAGGTCCCTTTTCCAGTATATGTAGAACAGATAGAATAAATATTTGCCCCTCATCTGCATGCACAGTTAAAAGTGCTGTGCAGAGAAAAGCAAAAATTTCTGGATTGCAGATTTTTGAATGACCTTACATTTAATTACTTACATTTAAGGAAATCTTCTATAATAAAAATTCTCTTCTACAATAGTATAATGGAGGAGGAAAAGATATTCTACCATTCACTTTTGCATTGGTGACTGGTAACAGAAGTGACAGAATACTTGAAAATTGAGTGGTTAATTAAATTAGTTTTAGGCAATAATCTATTGTGGCACTTGGGACCTAGCTTGACCCTTCTTTCTTTCTTTTTAATTTCACATACTAGAAGCAAAAATAGGAATGTCACATACTATAGATGTTTGTGAGCCAGTTATGAGGCTAACTATACGGAGAAACATTATTAGGATGACCCTCATAAAACTGATAGAGCTTAAGCTTAAAGGGTACTTCTGCTCCAAAAGGTCTGATTTATTCACATAGTTTCACTGCTAGCATGTCTCATCAGCACTGCCACAAAGATATAAATGAACTACTAGGTGAAAGGAGTGGGGGGAAAGCTATTTAAATGGAAAAAAGGTACACAAAACTTTGTATCATGTGAAATTATATATTTGGAAAAGTCAGCAATTAAGATTTAAATTGTAACTAAGAAATATGGTCATTATATACAAAATATATATGTATTATCTGCCATATGTATATATTGTAATTAAAAATGTTAGTTTGTGAGGGAAGAGTACTCCACTGTTATTTACTAACAAACAGTCTAACTAGTAGTGAAGTAAAGTCTGTGGAAGAAATACAAAAGTCTAGCCATTGACTGGAACTGAATCTGATAGGGTATGCAAACAGAAAAAGACTACATTTCTAGTGTTAGAAACAAAGTAGTACATATAAACTACTAATCTTTGAACTGATTCCATGAATGCCAGTTATTAACTTTATTTGAAGAAAATATGTTTTGATTTTTTCTGTAGGAAATCAGGAAGCATATTCACAAGCATGGAGAAAATCACAGCTGGCTGAAATCTAAACTTGCTGTTTTGACTGCAGTATGTCCTGAGTTGGAGGCCAAAGAGACAGAGGATGAGCTTTGTAAACTTTCCAGTGATTTCAAGGAACTCCTAGATTTGCTGGCTGAGGTACAGTATGAGACACACAAGAACTCTCCATTTACAGTGTTGCATGAAATTATATCAATCATGTCTTCACAAGCATAAGTTCCCTGCTGTGCTTTTTAATTAAACTGCAAGCATTCAGCAAGAAAAAATTCATTTGTACTCTATGGGTAGCAAAGCATTGTAAGTAGCAGGCAAAAAATACTGGCATTATTGTAGTGGATCTTCTCCCTTTGCAGAATTGGAAAGTATCATAGTAAATGTTTCTCGAATCAAAATGTCAATATTTCTAGTTTTTTAAATCAGCTTGTAGTGAACATCGGCAAAACTGTGATGCACATCAGCTAGTGAATATAGAATTTGACTTCATTTATTTATCTTTTATGCTGAAATAATGCCCTATGAGGTAGTTTCTAGTCATTAAGGATGTCTATCATGCCCTGAATTTGCAGGAAAAGACTGCAGTTCTCTGAGGCCTGTATAATGATAATGAGATATTGTAACTGTGGAAATTATGGAAAATTTATAACTCATAAGAATCAAAACCTCTCAGAACCACTAAACCCCTGAGTTCTGTGGGCTCTCAGGGAACTTACTGCTTTACAGTGTATGCAGTGAAAAGAAAAATCAAGTGAAACTTAGAGCACCTTGCACTTAGAAGGTGGAATAGACCCACAAAGAATTCAGGACAGAGAAAGAGTTCAGACTTCAAATTCTGTTGTTAATGGCAATTCTTGCGGAGGTCTTGTTAGGGTTCCAAATGTATAGAATTTCTGTGTATTTATTGAAACTTTTCTAAACTTCTGTGGTCTGAAAACTGTGTTTGAAAAGTTGGGGCAACCAATGTTGTGATTTCCAAGTGACTGCAAAAAATTAAGATAATAGCTTTTTTTTTTTTTTAGGTTTTACTTTCTTTTGGTGTTTAATTACTTTTGCTTTTTGTTTTCTCTAAAAGTCAGAACTATAGGGGAGTGCAAGTAATGAAGGTAATAAAAGAAAATAATTTTGAATCTAAAAGCATAATCTAAATTATACTCTATACTGTAGTTAAAAGACTGCTGATTCTTAAGAGTCTGAATAGTATTTATAAAGTTTGTAAATCAGATGGATGATACTGTTTAGACAAGGACTGATACTGGGTATTTCCAGAGTTCAGCAATGGTTTAGGAGAGTAAGAACTAAACTTTTATATAACAGGAAACTGAACGGCTTGAATCTGAAGACTCTTCAAAGTGGAAAAAATAGAGAGAGAGGAGGGGAAAGGAAAATATCCAGAATACTTAAAACTCAGGAACTGTATGAGGAACAGAGCCTGTACTGAGAATCAGCCCCCAGTAGTTATCTGAATAATGCAAAGAGGGTAAAACATTCAGATATGTTGATATACCTTTTTCTTTTAAAAGTTCTGCAAGTTGAGACTGGATATTGCACCACATGCACATTGTGGTCCATATAACCAGGGTAATATGGCATTTTAATGTATTTGTGATTCACCAAAGCATTGCTCAAAGCAGTCCAAATGGTAGGAAGATTTTTTGTGAGTTGAGTATCTCAGGTGTTTCAGAATCTGGGTAAGCTTGCAAGGATAAGAAGAGTGTGTATTTTCTAAGTGATCACCAGTAAGAGGTTGTCATGGATAGCTATTTGTCACATGGCAAAGGGAGTATGTTTAAACAAGACAAAGGTCTCCTCACATTTTGAGTCTACAATCAACGTAAAGTTAAGGGTGTCAAGAATGCTGGAGATAAAAAATGGTTTGAATTTAAACAATTTACTGTACTTTTTGAAAAAATGTTCTAAATATAAATGTACCCTTAAAATGCAGATGTGCCTTTCAACACAAAATACTTAAAGTTATCTGTAATTGTAGATTGAAAATACTTTAGGCGCTGTTGGAGACTGTGTCCAGTACAAAGAAGAAGTTAAAAGTGCAATTGAAGAGTTAATCAACAACTCTAGAGAAGTCCAAGCTGAGGCTGAAAAGATCCTGGATACAGAAAGTTTATTACAAGCTCAGCAACTACTCCTTCATCATCAGGTAGGACAATTACTCATGTCCATATACTTTTTCTTTTTTTTAAAAAGGAAGAATTTATGTAATCACAAAATTTTGTGATGTACATTAGCATAACTTGGAAGAGCTATAAACAGTCTTACATAGCCTAGTATTAATTTCTTTTAAGGAAAAAGGTTTTCAGTATTTTTTAAATGTTAATGCCTAAAGATGAGCTTGTTTTTCAACTTTTATTTCATACATTTTTTTTTGAGGCACAAAACAAGCTTCATTACTTTAAATTTTGGGTAAATATACTTTGCAAATATATAGACTTTATCTTTCTACCATTTTAAAGCTTGCACTTCAGATTCAGTCATGGGAAATTGGGTACAATTCTGGCTTTGGAAATTTTTCTACTTCAGCAGTTTGATGTGGCCGCAACTCTAAATGCTGGAGGGAAGGTGTACTTCTAGCCTCATCTCCTTTTGTAGATAGCTATTGTTGTGACAGATGGGCCTCCATTCTGTAGGAGTAGAGCAGGAGGCTTTTTATGCACTTATATTAGATCAAAACATCTACAAGTTACAATAATAATCAGTGATGTGCCTTGCATACAGCAAGACTCATGGCATTTAAGGCCAAATACGGGAAATTAAAACCTGCTCAAAGATAATAAGAATAATTTACTGCCAGTGTTTGGGCATTATTTAAGTGTTTTATATTAACATCTATTTCTTTAAGGTCAGACATGGCTTACTGTCTGACCAAGCACTACTAAGTCTTACCTGTGTCTTACCTAAACTCTTTGGAGTTTGTAAGGACTACTGTATGTCTTAAGGGTTGTATTCATTCTTTTATTACTCTACATTCCTTATCCATCTTAGGAGAGGTAGTAGAAATAGTTAATTTCTCATTGAATTCTTTTTCTTTCTGATATGAAATAGTCTTTGGCACAGACCTAAAGATACACAGAGTAGAACTGAGCAGGGAACTGTGAGTTTACTTAGCAAGGTTGGTATAGGTCAGACATGTTAGAAAGGAGAAAGGATGTAGTCTTAGGAGTCTCTGATAGTGCTACAAAGCAAAACACATCCAGGAAAGAGTTGCACAGCTTAGCCATTCTGCTCTCCAATAAGGCTGGTACATTGCAGTGATCAATCTGAGGGTCCAACCTGTGCCTTAAAAAAGTGCAGAGCAGACCTGAATGCTTCTGGGCAGTCATGAGAAATACGTTCCCCTGTGACTCCTGCTGTGATTGCACAACTACTGTGACTTATGTTTTCTCAGATACTTTTTTGGATAAATGGCCACACTGTCACTCTTTTTCTCACATCTGTATGCCACAAAAGGTGTATAGACAGTTTGGAAGCCAAGGTGTATACTTGAAGAGTATATGAGACTCTGAAGAGTACTTGCCACAGTTATCTGTTGCTCTGCTTGCATACCCATGCAAAAACGGAAAGTGGTTGCATTTTGCTGGTTTTCCAAAGCAGCTAAAATGTCTAATCATTCCTGTTGGATGAATCCTCTTAGCAAAGGACAAGGAGACTCCGTGCAAAAAGGCAAGATGTGCAAAAGCAGATTTCCCAAGCCAAACGGCTGCAGATCGAAGGTGGACTGCCCAGCACAGTGCGAGAAGATTTGCAAAAATTGGAGGGAACGTTGGAGAACATGCAACAGACTATGGAGAAACGTGAAGAGCAACTGCAGGTGGGTCCTTTCTATATAGAAATAAAGCCCCATGCTTTCTTCTTCTTTTTCAACTTAGTAAACCCCTAATTTTTTAATGTAAAAAATCTGAGCTCACTTTCTCACCTCTGACTCTTGGTCCTTGGGGTTTTCGTGGTCAGCACCTCCATGAAAACTTCTTGAAGCTGCTGTATACCTTTTAATTAATAAAGAAACAGTATTTTGTTTGGAAGTATTTAAAAGTCCCAAACGATTCATAATTGTTATTGTAATTAATTTATCTGTGAATTAATTTTTAGATTGGGGTCTTTCTCCTAACTACTAAAGATGATGCCCTTTAATTCAGAGTCCTTAGGCTGGGTATTAGGTTAATATCACATGATGTTGTGCAAATATAATCCTCTCAATTACTCTGTGAAATACATGCTGACATCCTAAATTTAAAGAAGGAAGGAAAAAGTCACAGAGAAATCAAATGGATTGCTTCAGCTTGTATAACTAATCACTGACTGCACTGGGATTAAAATTTATACCTTCTTGCACCCATATGTGATTTGCCCTTTGCATTTCTCTAAGCAGAATGGTAATCCAGCTGTCCGCTATTCCATGTAAATGTTTAAAGTCAAAAGCATTGCTCATCATAAAACACAAGATGAGAAACATGATCAATAGAGCTCAAATAACTTCTTTATGTAAGCATTTATTATTGAAGCCCATTTTTTCTCTAAGGATTCTTATATATAATGCCTTAAGCTCTACATCTTAATCAAGAAAATAATTTTTTAAGCTGTCATAATTCTTGTGACTGATAATTAAATGCTGTATGTTAATCAAAATTCTACATTATCAGAAAAGAGCAAATAAGTTCTTATGTGTGAATTTCCTGTGAGGGATTTTCTTCTACTATAATTTATTTCATTAAAGAACATGAAAATCCTTTTAGATATTTATGACTATCTGTCACCGCAAGCGAAAATCTTAGCATGTATTACTTCAGACTTCTTACAGGACATTCAAATATAAGATTTAAATATTGCTGACACCTTAGAGAACAGTTTTTTAGCACAGCACAGTATGAATCAGTGAAAAATCAAGGGAAAACTTTTATTTGGTTTAGAACATTTGCATCTGTTGAATAGATGGCTTTTTGGGAGAAATTGTTTTATGTCAGGACTTTGTCTTTTTTCCTTCTTCAATGTCTTATAATGAAAAGTTTGGTTTTTCCCCTTTGATCTCTTTGTCTTTTATGTTCCTGTTTTGGGTTTGTTTGTTTGTTTGTTTGTTTTTTAGGTCACAATAAATAAATGGGAGCAGTTTGAAAGAGACAAAGAAACGGTAGTAAAATACCTCAATCAAGCAAGCTCTGTACTTGAACGTATCTTAAACTTTAGCAGTTTAGAGACCCTCTCCTCAGAACTGGATCAGACAAAGGTATTTGCTGTGTGAAATACAGGAGCTGAGATACATTTCTTCTTTGCTTGTTGACATGTGCTGAGTGTCAACAAGCCTTCAACCTTGGCATGGTTTTCCATTATGCTGGTGCAAGTTGCATATACAGATGAGAGATTGCATACACTGCTTAGGTGTAAAAAGTCATTTGATGGAAAAAATCATGAAGGAATACCCACAGTCTGCATCTGAAGCACATGCATGAAAATTAAAATGATTTTGAGGACTTGCCATTTTGTGCTCAGTAATCGTCTATGCTATTAAACCAATGTTGAGCACTTGCATGTCAACATAAATAGGGTGCATTTTGGCAAGGTTATGGGAAATGTGACAACTAGCACTGGTTTAGACCTGAGAGGAAAAAGGAGAGACTTCTACACCGTGGACATAATCCAGAATATGCCACTTGCCATTAGTATTACAGAATTATCCCAGCACATTTTATTTACTACTGGAGAAGTAATAGTAGGGATTGTTTTTCCTAAGTGTCATGCTTTTCACACTGCTGTTAACCTTTAATGAATCCAATAGTAAATTACAGATATCTTGGTTATGCTCAGCATCCATTGTTCTGATGTGTGGGTTTAACATTTGTGACAGAAAATATTTGCTAAACAAGGGGAAAATACAAAATATGAGATACTGCAAAATCCACTTTGTAAGTAGTAGGATTAAAAATTAAAAAAAAAAATGCATACAATCTTCCACAATTCAAAAATAAACTTCTTGAAGAGCTATAGAATAAATTTTGATTTGTTGAGTTAAAAACTTTTGCATGTATAATTTCCCTTGATAAATTTAATTCAAGCTAGTTTACTGAAATGAACTTTTCTTAAATGCAACATGAAAATAAATTTCTTCAGAGATTGTTTTTAGGTATTTACACATTCAAAATATACATGTAGGACACAGATACTCTTTTCCAACTGCAAACATTGAGGAAAAATACTTTCTGTATAAATATATGGAACTGTTTATAGTTGTATTAATATGACTTGCATCCTTACAGGAACTTTCTAAACAGACTGAAGCAATGGCAGTGCAGGCTGAGAATCTGGTGAAGAATTCTTCTGAGATACAGCTTGGTTCAAAGAATAAGCAGTCTCTTCAGCATCAGGCAAAATCAATCCAAGAACAAGTGAAAAAAGTGGAAGTTACTCTTGAAGAAGAGTATGTTCTTAACAAGTCCTAATATTTATTCTTCACGATAAGATTGTATAAGATTTCTTTTCAGCATTTCACGTTGTCTCATCAGCTCCATCATTTCCAGCTTGCCCTGGCATAAAAACCAAGTTATAGTACCAAATATGTCAAAAGAGTGTGTGCAAATAAAGTATTTTTTTAATAATATATAGCTAATAGAAGTTAGTTACATTTGACCTGTCACTTATCTTTAAGTCCCAGTCTTGTAAAGAAGGGATAATTAAGCTCATTCTTGAGATACTGGACTCTTTCAGAAAGAAAAAACTTAGTGCAAATACGAGAGCAGCACATTTACCCTATTTGTCTCAGTTTTCCATATTCCACTTTCTCCTTAGGAGTGTCAAGAAGTGCCTTCATCTTAGCTGAATGCCCGATTATACTTCATAGGCAATATCAAAAGCTGCTTCTGCTGTAAAAAAAAATAAAGGCATAATTTGCCAAATTTTGTTGAATAATTAAAAGTTCAAACTCCAAGAGAAGCTTCTTAAATATTTGTAGCTTTTTGTATTTATAAAAATTTAATCCCTTCTCTCAAACAAGCAACTCAGTTACTCAACTTCAGCTGTTGCTATTCTCCTTTTATCCATCTGTATATGCATACATTTGTATATATGTATGAAATAATTAATTTTTTGCACATACTAGATCTGATACCCAAGTTATAGATATATGTGCCAACTCTATCTTGTCTTACTAGAATTACTCTGTACAATAATTTGCTGTGTAAGTTTAAGCAGGTACTACCACCTCTATCTGAATATGAGCAAAGGGCAATGCCCAAATTATTGGGATTTTTTCCCCATATTGACCACTGCCAGGCTAATCTGATTTTAATTTAGTGCCATTTTCTTCCTAACGTGGAAGAACAGTTGTAAGCCAGAATAACTAGCCTTTGCAGTAAATGTTTATCTAATTTTTTTTTTATATAATGTATTCTCCAATATGAAGTGTTACAGTGATTGGTGGTCAGATTCTACCATCTCTTACCAAATACTTTATACGTAATTTTTTCCACTATTAGAAAACTAATGTGATTTTTCAATCCAAGAAAATCACCCTTCCAACAATGAATATTTATTTTTTAAATAATTTCACCTATTTTTAAATTAAAATCATCATTGATATAGCCTTTCAATGTAGATATGAAATAGGTTTAGGTGAATATATGCATTTTACAGGATGTCTCTGGTAATGTGACAAATAATAAAAAACTAAATCCCTTCTGTATAACATGCAAATATATACAACTCTATGTAGTGAATGTAGAGAACATATAATTAGTGTGTAAGGGTTATGTTTTAACTTGCATCACTAATAAAAATCTTGCTTGAGTAATTTGAAGTGAAGGTTTTCCAGATACGTAGGGTACATACTATGGCAATGAACAGGAAAAGGAGTGAAAATTTAAGCAGCTCTCCACAGCAAGAACTTAGCCCACCTGTTTTCCAAGGAGAACATGGACAGCTGTACAGTGTGTTTGGGATGCTATTCTTTGTAATCTGCAGCTTTCCTAAAGCTATCAAAAAAGCAGATACAAAAGCGAAGGATTTTCAGCAGTTGTGTCACTCATTTGGTCCCTTGGATCTGATTTCCAGTTTTATTGTCTTGGGCTGGTCTTGAGTGAAATATTTTTGCACATTGATTTCCTACAAGTAACTTGAATTTGCATACACTCTTGTCAGTAAATGGCTGTTGACACTCCTAATTTTTTCATTTTGAAAATAAATAAGAAAAAATAAAAATATTAATTTTTACATTTTTAGACTACATCTTTTCTTAAAGCTTCCTCTAGCATTAATAAGGGAGGGGGAAAGAAGTTAAAAACTTTTTAACATGGAATGGTTTTTAAGGCTATATTTTAAAGGAACGTGTATTTTGAAATTTTGTAATATTCAAACTTTCGTGGTGGAATTTTAATATGTTCAGTGAAATAGAAAATGTGTGTTTTGCAAGCTGTATGCAGGGCCTACGTTAGTACTGGTTTCTTTGCAATGACTTGAAATGAGCAGGAACTTGTATATTGGAAGTTAATGCTGTTAGGCGTTGTATAATGGCCTTAGACTTATTACTTGTCACACACACACAAAAAAGGTGCTTTGCTTGCTATCCAAGACAGAATAATCAGTCATAATCTGTCTCTGTTTAACATACCTATAATGTATGTTTCAAAGAACATAAACCTATTAACTTTAAGGGAGTTGAGTCTGTTGTTCATTCTTTGGCTTGATATGAAATCACTGAGGCAGAAAACACAAACTTCCTATTAGATGGGGAGATTGCTATTATAAAAAAGCAAGATTAATAAAGCAGTCAAGCACTGGTGGCTATGTGTACATCCACATTACACATTTTAATGTTTCTGGTCTAGGGACTAAATGATTTAAATCTATGCACTCAGTCATCTAAATATTTAGATTTCTGATATCATCATAATTCCATATTATTTTATAGAAATCCTATTGATGTTCTTTTCCCTTCGCTTCCTGCAGTGATCAGATTCTTGTACAGCTGATAAATAAAGCTGTACTTTCTTTTACTTTTTGGTGTCCCCACTATGGCTAGTATAACTGTTTAAATTTAGTGCACAGTCTAAGAGAGGACCAAGTTTGAATTTAGATGCACAACTTGGTCCTCTAAAACCAGGAGCTTTTTTAAAGATCCTCCTGTAGATTGATTAAGTTCCATTTTTATATTAGCAAGAATATGGGCAGCTTCATGATATTAAACTGTTTATTCTCTCTAATTAATTTGGTTAATTTTAGTATTAAAAGCATGGAAATGGTGAAAAACAAGTGGGATCATTTTGGCAATAATTTTGAAGCTCTGTCCATCTGGATAGCTGAACAAGAAAAAGAACTGGAAACTCTGGAAACATCATCATCTCCATTGGACATACAGATCAGCCAAATCAAGGTGATTAGTTCTTGTTACGTTTAGCATTGAAAGCCCATTTATCTGTCGTTTTGCTTGAGGCCAATGGGAGAAGAGACATTTTACATGTTTCAAAATTACCGTGATAATGTACAATTTTATACATGAATATACCAAGCAGTAAGGTTTTACATAAAGGAAAATTCTTACAGGCTGCCTTCTCTTTCAGTGTTTAGTTTACATATATGAAGACTCTGTGTGTATGGTTAAAAATATAAATTATACTCCTCTTATTTTTTGAGTAATCTCAACTGATGTACAAAACAGCTACATAAATAGAAGGTTTGGGTTTTTTAAAACATATATTAGCTAGTGGCTATAGAACTTGATTTTAATCTTGCAAGCTAAAGTTATAACTTGATTTATGTATCTTTTATGCTGAAATAAAAACCTACATACCATTTACTGCTATTATATTTAACTGTCTTGTGTATGTACACTTGTCTGTGTACATTCCTGTAGACATAGATAAATAGTGACTCAGTTTCATATTGCTAACTGAGGCGCATATTGTCTCCAAGCATTGCATTTCAAGGGCTGACTTCATATCCTCCCTTTCATTTAAAATGTACCTTCTCTGAAAAAGCGTGTTTCTAAGGGTATAGGGTTTCTCAGTACCTTGTGCACATTGCCATTTTCTCTATTCTGTGACCCACTTGTTCCTCATAAGGTGCACAGGTGTGCAGCTGCTTGCAGACCAACTTGGCACTAAGTATTTCCAAAGGATCCCCTAAGGCATTTGTTTCATGTGACAGAAACAGTTTATCAAGAGACTTTCCTGTTCTTAATTTGTTCACAACTTTACATACACCAAAAAAAAAAAAAAAAAAGTCTCTGGAGTTCATCACTGAAGAATAAAACAATGCTTGAGTTCTTGCTTCATCACCACAGCAATTCAAAACCAGTTTCCTTGTGAAATAATATGTATGCACTTATTCCAGTGTTGTCATGCACTTATTCCAATCCAACATTGTCATGTTTCCTTGTTTTTCAGTAATTGGTGGGCAGGATTCCAATGTTTAAGAAAGAAAATAAGTGCATCAAACTATACTAATATTGCATTAGAGTGTGTCAGTTCTCGCCTGTCTAAATGGAGCCTACTTACGCCCTGCTAGCCTATTCCAGCCAACTTCCCAGAAAGGCCATTCCTTACTATGGATGCAGATAAGCAGTGATTTTTACACTGCATTGAAAGTTTCCGAAAATTCCACCATAATTCTTACACATTTAAACAGCATGACAGAAAGAAAATGGTCAGCAGATGATGTTTATAAACATCTGAGTGAACAGACATGAGGCAGAGAAAATCCTCCAGATAAGGCATAGGGGACATCATTGTACCTCAGGTGAATGGATGAGCTTTATGAGTGACATGTGAAACAAGTCATCTAACCTCCAGTGCATGGACATAGAGGGAGGTCTACTTCAGCAGCATTGCTTTGTGCCTGATTTTGAAGAATTCTTTATGTTTTGTTTTAAGTTCCCTGATGAGTTACTCTGTCACAACACCAATCAGCATACTTTGTTCGTAATTTCTAGTACAGCATATCAGTAAGGAATATTGCAGCATAAGGCAAATGAATAAAAAATTGTGTGTTCCTTGATATCTTTGGCTGAGCAGATGAAAAACCCGGGGTCAGCTGAATGTAATGAACCCACATCGTAATGGTAATATCCTACTTTTGGTGACACTGATTGCAAAGCCCCAACGACTTCAGCAGAGCCAGATTTTCACCTACACATTTCTTCGAAATTTCTGGTGGAACAAAATGACAGTTATCACAAGTACCATTGGTGGCAGGCTCAGTGAGAGTTTGAAGGCCTCAATTATCCACCTTCTTTTATGTAACTGAGTGAATTTAACAGAATAGCGTAGGAGTGAGAAAGCACTGCCTCATTTGTATCTGCTGCATTGTTAGATAATTTCAGCTTCAGAGCTGCAAATCCGGTATTTTTCCTCAGCACCATATTCTCATGCAAAAAAGATATTTTATAATCTGAATTAATTCAGAATATATTGCATAAAGAGATGCTATAAATTCTTATAGCACCACCTTTTTTTTCTGACAGTCACCCTGCTAATTTTTGACTGAATGTTGCAGTAAGCTACTTCTGAGCTTTCTAACGGCAAGAAAGCTCTTGTATTTTTATCACAATGATAGCAGAAGCTGGGCACTTCCTATGCTTTGAGAGTGCAATTTCAAGAAAATTTTTGGTTGATTTCATATAAATACTTATCTTAACATTTTTATATGTGAGAATGCTATTGCCTATTTCAATTTCAAAGAACGCTGTTGGCTTTTTCAAATCTCTCCCAATGAGTGTTTTCCATCACTTTTCAGAAGAACTCTGTGGACATGACACATCAACAATAATTTTGAAAAAAGCTGTTGTGAAAAAAACTTTATTTCTGAGTTCATTGGTGCTTACTGAATAAATAGCCACTGAATGTGATACACTGTAAGTTTGTTTCTTGGGTGTTGTAGCTGCCAGGTTTTCTTCTAATTTGTGAAAAAAACAAGTGCAAAATAATAGGAGACAGTTGCTTTCATGAAGCTGATAAAATGTAAAACCAGTGCTAGTTTATATTTATGCATTTACTACTTGATCTACAAGACAGATGAAAAGTAACAAAGACCATTATCACCCTTGTTTCATGGTTTCCTATTTACATTGTAATGTGTTTTTTTATTTAATACCCTGCCTAAGGGCACACTCACCCCACCTTATCATCTAATTCAATTTATCCTTTATTATACCTTAATATTTTAAATTAGAAAATGAAAACACCTCAATTGTTTCCTAAATCATAGCATGTTTTATTTTGTTAGTATTTGAAAACTTATTAAACACAAGTAACCAACTGTTGGAGTTCAGCTCCTTAACAATATTTTTTCAGTTATACACTAACATTTTTTGATCTTCTATTTATTTTGAATCTTAACGAGCACTGTGTATTATTTTCCTGTGAAGTAAGAGATGCTAAAAATATGAACCATCCTGCGTACTTAGGAAAACTTGCACCTCAGCCAATTCTAATTGCTCTTCATACACACTGTATTTAGGGTAGGTTGTATTTTAAACCTTCTCCCGTGCTAGTTTCAAGAAGAAAAAGGGTATTTACAGGTCATATTAAAGATTTTTGTAACAAGTTATTTCAAGTGGTCAATGAACTCTCGTCTTATGTAGTTTTTTTGATGAAAGATATGAGTAGCTCAGGTAATAAAAGGAATTGGAAAATACTATTCTGATAATTAAAACCCTATTTTGCTTCTTTTTACCATTACTTTACATTTTAGGTTATTAATAAAGAGATAGATGGTAAAATAACTGGAATCTTAAAACTAGAAGAGGAGGCCGAGTATTTTTCCCAGTTTGTTACCTCTGGAGAACGTGCACATATTAAAGCCAAACTGACTCAGGTCAAAAGGTATTGTGAAGAGCTAAGAGATCATGCCCAGAGACTGGAAGGAACAATCACAGGGAATGCATCAGCACAGCAGAAATATGAAGAAAGTCTTAAACAGGTAAACAATGCAAAATTTAATGGATTGTTTGCAGCAATTTATAAAATTACTCTAAATTTTTCAAAAATTGAATATAAAATGTGTATTGTAAGAAGATGGGCTAAAATAAATAACTAGATTTGAAGGTAATTGCAAGACCTAGATACATAAATTTGTGCTTTGAATTACTTAAAAGGCAGCTTCAGAAAGACACTGAAATATACACACTTAAAAATTATGCTGTTTTTTAGAAAACCTTAGTGATTCTCCTGCATATTGCACTATTGCACCACATCCATATTGCACTAATAAACCACATCCATACTTCTTACAAACACTTTAACTTCAATCTTGAGTTGATTGGAGGTTGTAAGGAAAATAATTTAAGTACTTTTATTGTGCCAGTCAAGAGGAGCTGAGCACATTAAGCATCTTTTAACTTCAAAAGGCACTCAGCCTTACAAAGGCTTAGGATATAATATTCTCTTAGCACTAAGCATTTAAAAGATGTTATTTAAAGAATCATTTATGTAATTCCTGCTGGTTTTAAACTCTGGTTTGCCTTTTTTTTCATAGGTGCAGCAAGCAGTGTCTGAATTTGAAGCTAAGCTGGCTGAGCCTCTCACATCGTGCTCTTCAGCAGCAGCAACATATGCAGCCCTTCAGGATTGCACGGTGAGCATGTGGCCTGCTATTCCCCTCACTGACTCTAGGGAAACGGTATCACACTGACCTCCTTATAGAAATAACCTCCAGACTGGGGGCTGCCTGATGCCACACAGCCCAGGGTGGAGGCAGAAGGACGCAAGGGCTGCCTTCCTGAGTTAGGGAAGGCTTAACTACTTCCTCAGCTGTTTCTTGTCACCATTTCAGACAGGCTTGGAGAGTTTCTTCCCCGATGTAGAGAAAGGAAAGCCTAAAAAGTATGACTTAATTCTTCAGGTTACTGTTTTTAACTTCATGCGTCTAAAACATTATAAAAAATAAAACATAAGAAACAATTCTGTTAGATATTTTTCTTCTAAGACTTTCATGAAACTTGGATCTTGGTATAGCTAACTGTGATTTAAAAAATATATCCTTAGAAGTAGTTTTTCTTGGACAATGCAGAGACTGGACAGAGTTTCAACTGACAAACTTTTTTCTGTGATGCCAGAAGCCATAGCTGTTTGGACATTTGGTTCAGTCCATTACAAAAGGAAAACAAATATTGGGTTCATATTCAAACTGCAAATTATCCCTAATCTCGGGGAATTTGGTGTAGTGTTTTTGTTTGTAAGTTCTGATGTGTTCTTCCCACAATAATCGTTGTCTTTCTTTCCAAGAAATTATTATAAAAAAATTTACTCAGATTGTTCTTGCAGTAAAATGCATATAATTTCTTTTGAACTTAGTGATAACTACTTGCAAAGGCTGTATGCAAGGGGGACCTGACCTGCCTATTTCAAAAAAGCTTTATACTTGTTGAGGAGAAGTCCTTTGCATATGGAGAATTTATTCATAAAAAACTTGTTATTGGCTTTTAACCATTATGAATATGCTGAATACACTATTGTAAAGTCTTGTTCTGCCTAGGGGATCATGATGATTAAATGCTTTAATGTGAAATTATCAGCAGCTTTTTCCTGTAGAATTTGCATTTCCTCCTATGTATGATTTCTTGTAATTATAACTATTACTGCTGTTGTTACTAATTCACACCTATGAATTGGAGCTTTAGTGGTCTAAAATTTATTTCGTTTTGTGCTTTTCTAACTCACTGTGCTACATTTCAATCATTTTCACACAGACAAGTTTCCCAACTTTCTAGAAATGGCAACACCCCAAAGTCTAGTCAGCATCAGGTGCCATTTGTCTTAAAAATATCTTTAGCTGATACTGACAGAAGTTTCCAGTAACTGTTCCTTACTTCTCCGATGTCATGACATAGGCTACAAGTCTGGTAGTCCTCACAGGTTGGAGTGAGGTTTTGTGTTTACTGTATATAAATTAGGGCAACTCTTAGACAGTTGTTAAGGAATTTGGAGCTTTTTTCTGAATGTAGACCTCTGTGCTCCATGGATGATGCTGTGTTGCGTGCCAATTCAGAAGATCTGACTCTGTTGTTGCCAAGTTTTTTTCTTTAGCACTGTTTTTAGGAAAGTCTTCCCCAGCACAAGTTAGTTCCCTGATATGCTTTTATGGGATAGACCTGAGCAATGTGTAAGCTGGGCAGTGATGTCATGATCTGATGGATGTAGCATTGCTTCAAACTTATGAGTAGGAGTACAGAATTTTTCCCACTGTTGTTACCATAGCTCTGTTTTTATTTATGTGACTTCTTTTACGTGTTCATTAGGACCTTTGTCATACAGTGGAAAAATTGAGCAGCCCTCTGGCCTCTCTCTCAGCCAGTGTCCGTAAGGTGCCCAACAAAGAAAAAGCTGCTCAGGAGGTCGCAGAATTACAGCAGAAATATGAAAAAGTGCTAGAAAATGCTAAAGAGAAACAGACCTTATTAGAGACTCTTCTGGCTCAGTGGCAGAAGTGAGTAAACTCTCACATCTGTTATGACAGACACAGAGACCTTCCTGTGGTCAGTGTGGGACTGAGGAGATGACTTGGTAACCTGTGTTGTGATTTTGTTAGGCAGGAGAAGGAGCTGCCTGCCTTCCTGGCCTGGTTGGAGGAGTGTGAAGCTACAGCCCAGCCTGCAGAGCAGTATGTGTCTGCTGATAGAGTTAAGCTGGAAAATGAACTCCAGTCACTGCAGGTATGTTTCAACTGCAATATTGTCTCCCTACATTTTCTAGTGTATTTCTGTGTCTTTTGAAGAATGAACTTGCTCAATTATAGTCTAACAAGTCACTTGATTCTGAGCTTTGGAAATATCTTAGGAAGTATGAGATTATCACTGTTGTTATTTCTCAAAGACAAGAATCACAGGAAGAATGTTATTTCTATCTATAATATGCCAGCTCAAGAAAAAAGGAAAATGCCCTGATGTATCATATTATCTGTCAATGAAGAACAAGGGTCTGCTTGCCAGAGGATCCGTTCTCTAGAGAAATTCCTTTGTTAGTCAGTATTACTTTTTTTTTTTGAACGTGAGGAAAGCTGCTCAGATGAAAAAACGCTCAAAGGTTTTGAAATCATGAAGAAATTCTGATTTCTGATTTTTTTTTTTAAAGAAGAGTTTCATCCTATTCTAAATTTCCTTGGATTTTTTGCCATTTGTTTTTAGAATAATATGAAACAGTTGGGCAAATGTAGCATCTTTTATACCTTCCTTGAAGCCAACTAGTCCATAATTTTGGTTTTAAATGTTACTGAAGAAAAGCAAAACTCTTCTGCTTTGGGGTTTTTTTTAAGTTTTGTGGAGTTGGGGTTTTTTTTAGCCAATTTGCAACATTGCCTCACAATTCTATTGCAGCACATAAAATATGTTGCAAAATGTGGTCTTGATTTTAGCCACTGTCATCATACATACTGTCAGAGCTATATGTGAAGGTCACACTTTGGCCTAAAGGCGAAAAACAACTTTTATGAATCCCTACTGTTGCAGATTTATTTGTCTGAGAGGTGTTGAGTACCTGCTTTCCCTGATAGACCTCGGCTCCTCCAAGAATTTGACTGTGCTCACTTGTTTCAAAAGTGCTGTACTGGAAATCTGTGGCTGCCTTTTTATTATTTTTGTTATTTTGCATAATGTGATGCTCTTCTTAATCTAAAGGTTTTACAACCCACTGTTTTCCCAGGATTTGCAAGCAGATATTGTGTCCCATGCTTCAGTCTATGACAGCCTATTACAGTTAAATGAGTCGCTATTTCCAACAGCTTCGAACCAGTGTGTGAAAAAAATAAAAGAAAAATTTGAAGAGCTGGGTGAGAGATGGAAAGCTTTACCACAAACTGTTGATAAAAGGTTTGTGCTTCAGCCTGTTTTTTACATGGAAAGTAAGCAATATCCAGATGAGGAATCCCAATCCCAAACCGTATTTTTTACATATTACCATTAGGAAAACAAAGGTTTAAGATCGATACTGAACCCTGAGGTCCCAGAAATAGGGGGATGAGAATCCCACACATTTATGATGCTGTCTTTTTTGACATAAACTCTCCCTATTGTTTTGGTAAAAGGGTTCTGTTTGAAGGAGTGCAGGGCAAGAAATGTTGCATTTCCTCAGTTAAAATTTCCCAGGTAACTTCCAAAATCTGTAATACCTGCTCTTCATTTTTTCAGTTATATGTTTTATCTTGTACAAAGCCATACTATTGTATTCTTTAACCCCCTTTGAAGCTTTTTTTTGCCATAAATGCTCAGTTGTTCGGCTCGTGACTCATGATAAGCTCAGGTAAACTGTCTCCTTTTTTGAAACAATATGTTATCATATATTTAGATTTCAATTCTTTTCATGATGAACACATGTATTTTGCTATTTTTAATGTAGCTTAAATAATAATCTTGATCAATAACAATCTACTGTTATCAATATTATTTTTTTCAATATAATAATCTATATGTTGAAAATTAGATAGAGAAATTTCTAGGAGAAATGAGAAGGTAAATTACAAGGTCTTTTTTAAGGTCCAGGTTTAGAAACAGTTCTGCTGAGTACTCCTCTGGACACATTCTTCCATTGAATTGTGTTCCTCTGAGTAGATTTGATCCTCACTTACTTCAGTGAAAGCTGAGCATGCAGTTCCCCACTCCCTGCCCAAATTCATAAGACTCTCGCCTTACTGCGTGTTGCTCAGGGTAGGGCAAACAGAATTGCTATGTCTGAAAATTAAGGTTAAGCTTTAATTCAGTATTTAATTCAATAATTCACTGTTCTTTTTGATGGGCCTAGACTCATGAAGAAAAGGTGAAGAATGTACCTTGATTGTTTGGGGCACTTCCAACAGTTGATGTAAATAAAACAGTGAAAACAGGGGAGAGCCAAATGTACTTTCAAATGTTTTGTTATTCCCCAGTTAAGAAATCAACACAGGAGTTATCACATTCACAAAATAAATTGACATTTCTTTCTTTCCTTGCATCTGGCATTGATTTTAGTGCTGACTAGTCAGCTGTGGTTTTGATTACGGGTAGTGATTACTTTACATCAAGTGTTTTCATATTTTCATCTGACATTCTATAGGATCAACTTCCTTCAAACTCTTGTTGATGAGCATGGACAGTTTGAAGAGCTATTGCTCAGGTTTTCAGACTGGATTAAGCAATTTCTTGCTGAACTACAAGCCACTTCAGAGATAAACACAGCTGATCAACAACTAGCTGCATCTCACAATAAGGTAAACTTTTGGATGTAAATATTAAAGACAGAGAAATTGTACAGTGCATTCAGCTAAATACTCATCTAAAATTAATTTATTTGTTTCAAAACCAACATGCTCTTGCAGTCACATACAGATTTCTATTATTTGACAAGTTTAAAGCAAAATTGTAACACTGAATTATTCCTACTGAAACCCCCTCAGTAGTACTTGTTTCACTCATAAGTTTCATACTAAAAAGTTTCCTAAGCTCTTGATTGGAAGAAGAAACTAAGCCCCCTTTTCTTCCTTTTCCGTAGAACCACTCAATGGAAGTTGAAAGTAAGAAACAGCAGTTACAAAGTCTGAAGGAACACGTAGATAAATTGTGTTCTCTCAGCAGCCCAGAGGACCAGCAGACATTGCAGGCAAAGACTGAAGATTGCTTTCAGATCTTCCAGGAGGCAAGTCAAATAACTAGCCAAAGACAAGAGGCTCTGGATCAGCTGCGAGTTTTCCTAGAGCTCCAAAGTGCTACATCAGGAGTGCTCCACCAGCTGAAGCAGACAGTGGAGAAAACAGGGAATATAGATAAAGCCAAATCTGAATTACTGGAGAAAGAACTCAGTGGTGTTATTCAAGATCTGAACAAGCTGGAATCTGTTGCCATCAGTTTGGATGGTTCCCTTACTAAGGCTCAATACCATCTGAAACACAGCATTTCTGGGCAGAGGACCTCCTGCAGGACTGTGGTGGATAATCTGTGTGTGGAACTGGAGGCAGTTCAAAACCTGCTGGGAACCAAACAAAGTGAGGCAGAAGCACTTGGAGCCTTGCAAAGATCTTTCCTGGAGCGTAAAGAACAGTTACTGAAGAGTATTGAAGATATTGAGGAAAAGGCTGACAAGGAGGGCCTGAAGGAGGTAACAATACAAGCCCTCCAGCAAAGGTAAAAACATTGGCAGTTCCAGACTTTCTTGCAATCTCCAAACTTTTCATGATGCATTGAAGGCATATGTGTGTTTTCTGCTTGAGTACTCTATTTCTTGCCAAACATATGTATCTACTTAATAAAAATTTATAAATGAGGGAGCTGTTTGGATGGAGGGAGAACATGCACAAAACATTTAGGAAGTCCTGCTAATCTTTTATATTGAAAGAACAGTAATGAAAGTCCATGTCTCAAAAATATATTTTGTCTGAATAAATCTAAGGTCTAAACAGCTATTAGAAATCCCACTAACTATCTCTAGTCTTACAGAACTGAAGACTGTGATGAAAGAATTGCAAACACTTATTATAATAAAGTATTAATCTAAATATCTGAGTATATTTCCAAGTGACTGTGTGAGATGAAGGTGCATGTATATCTCTGTGATTGTATAGTTGGATATGTATCAGAAAAATCATATTCTGAGCCCCATTGTAGCAGGAAAAAACTAAGATAACACTTTGGTTTTTTGAAGATATTGTAGAAAATGTTAGAAGAAGGGAATTTTATGCACTGTAACAACAACTGTTTCACTCTTTCTTCCTCCTTTCTCTTGAAAAAAAAAAAAAGCCAAGATGAGTAAATTTGAAACCTGCTTTTTAATTTGCAGATTAAGGATCTTTAACCAGTTAGATGAAGAACTGAATTCTCACCAGCATGAACTCCAGTGGCTCATGGGCAAAGCAAAACAAATAACCCAAAAAGATATCACACTTGCTCCTGAGACTGACAAAGAGATAAATTGCTTAGAATCTCTGTGGAAGGATACCAAGAAAGTTATACATGAAAAGTAAGTAAATCTTTATCTCAAGATGCAAAAAGAGAGGGTAGGGTAAGAGACACAGCTGTTACAGGTCATATATTCTTGCTATAGTAGTCACAATAAAAACCAAGGCTTATAGGTAAAAACACAGTGTAAAGAAGAATATTTGTACCAGCTGTACTCATACTATTAATAAAGCCACACATAGATCCTCAGTACAGTATTTGCAGATATACATACATGTTATTGCCTGTTATTACTCTTCTGAAAGATAAAAAATCTCTGCGATTTGACTGTCACTCTAGCTGGCACACATTCTCCCTCTAGCACATATTTTCGTTCTCTGTTGGATATATGTTTCTGACAATTCTACATTCAGTGGTCCTGAATAATTTTTAGATTGAAGTCTTTCTGTCTGCCCAAGAGACCAGGCTCATAATAATAATTAATGTGTAGTCAGTTACACTGATTATGCATGATCAGATGATCAGTTTTATCAACGAAAGATGATAAAAAAGGAGCTAAAAACATTGGAGAAAGTTTTATTGTACCATTTTCTTTGTCTTGACTGCCTCCTCATCGTCATTAAAGAAAACTAAGTGTTTCTTCTCTCATATAGACAAAATTTAGACCCTCCTGAACCTACTTATTTTGGAGAGCTCTTTGGAGCATTCAGAGAAGAGTCAGCTCCTAAAGCTATTACTCCTCCTTTTTGTCAATGTCATGTTTCCTGAATTCCTTTCGCTGACACTGTTCTACAACTAAACATATTTAAAGTATTAGTCTTTCTTCTCTCTCTTCGGTATAAACATCAGCAGTGGATTGAATATGTTTTTTTCTTCTGTCCATTGCCTGAGCATAAACAGGCTTTTCTGGAGAGGGAGTGGAAAAATCCTTAGGTCTATTCTTAGCAGAGAGTTAATCCATTCTCAGTAGAATGACAGCTAAGTTCAAGTTTTAGTCCCAAAAGCACATGTGATGATTGAAGGACAAAGTAGGCAGACTTATCTTGCATGCTTTAGTCTTTATTTTTACCTCTTTTTAACAAAAAAAACACTCCATGTTAAACAAGTTTTTAAAAAACGAGCATCACTTTAATATGGTTTCCAGTCAAAAAGATGCTTAACTTAGGAACTGAGAAGTTTGACTTCCAATTTCAGTCTTTTTTTTGCTTTGATATCTGATAGGTATGAGATGTGATTCATATACTGTCTCTTCAGTGAGATGTTTTGTGATTTATGTATCCACGGTGATTTGTAAAACCAAAATATTAATAGTTTCTTGGCTGGCCAAATCATGTTTAGCACTGCATCCTGGTTTTCCTGTATGAATTGCTGTCATGTTCTCGATCCTTCAGAAACATGCTACCAAGTGGTACTAATACAGCCTTTTCTCATTACAGAAAGGAGCAATCCTGCATTCTTATTGATCTGATGAGGGAATATCAGAGCTTGAAGTCAACAGTAATGAAAGTCATAGAGAGTGCTAACAGTGCTTCTGTGATCAAATCTGTTTGGAAGGATCATGAAGATGTCAGGCGAACATTATCAAAGGTAATTACATATGTTTTCCTTAGAGGGATATAAATGATTTTTGAATTACATAGATTTTTTGTTTTGTTTTGTTTGAAAGGTGCCCTTCATTTGTGTTTAAAGTTCCTTGAATTTACTGTCAAATCTTGTCGCGCTGACATTTGTCAGGCTTTAAATTTTACCGATTCTAGTGAGGGAAGAATATAGTCCTTTCAGCATTTTGGTGAGATCCATTCCTGTGTATTTTCATTGTTGCTTTTTATAATTTTAGCACCTGTAAGTGCAAAATGGTCATTTATATGGAAAACATAAATAGAAAATTATGGAAAGCTCTTTATATAAAATATGCTGACTATGGAAGGATAGTTTTAGTCAACGTATTTTAATGTTTTTCCATATTGGATAATTTTTGAAATAGATAAAAGGCCACAAAAGAACATGAATTGCACACATTTCAGATCTGTGCAATTTTTATGTCTGTCTCTTTCCCTCGGAAGATTTATTCCATGGGGTACTGGCCATTGAGCAGAGATAAGGAATTTGGATCCCTATATTCCATTGATTTTACTGAATAATATTTCAAAAATTCTAAATTCTGATTTTCAACAGCCCGTCAGGATAAACAGTTCTGAGTTAAATTCTTTTTGTTATTTTGGAGGGAAATATCATTTGGAAGCCTACTGAGCTCTTGATTAAAAATCTTTCAGTCAGATCTGTGAAAACGTCATTCTAAACTGTGAATATTTATGGCCTCTTTCTAATAGACATCTTAAGTAGAACAGAAAGCCAGAAGAGAGGTCATCAGTCTAACAAAGAAATTCATGTAACTTCCACATGATTCCTCTCCTTTGAGACTTGGGCTGTGGAGAATTTCCTGCTACGACATTGGCCTGAAGGATTTGGAGTGCAATAAATATTTCTTTTCACTGACAATGTTTTAAAGATTTCCCTATGCCTAGGATTGCAAACTTAGTAGTCCCAAAGATTTTGTCTAATTCCTTTCTGAACACATCTATACTTTCATTTTCCAGAATATCTAGTAGTATCTAGTTCTAGAATGTCTGGCATCTAGAGATTCCAGAATATCTAGTGTCCTCTAGAATACCTAGAATTTTCTGATTCTAAATTTTATTTGCAATACCCTCTGTTTATCCAGCTGTAATTCCAGAAGTGGTTAGTCAATGATGAAGACTTTATTTATTAAAAAAAATCAAACTATATGATTCTGCTCATGAGAAGGCCACTTCAGTTGCTCTGTCTTTTGTGGAATAGTTAAATGGTTTGCTGAATGAGAATTGTCAAATTCATAGCACAGGGTTAGGAATGAGTATATGGAGCACTGAATTTTTCTTTCTTCTTCATGTCTTCATTAAACAAGCAAATATTTATGTTCACAGCATGAAGCTGCCAAGAATGATCTGAGTGACAAACAAAAAGACCTGGATACTTTCACTAATAAAGGGAAACATTTGTTAACAGAATTGAAAAGAGTGCATAACTGCGATTCCACTGCGATAAAAACAGATATGAACTCTATGGTGGACAAATGGCTAGATGTAAGAGTCTGATGTTTATGTGCTCAATATAGTTTTTTATGGTTGGCTAAGCTTACAATATTTGTATTTTCTTAGGATCTTAGAGTGCAATTGTTTACAAAAGTTTACTTTGAAGTATATCTCAAAGGTTTAATCACGGGGATTTGGCGTCCACTGCACACACAAAGTTGTGACATCAATTTGATAGATTTAAAATGATGTCTTATAAAAATGTATGAATGTTACTAGTATAAATTTGCTCAGTGCACAGTTCTGAGATTAAATTTGGATTGAATTCACACTTAGTGTATACCAGCATTACTTTATTAAACTAAATTGGACTAAATAAATTAGGCAATAAATCACATTAAGCTACACTATAAAAGATATGAATACTTTGAGAAAGAAAATATTATAGCAGAGAAACATAATATAAAAGTTAGTCATAGAATCACAGATTGGTTTGGGTTGGAAGGGACCTTAAAGATCGTCTAGTTCCAACTCCCTTGCCATGGGCAGGGACACATTCCACTAGAACCAGGTTTCTCAAAGCGCTGTCCAACCTGGCCTTGAACATTTTCAGGGATGGGTCATCCACAGGTGTTCTGGACAACCTGTTGCAGTGTCTCACCACCTTCACAGTAAAGGATTTACTCCTAATATTTTACATTTTCATATTTATAATGCTTTATTAGTAAATTCCTATGTTACATAAGAAAGATAAATGTATGGGTTTTTAAAATATAAAGTTTATTTGAATATAAAACTCTTTCTCAGTAAAAATATACAAATATTTAGAAACAGGTATATTTTTTGTTCATTTTATGATCTAGATAATTAAGTTGAAATTAGAATACAAAACTTAGAACTAAATCTAAGAAAATTTTTTCACCCAGGCTTACTAATTATTTTTGATGCACTGCAAAGTAAAGAAATCTAAAATTAATTTGTGACTAGTACTGATACATTCTTCTCTCCTAAAAGGTGTCTGAAAGAATTGAAGATAACATCGACCGACTGAGTGTAAGCGTATCCCTATGGGATGACATCCTGAAAACTGGAGATGAATTAGATGGATGGTCTAATAAGTACATTTCTCAGCTGAATGAAGGCATCAACAACTTCAGTAACAGCCAGAGAATGGAGATCCTCCTGAAAGACTTCCAGGTTCTTATCCATAAATCAGTGATAAAAATGTTCTGGACCAGAATCTCAGTGTCAGACCCACAGATAAGACCGTGGTGTTGTAGACCATTGTGTTCTCTGTTCAAGTGGTGGTACCACGAACCCCATAGCTAGCTGAGGGCACTCCAGTCCTTTGTTTTGAAGGTATTTGCTTCTGACAGAAACAAGAATGGCACATCATACTAAATCTAAACTCCATAGTTATTTTGGTTCTAGCAGTTATACTTGGTTCTAGACTGAACTCTGTTCCAGTAGAAAGTAATGGAAATTTTAGACAATTTCAGCTGAATTTAATAAAAAAATAATAGTTTCTAAAATCTTATCTAAGAAAGTAGATTTTCCAGGCAATAAAAAAGATACACTAGAAGGCAAATTTTAATGTCAGGTTCTAACAATTTCAGTTAGATGATGACTTTTTTTCTGGATAGTGTTAAACTGTTTTAGAAATCTAGCCAGTGTTCAGGATGCATTCTGACTCTATTGGCTTAAAATATAAATCAAATCAACCATAGAATGAGTCACATTTTACTTAATTTTAAATAAATTATGTCCTTAAGAAGATTGAGGGAACACATTCCATTAGTATGATAGAATATAAAATGTTGATAAATTAGTATTTTCCTCAGGACAAGCTTTATCTAATGCCTTTGTAATTATATAGCAATCAGACCACCTAAATTCATCGCTATTAAAACTGACTGGGAGTAAGAGCAGACAGTACCCAAACAACAGGTGTACCTGATTTGCAGGAGGGCCAGAATAGCAGAAGATGTGAGCACTGTGTGTAGATTTGCAGTCACAGAATGCATGGTCCATAATACCTTTTTTTGCACTTCGTTTTGCAAAGGCAAGAGGAAAGGCAGTTCAGCAACAAAAGGGTCCTGCCCCTTCAGCAATCAGAAATAGATGAGCATGGACAGAAACAATCAGTGTACCTTTTATATGGCCCAATTCACTGTCCACTTTCTTGATTAGTCACCTAATATTATATCCTCCCTAACACAAATACCCCCTGAGTATCCTTCTGAGGCCACATGAACTTCTGACATTCAGGGCAGATGTTAAATGCAGCAGTTTAGTCCTGAAATCCACTGTCCATTCCTTTAAGTGGAGTGATCTGCTTGAATTTTTTAGAAAAGCAAATTTGGGTAATGGGCTAGATACACCAATTGCTTGCATGATACTTCAGAACTACAAATTATGGTATTCTGTTTGCTTTGCTATTATGTTTTTAATAAGTAGAATATTTCTTTATAACTTTGATCTGCAAATACAATAAATACATGGTCCAGGTATGTCTGTGCATTTTTTGATATTAAAATTTATTTCTGTGTCTAATTCTTTTTCCAAGAGCTCACTTGTAATGGCAATTTTTTGTAATAGTAATAAAAATCAGAGACCACGTGTAATATACTCTATGTGCCATTAAGTGGAATCTAACAGCCCCAGAAGATTTTTCCAGTCAAATAAACAGTGACATTCTCATCTTTATTTTGCCAGTTTTTACAAGTTACATCTGTTAGGGCATTTTAAATGCTAATAATGTGTGTGCTTCTTTTAAAGGAGGGGAAAAGTTATCTGAATTGAGTCTAATAAAGGAAAAGAAATGGGAGATTTTTAGAGCAGAAAACTAATTGAACAGCAGTGTTTTCCCCCTGATTACTAAACTTTGTTTACATTTTCTTTCATTTTTGAAATTGATGGAGCATCCTTCTGAAAGTCTGAAAGCTTCTTGTATTTTGGTATGAAAGTTTGACCACGTATCTTTTGCAGTCTGAAGTCAAGGATAAAGAACTGAAGTTGGAGCAGCTTATTTCCAAAATTTCAGAACTCAAAGAACTAATGCATAGTGAAGAGCCTCCTGCAGATCTCCAGGTAAAATAAAGATATTAGTAATGACAGATTGTGCTCAAATAACTGAGATGACTTTCCTCATGAAATTTCTGTTTCTCCTGCACTGCCTTTTTCTTTCAAGGTGACCGATACAGCATTATTTATATGTAGCATAACTATTCTTTGGTCATGTTTCTTTAGGTAACTTTGGGCTTTTTGTATAAAAAATATGCCATAAAGTAATTGAACATTGGAGTTGTAGAAGTATTTTTTAACAAACTGAAATAGAAGAAAGAGTTTATAATGTGTATATTTGTATACACATATGAGACAGATTATATGCTCTACACTGCACAACCGTAAGCCACATCATATGTGAGTGCATACACAGTTTGCCTGCTTAAAAGAAGTAAATGCAGTAAAATATGTTTATTTGCTTTGTTAACTCAAAAGCAATCTTTAGTGGACTGGAATTAGTGTCCCGAATTAGCTCTTAGAAGAGGGGAATGAAAATAACAAACATGAAGATGAGCTGTTGAACTTTTGGCTAGGTACTTACATTTTATGTTCTAGGGAGTCACAAAACCAAAGTATGCTTGATTTCCAACAGAAATTGGTATTTGAAATTATTAAATTTTAATGTCAGAAATTTTAAAAGATAAGCTAACTTCTGCAATTTCAGTGGGCAGGGAAATATCTTAGACGTGAGATTTTAGTGGAACATAATATAGCACTCAAGCCTTGTCCACATTTTGCTTTGACTTTACACACAAGCCTAAATTACCAATTAGACTTGATCAAGAACTCTGTAGTATAAAGATGTGCAAGTAACATGGAAGTGATTATTGTCTCCCAAATTGTTTCATTTACATGAGAAGTTCAGGTTTAATCATATGTTTCATAATAAATGAATGACAAGTTAACTATGAGCTGGCAGTGTTCCCCTGTGTCCAGGAGGGCCAAGGGTATCCCTTCACTCTAAAGAGTGTGGCCAGCACGTTGAGGGACGTGATCCTTCCCCTCTACTCAGCCCTAGTGAGGCCACATTTGGAGTTCTGTATCCAGATCTAGGCTCCTCAGTACATAAAAGACAAAGAGCTACTGGAGAGGGTCCAGTGGATGGTCACAAAGACGATTTGGGGTCTAGAGCGTCTCTCTTATGAGGAGAAACTGGAGGAGCTGGGTCTGTTTAGTCTAGAGAAGAGAAGACTGAGAGGGGATCTCATCAATGCATATAAATATCTCAAAGGTGGGTACCAAGAGGATAGTGACAGACTCTTTTCAGTGGTGCCCAGTGACAGGATGAGGAGCAATGGCCATAAACTAAAGCACAAGTTCTGCCTCAACATGAGGAAGAACTTCTTTACACTGAGGATGGCAGAGCACTGGAACAGACAGGCCAGGGAGGTTGTGGAGTCTTCCTCTCTGGAGACATTCAAAATCCACATGGAGAAGTCCTTGTGTCACCTCCTCTAGGTAACCCTGCCTTGGCAGGGGAATTGGATTAAATGATCTTCAGAGATCCCTTCCACCTCTAATGATTCTGTGATTCTGATTTATGTGTAGTATCTTTTTATGGCTAGCTATCTTTTTATGAGCACAGCTAACATCTAACTATAATTTCACATATTGCTGTCTTTGGAAAGGTTAATGGGCAATAGTCTAACTTATTTTTGTACTGTCTTCAGTTTTCACCTGCGTTACACTGAGATACTTAGGCCTCTGTGCTCTTAAAATTCGCCAATTGATCTTTCTTTTTGTAGAGCTAGTTGAATTTACTTTATGTTCTGTATATATGGCAAATTAGTAAAGGAAAAAGCTCAATTGTTAAAATTTTCAGAAGTGGATAATAACTTCAGCAGTTTGCAGTCTGGCTTTTTATAGTCAGTATCCCATCTTTGGATTACTGTATATCTAAGACTGAATCCTAAATGGTTGTCATTTTTTTTACTTATGGAAGTACCTCTAGTTACAGATGTAAAAAGAGAAAAATTATCATGTGCCACTTTCCTACCTTCCATTTTGCCAATAAGCATTTACCATAATAAAAGTTTATCATTAAATGCCTTAATACATAACATTTTGGTTTCAGTTTATAGAATCAGATTTGAGGCAGAAGTTGGAACATGCCAAAGATATGTCAGAGACAGCAAAAGAGACACTGAAAGATTTCAGTACTCAGAAGATGGAGTTACAGAAGTTGATTGGTCAGATGACAGACTGGTTAACACAAGTGGAAGAGACGCTGTTAAGCTGCACACGTAAACTGGATCCTGAAGTTCTAAATAAAGTAAAGGTTGGTGCTGAAGAAAATTAATATGCTTTTTCTTACGTAGTGTTTTGATCAGAGCTTTTGTTAAGCACTGTACTTTAATTTTCATTTAGTAAAAAAAATACGTATCTCCTTCCCAGCTTCTAGAATATTAGCAAATAATACAGTGATAGTTTTTAGGTAATTCCACTAATGAAAAAAAATTCAGATTAATCAACTTCATACAAATTTTTTAGAAGATTGTAATTAATAATATGGACTTTGTTGTGACAAGAAGTGTTTTTGTTCCATTGAACTTCTTAGTTGTTACTCCAGGATATTTGCAAGTCCATTGACTCCCTTGCAATATAAGTTATGAACTTACAACTCATCACAGTAAAAGACGCTGGACCAAACTCAATTTTATCACAAACTTCTACATCAGAAGTCCTCCTTAGTCCTCATATATAGCAATTCCTTTGTCTGTAACCTAGGCTCTCTTGATTGCATGCAGTTATGCACTTCATAACATGAAAAACCACATGGAGATTTTTCAGAGTGAGAACATATTAATGTTGATATAATAGCCAATTTGCATTTAATTTTCAGACAAATGTTCCTTTCAAGTCAGATGTAAAGTACCTCTCAGTCAGAAATCCCACCAAATACCAGTGTCATATTGGATATCACATGTACTTTTCAGACTTTGCTCAAAATAGCAGTATGCCTTGAAATTTATTTATTTCTAATAGAGTAATAAATCATGAGAAACAACATTTTTCACATTTCTGTGATGGCTCTTTAGTTTCAAGGATTCATCTCACTTGGAAAATTCAGGAAAAGTGATCCATCATTGTGTCTGGGACTTGGAGGAAAGAACATACGGGAGGAGTAGGAATGCTTGAGAAAAAGAGGGTTCTTTTGTTTCTTTGCAAATACTGTACTTATGTTATAACTTTATTTTCAGGAAACACAAAAGGACCTTCAGGTTCAGCAAAGCAGCATTGACTCAATGCGTGAGAACCTCAACAGCCTGTGTCGCAAATACCATTCTGTAGACCTGGAAACTCTTGGTGGCACTGTCACTTTATTGATAAAGAAGTATGAAGCTGTGAATCTACTCTGTTCCAGAACACAGGCCAGACTGCAAGAGTCCTTGGAAAAACATTTTCTCTGTAAGTCTTCAGGCTTGTTAATACGTGCCGTTAACCCACAGGCATGAATCATTCTGGAGTCTGCCAGAGTCTCCAGTGATTTCACTTGCAATTTCAACTTTATTTTTTGTATGGAGCCTTTCAGAAAATCCTGTTACCCAATGTTCATTTGATGACAGCTGTGAAACAAAGCGTTTGACATAAACAGAATTGAACTTTAACCATTGCATATGTAATGTAGTGTGCATGTAATAATGTAACCATGTAATACACATGAAAATGTGCCTTTCCTTACTCTTAGTCTTCACTTCTTTTGTATAAGTACACTTTGTGTATTTGTCGTAAAGAGATATAACCAAGTGGAGCTGTTTATAGTGTAAAAGTACCCATCTGAAGTATTTTCTGGGCTCACTGGATAGTCACTGGAGAAAAATAAGTAATTTTAAATCTTATTTATTAAGATATTAATCTAGATTATATCTAGCATAAAATTGGGACATATCATAAACTGAAAAAGTCCATCTTTTCCTATTCACTGCAAGGGCAGCCTAGTGTGACTGTTCAAATTTGGATATTTACAGTGGAAACATCTACCTTTTTGTGAAATCAGTCTCACTCCCCATAGTCATTGAAGACAGTGAGACTTATCCTGTTGGCTTTTATGCACTGTTCCTGAAGGATAAAAGAGTTGCTTAAAACAGCTGTATAGTATTGTGGATAATGCTGTGTCTCACAAAAAAATTCTCTTCTCTATACTTTTTTATTGAATAAGATTCTATGCAAGAATTCCAGGAATGGTTTTCTGGTGTGAAGGCTGCAGTGAAAGAATCATCTGACAGGTCTGGGGACAGCAAAGCCATAGAGGCGAAGCTACAAGACTTGCAGGTATAGTGAACAAATTTAACAAAAAACCCAAAACAGAAATTAGCAATTTAGTACAGGTAAGCAACTATAAAAATAATTTGTAGACGCTAACATACTTATTGGTTCTGTTTCTAAAAATTTAACATAAAGATTGTTCAAGGAAACAATATGTACACTAGAAGGAATACAGTGAAAACTGTGTTCATGCTTCTGAGGGATCAGAATTTAATTTCTGGAAGGTTTATATGTAACTAAACTATTCTTGTTTCTGACTTTTAATATTTTTTCCTTTTTTTGCCTTCTTTCCCTTCCTTTCCCATTTTTTCTTCACACTATTACTTAACGTTTCAGATTAATACTGATATGTCAAATCTTATGTGTGTATACTTTTTATGAGAAAGAACACAAATAGCAGAGACCTATTGTAAGCAGCCCTAATTCCTGAAATGTGTAATGTCTTCAGGACATGATTAAACTGTCCAGAGAAAACCATGACTACTTTAGAATCAAAAAAGAAAATTGAGTTCTGTGAATTGTAGCACCACTTACTAACATTTTATATGAACTGTCTGCTTGGAATTGTTTCCATAGCTAGATACGGTTCTCATCTTGATGGGGAAATCGGGCTACTTCTCATAGAAGTGTTGTTTATCTTTAGTTATCAAATCTTTCATGTTTAAACTAAATTCTTTCATTATACAGGGTGTGCTGGATTCTGTTAGTGAGGGACAGAACAAATTAGATGCTGCCTGCAAGGAAGGAGAAAGTTTGTATGGTTGTTTACCCAAACCAGTTGTGGGCCATATTCAGGAACAAATAGTGAAGTCTAAGCAGAACTTCCAGGAATTTCTCAATCAGTGTCTGAATGACAAGAAGGCCCTGGAAGCTTGTGCCTCACACCTGGGAAAGTAAGTAATACCAGTAGTCACAAATGGAGTGCGTGAAATTGCCTGGCTGCAAAACTGCGGGGCAATATATGAAATTATTTCCAGTTGCTCTAGTCCTGTTTGCTTTTTTCTTTGGAAATGTTTAAGAGAAATTGAAGTTCTCTGATGAAAATGAAGTAACAGGTCTTGCTCCAAGGGTATCAATTTGGTTAAAGAGTGGAAGGTCAGGATCATATATGCAGAAGTTCTCTGTAGCTTATGCAATCCTAAATCAGCAGCTGGGACTTCAGTAATTTAAATTCCATTTCCTGGAAGAAAAAGATTTGATAAGTGTTCAAGTTCTGCATTGGGGTTTAAAGATAGTTAGGTTTTTATACAGCACGTGTCTGTTCTGTCCCATTCCAGATGAACAAAATTACTAAGGAGCTAATAAGAAAACACTCTTAAATTACTACTTAGGGCTGGAATTGTGGGAGTTAAAATATTTTCAGACCTAAATAGATTCAAAACTCTTGCTAATTGAAAACAGTGTAGCAGTAATGGGTGAAACAGCAGGATGAGATTGTGTGCCTTCATTAAAGGAAAATGTTTTCAAACTTACAGCCAGTACTTGTTTTGCTGAGTTTCGAGCACTCAAGATTGCAGTTCTCTTCTGTTAAAGAAATTGAAAACACAATGCTTCAGGTGTTCGAAGTGTCACTGCTGACAAAAAGCCCACTTTTACCCATTTTTTATTCTTGAACTGATTTGTTACAAGGTTTTGGAAAAAGCTTTCTTTTGGTCTGCTGTTATTGAATCTAGTAATAAATGAAAGCACTGTCACTTTAAATCTTGGAAGCTTCTGTTCTCCCTGTAGTTCCCATGATTTTGCTGAACATTTTTAGAGAGTTGCTGAATATTTTTAGATTGGTAGTCACTGCAGAATTATGTTTGGTGTACAACTCTTATTCTTGATGTACGAAATGGATACCCAGTCTTATGGATAAACTTCTTACTAACTTTACTCCATCTGAGAACTATTTTTAAGGGAGTATGTATCTGTTCCATAGCTTTGAAGATCAGTACAAGAAACTTGGCCTGTGGATGCATGACATGGAAGAAAGAATAAGCACAGAAGCATTAGGAGAGAGCAAGCAGCTTATTTCTGAGAAGAAGAAGGAGGTGCAGAAAGTGGAAAAATTCCTGGAAGAGTTGCTGCGTTTAAGGTATATTGAAAGTACATTTTCTAAAATACTCTCACTCTTTCCTCTGCTAAGCAACAGTAAAACTAAACTGTCTGTGAATAGAAGGTGAATCCAGATGCTTCCAGTTTTAAGGAATTTCAACGAATTCCAATATTTGGTGTTGATACATTTCTTATTAAGAAAACCTTATCATACTTCATTAATAAATGGAAACTGAAAAATATAATTTTAAAAAATAAATCTTAAAAATATTGCTTTCACAAGGAATATTTTAAAAAATAAATCTTAAAAATATTGCTTTACAAGCAATAGTGAAAATTACATTTATCATTATATCCATTTAAAAATTTTCTGTCTTTCTGTCCTGCAACACTCAGATCCAACCAGGTAGGCAGAATCCCCTTCCCATACAGCTGACTTTATAAAAGAGCTCAAATAGCATCCACATTGGCTGTGAAATCTTTCTAAAATTCAGACTTAGCCAATACATGATGAAGTAATTGCCATTTTGAGTACACAGTGTTTTTTTCAAATTCTTTTTTTATTATCAGGTTGCTGAAGATAGAACAGAAATAGTAGTTGGTTGTTCAAGCCTCACAGCATGCTAAAAACAAACACCAGTCACTCCCTATCCCCTTGAGACTGATGCAAGACATTTTGGTCTGATGCAAATTCCCTGTAATCACCGGATATCAGGAAGGGTGATCAAGTAGATTGAGGTTAGCGAGGCTGTATAAACTGGTTTTAATCCCTTTTACTGACTCTTATACTGAACCCCAGAGTCAGTGTCTAATCCTGGAAAAATTGCCTGACCTTTCCACCATGCTTTCCTACCTGTCAAAGACTATAAACTTCTTAGAAGCTTTGGCAGGTGCAAAAAGGCAGCAGTTCGTATAGAACTGCAAAATTTGACAGCTAAAAAGAAAACTAAGTTAGCTTTTAATTTAATTTGTAACACAAAGTTTTCAGTGTGATCATTCTGAGCTACAAAATCTGCATAAATGGCACTGCACAGAAGAAAAGATATTAATCAATACACACTACTTATATTTGCTTTTGGTCCCTGCCAGATAATTTTTTCTGTTGACTATGAACTCTGTCACTGGTGGAGTAGGTGATTGTGACAGCAACCAATAATTTCTGATAGTTTCTATAATAATTTATGCTTTCTGAAACTGATTTCCACTCTCATTATTTTTTTCAGGGAATCTTTTGATCAGCTGTCCCAAACAGCACAGACTTTAAATGAAGAAGGCCATGGTGCAGGGAGGGAAGTGCGTCTGGCTTCTCAACATCTCACCAATTATCAAAACATGGTCAAAAGTGTCAGGGAGAAGCTGCGAACATGTCAGCTTGCACTCCAAGAGCATCTCACTCTGGAGGAGGCATCAGAGAGTATGTGGTCATGGGTGAAAGAGGTTCAAGATAAACTGGCATCATCACAGAGCACTTTTGGTAGCAAAGCCACACTGGAAGGACGACTAACACAAATTCAGGTAAATAAAGATCAGACTAGAGATTACACATCAAGATTAATATTAGGTGTGAGCCACATCAGTAGAAAAGGTATATTTTTATATTTTATTCTTTTACAGTTATGAAGAAGCTTGATAAATTGGGATGGAAAGTATGAAAAACAGGATGAAGGTTAACAGGGATAGGTGCCAGGTATTACATTTAATGAGGAATAACAAACTACGAAAATGTATATTCAGGTCCCAAAAAAACTTTCTAAAAGAGGAGAAGCCTGGGAATAATTGACAGAGAGTCAGTGCTGTGTCTATCACAGGAGGTCTTCAAGAAGTTAGATGAACATCTATTAGGAAGATCATCAGTGTAGGAGATCCTGCCATGATTTTTCTTGAGATTTCTTCCAGCTATGTGGTTCTGTCTTATTGTGCTGTGTTTGACCTCCTCATTATCTGCTGCAATGTGGACGATATTTTAGGATGACCAATGCAGTAAAAAGCCTGTATAGCTGTGGGAAAAACTACTGCATCACTTGCATATCGTAAGGTACAGGGACTTACAAAAAGAGGTGCCTAGGAATTCATACTGGTATGACTTTCAAGGATAAATGGTGTCCACTGTTTAAAGAATAACAGCTTTCATCTCTCATCAGGTTACATTTGATATTCTGACTCATTTTGCCTCACAGGAGATCCTCTTACTCAAAGGGGATGGCGAAGTTAAGCTGAACATGGCCATTGGCAAAGGAGAGCAAGCACTTAAAAGCAGCAATGAAGAAGGACAAAAAGTGATACAAACTGAGCTAGAGACACTGAAGGATGCATGGAATGACATCATCAGTACCTCAGTGAACTGGCAAAGGTAAGATAAGACTCCTTGGAAAACATAGGTTTGCTGCCATCTTTGCTCACAGAGAGTGGTACCTTTTTGTGTGTAGAAGTACATTCATTCATTACTGGTATGCAAGGGGAAATTTACATTGTCAGAATCAATCAAAATTGCCTGGAAAAAATACATCCTAAAAAAAAAAAAGGATGAGTTGACCCTATCAGATGAATCAAATTTTTTATGAGGTGGTACTTGAAAGGGGAATTTAAAAATTAATAGAAATCATACGAATGCATACAGAGAAATATCCAGAAAGGGCTTTCTGAGTTCTTGAGCCTGTACTTGGGCAGGACCAACAACATGTGACAGATATTTGCCTACCTCTTCCCTACAAAACTCTAGGAAGGTTTCTCAATTCTGTTTTTCATTATGTTTTTTTAATTAAAAAACAAAATCCTAATATCAACTCCAAATAATCTTTCTTGCATGTTAATCTGATTTCTTCTTGTTTTAACCTCAGTGGAAATGGTAAGTTTTCGTTACTTCTATATGAGACTGTTTTATATATCTGAAGGCCTCTAAGATCTCTGTTCTAGACAGAGTAATGTTTCTCTGTTTCTCTGTACTAATACTTTCTGGACCTCTTTCATCCTTGTTTCTTATTCAGTATATTGAAGACTATCATTAGTTTGTCTATGCTTTTCTTAAAATATAATAACTGAAAGTGGACTGACCTCTTACTGTGTTTGAGACCTTATTAATTCTGCATAGTGTATCAGTACTTTCCATTCCCTCATGTAACACTCTTCTTAATCCTCTCCAGAATGACATTTTCCTTTCTTCTCAACAGTATAATTTTGTTGAATTTTGTTTATTTTACCCTCTACCTCCAAATCCTTTGCCACATTACTACACCTAGGCAGTTATACGCAATTTTTTATTTGTAGATCTGTCTGGTTTCTCCTTCCTAAGTAAAGCATTATTTTCACCATAAAATTCTATCCTTTTAAAATTTCTTTTAAGAACATCTGACATTTAGATCCTGTCATCCAAACTAGTTGCAGCTGCTTCCTCATTGCTGTCATTTGTAGGTTTTACAAGCACCCTATATTCTATCATTCCAGGCATTACTGGATAGAAATGGGCCCTTGGTGAGCTTCCGCATGATCGTGCTTCCTTAGTTCTCTAAGGAAAACTAAGAAATCAGAAAAGTCACAGATCTGTATTTTAGATAATCTGAGTGCTAGGATATCTGAGTCCTAAATATCAATGGTGGGAGCCACTGTATGAATAAATTGGATTTTTGCAATTGTAAGTGGTGCCACTTTCTTAGTTACTCCAAAATTGTAACAGAATTGCATGTAATTATATTGCATGAAAATTATAATGGGCTGTCTTCAATATGTCACTAAAATTTCAGCCAATCTTTGTCATAAAATGCTGTTTAAATTAGATTAGATGTTTGCATTTTTAGTGAAATCCTTACCACACTCTTGTCTATCATTGAGTCCAGTGGAATGAGCATTACATTCCTCAACATGAATCCCAGAGAAATATGGTGATCTACTTGGAGGAGCAATATATGTTATAAATTTTAAATGGTACTATAGATAATTTTGTTCTTTCAAAACTTGGCTGATTATCTCCTAATTGACAATAATTTCCTGGGCTGCTGGATATTTTATTACTCTGATCATAAAGAACTCCAGTAATGGTCAGTATTTTACTTTGCTGTACAGACACTGAAATGTGCTTTTAATTAATCCGAGACAGACGGATCGCTCGTGTAACCTGAAATAGAGAAGCACTTGTATTAGGTTGTACCTAGTAGCCCAAAAACCACAGGAATTCAAAATAACTTGGATGTCAATTAATATCGAAAACTAAAGCAAGATGGAGGAAAAAAATAAATATTATGCACAGCTACAGACGGTGTAACAAGGTATAAGCATACTCTTTTTTTTTTCAAAATGTTTAGAAGTTCTCATCTGCACTTTTTATGTTTCTTTTAATGTAAGCTGCCTAGATTCTGTTATTAGCCAGTGGAATGACTATCTGGAAAGGAAGAACCAGCTGGAACAGTGGTTAGAGAAATTGGATCACAAAGTGGAACAGCCTTTAGAACCGCAGATTGGTCTGAAGGAGAAGTTTGCTCAGCTGGACCACTTCCAGGCTATTGTTTCTGAGATAGAGGATCACTCTGGTGATTTACAGCAACTCATTGACAAAGCTGTGGAACTATACGAAAAAACAGGGGATGATTCTTTTGGAGATGCGGCTCAGGAAGAGCTAAAAACACAGTTTAATGACATCTCAACTGTAGCCAAGGTAAGATAAAGATCTCAATTTCAAATAAATAAAATGTTTAAGCCTTTGTATATATAGGTAAAAATTTGATTTTGTATTTTTTTAGTAACTAAAGTATTGACTGTATTTGAATCATCTTGCCTCTATTATGGTTAAATCTAATAAAAAATTTGATACAGTTTAGTAAAATTCAATGGAATGCAAAAACTGTATTCCCTGTATTGGGAATTTAAATTTCTATGGTTATTATTTTTGAAAAATGAAGGCCTTATATTTTATTCCTAGTTTCATAAATACAGCAGTATTTCTGATATTCCTAAAGATTTATTTTCCTCTAACTCTTATTCGTTCCTAGCACTTCTTTTTTTTACCTAGAAGGAGAAGAATAAAATGCCTTCCTGAGAGGCAGAATAAAATGCCTCTCTGACATATTGTCAGAAAGATAAATCCTATTGTCAAAAAGATAAATGCCCGTATTTTGTGATGTTTCAAGTCACTAAGGAGTGCACATGCTATATGGGTATTCTGTTTGGTTTCTAAGGAAAAACATGTGAGCTAACTGAGACCTTCTGCCAATCAGATGAGGACAGTCAAACAATTTGCCTCCATTCTCCCCTTCTACTGGTGCTATATTTTGGTGTGAGCAGTGTGAGCAGGGATGCAGCTTTTCTTTCCTGGGGCTCTTCTGCTTCCCTAGAAAGGCTATTTTGTTTGTAGTCAGGTGCATGTGGACATTTTCTTACCCTGTTGTTCCATAAAAATGCATTAAGATATAAAAGCTTTGAAGATTTACTTTAGATCATCTTTGTTTCGCTAGTAACCATCCATTGTCTAGTTGATCTGACAGATTCTGAGAAATTATGATGATTATTTTCAGAGGAAACAGTAGGACTTAATAATCTAACTTAGTTTTTAAAAGCATCTGTTGAATGTTGAGTTAAAAATAACTGAGTTTAACTTTTAGGTGGTTTAATCTGAAACTGGTTTCAAGACTCTTCAATCTAGATTAGAGTATCCATGCAGTAGTAAAAAGCTACTTGATTAGCTTACTTCACTTTTGGTTAGTTCTGATAAATATTCATTAGGGTTATCTCACAAGAATATAGCAACAAATCTAGTCTGTCAGACCTCAGGCAAATCTAGACCTCTATACGCTTTCACCGTTTCATAGTAAGGTAAACTGACACTCTCTAAGCTTACTTAGCTTAAGCTGAGATAGATCCAGGAAGTAGCTGTATGTCTATGTCAAGAAAAGCATCCTCCAGGATTGCAGGGCAGGTGGCTGTGGACAGCCGCCACCCTTGATCTGATGGTCAAAATGAAACTCGTCACCACAAGAACCTTTTGCACTTCTGACCACCAGAACTCCTCCTTTGTGGTCTTCCTATGAAGCATCGCTATGACTCTGCTTAGTATTTGTAGATACTTGGTGCTTCTAAATAATCTAATAAGAGCTGTGTTTCTGGTAATGGTTCTGCTTCCTGGGAGTAGTCAGGGGTGATCTGCAAAACCCTCTCCAGAGTGTATCAGGAAAAGCACGCCAGAGTTGCACAACTGCAGCATTGATATCTATTAAAAATATATATTAGACTGCGTTAGAGTATATTTTTGTGTTCATCTTCAGAAGGCCTATGTTCCTGCAGAAAATGCTTGTCCAGACCAACCCGAACCAAACCTTGTATAGTGTAGCACTATGTTCTGCTGCTACAAGCTGTACTCTATCTAGTATGCACACTATAGAGTCAAACCAGCCCTGCATACTTAAAGCCAGCATAGTATTTATGTACTTTAATGGTCTTTTTTTTTTTCCCCCCCCATCTGAATGATAGGAGAAAATGAGGAAAGTGGAAGATATTGTGAAGGATCATTTGCTCTACCTTGATGCTGTGCATGAATTCACAGACTGGCTTCATTCTGCAAAGGAAGAGCTTCACCGCTGGTCAGATGCATCTGGAGATACACCAACTATACAGAAAAAGCTGGCCAAAATCAATGTAAGATAAGTTAGCTTTCTTCTGTAATTCAGACCCTGTGCTCTAAAATAAGCCACAGTCAGACCCTCGTGGGATCTTGAGTTATCTGAAAGCAAGCTTTCTAAGCTGTGCTTTGTTTTCAACTCCCTTCTAGTATTAACAGATGGAGTAAAAGTATAATCAGACTTAAGTTAGTCACAGCACACATGGAAACAATTTACCAGAGCTGAAGCCCAGTGGCATCACAGAAGAATGTGGCTTAGCTGATTAATGAATACTCTTCTGTCCTCATCCCCAAATATGCTTTCTCCATGAGCAGAATTGTCTGAATCAAAGTCAGAAACAACCTTTTCTGCTTTGCATGAAATGGAGATGTGTAAAACAGCACAGGGATTGTCCTCCACAAGTAGAGGAGAAATGTATGGGTTGCCTCTCTGTATGTACTCTCCTTAGCCTGCATCTATTCTTAGCTATTTGAGTGCCTAAGCAGTTTGCATATTCCTGAATGCAGCATTAAAGCAGACTGCATGTTTTGCTTCTGTCTAGTGTTTACTTTTAGATAATTACACTAACAAAATTTTACTCTGCTCCTAAGCATGAGAGAATGGGCCAGTGAACTTGAATGCTATTTGAAGATTTGGGATTCCCGAGATCAAATTACATATTTGTTGTACACTCTTGAGTAGTTTGTAGTCTCCTCTGTGCTCAAACTCCTGATGATTTAAACAGGAAAGGGAGGAGATAGCAGTGTCTAACTCATAAGAGTAATAAGAGAAGAAATAACATCACTCTAGCATGCAGTGTTTGGGATGGTATTTATATTCTCCAGTTTCTTAAGCTGAGAGATCTCAAAATTCCCTTGTATGAAACATGCGAGGCTGAAATAGGACACTGTAGAACAAATTCAGCTATGGAAAAAAAAATCAGAAAAAAACCCGTGCAATCAATTTTGGAGCACCACAGGTCACGGGCAGGCTGTAAACTGCAGTTACGTTTTTAAGACTGCTGTAAGCAGCTACACACCAGCCTTTCTTATGCAAAAGATCACAACCAAGTCTTTATGTTCCCCATCTCAGCCTAAAAACGGTATTCTCAGCATCTAAACCACGTGCTTTCTTTCTCTCCAAAGCTTATGACAGTTTCAGAATCGTTTAATCCATGCAAGGCCCGCACACCTCTGTTGGGTTTTATTCCCCCGACCCCGGCGGCGGTTCCCAGAGCCGCGGCTCGGTGCGGGACGAGGCGGGAGGGGACGGG
>JAWWES010000115.1:55934637-55955439 GCA_035583135.1 Lophotriccus pileatus
GACGGGGCGGGACGCGTCCCCCGGGCGGGCCCCCCGTTCGCGGCCGTGGCGATGGCGGCCCGCGGGTTACCATGGCAATGTCTCCCCGCAGGAGCTGGTGGAGTCCCGGCAGGCCGGCGCGGGCCGGCTGTGCCGGGTGGAGGCGCTGGCCCCCGCCGCGAAGCGCGGCACCACGGCCGGCGGGTGCCAGCTGCTGGCGGCCGAGATGCAGGCGCTGCAGGCGGACTGGCGGCAGTGGGAGGAGAGCGCCCGCCGCAGCCAGGGCGGCCTGCGGGACCTGCTGAGCCAGATGGCCCTGTCGGAGCGGGAGTTCGCGGCGCAGGCCGGACGGCTGGAGGAGGCTGTGCAGCGGCTCGGCGGGCAGCTGGCCGCCTGGTCCCAGGGGCTGGCCCCCGCCGACAGCCGGCACACCGACGCCGAGGTCGTGGAGAGCTGGCGCAAGGAGAAAGTAAGGGCATGCTTCTTTTCCTAGCAGCTTCTCAGGTGTAAATGTATGGTCACTGTGGGCAGGAAGCCCCGCCAAGCGGGGCTGTCAAGTAGAAAAGTAATAAGATGTACTCGTGAGAGATGTTTCCATGAAACCCCAGCTATCCAAACTCTTTTTAAAACTGTGATCACAGTTTGCAGAAGACGTTCCCCCCTTGGCCTCTGCCCTACCAGGCTTAGCAAACGCTGCCTGGATTTTAGGTGTTAAAACGAGGGCTCGCCCCTGTGATAAAGCCAAGGAGCTGGCACACCAGCTTTGAGCCGCGCTTCCAAGCTGCTCAGTGTTTCAAGCTGGAACAGCACTTGATGGAGGAAATGTGAAGCATTTCCTAAAAGCCAAGTAAGCAACTGGAGCCATTTCTGACTTCAAACTTGTTTGGAGTGTGTTGAGCTTATACTTTCCTTCTCTTGAAATATCCTTTACACTATGCATGTTGAGATCTTGTCCAGTACATAAAGAAGTTATTCTGTAAATTCGTTAATTGCTTTGCTTTGGAATGCAGTGGAATTTAGAGAAGTAGAGGTTGTTTCTGTTCCTAATTGTCTCCTAGAAAAAAAATTCCCCATGTGTGTATTATATAAATATATATAATATATATCTATATATTATATATATATATATATATAGATACATAAATACATATATTTGCAACAGTCAGGATGCTTCTTTGTATGTTTCTTAGCTACAGTGAGCCAGAGGTGTTGATGAAAGATACAGAGTATTTCCCTTACAGGGTAGTGTTGCAATAGAACGGTTTCAGTAAAAAGAGAAAGGTGTGTGATGCCTGCTTTCTGACCTCTTGACTGAAGTCATATTCAAAAAAAACCTCAGAACACTTTCTCTTTGAACTGAGATTATTAATCTTCTTCTCCAGTATACAGGCAAAGTTATTTCTGTGGCTTCCTATTTCATGGAATTCCTTGCACAGATTTATAAAACCTGCTTGCTTGAGTGCCTGTATGTATCCATAGGATTAACAAAGCTGACATTAAATTGCAGCAAATAGTGGTACAAATACGCAAGTATATATGTTTTTAAAAAGGAAAGGAAGACATGGGATTGTCATCAACACACAAAGCATTTCTTATTTCATAAATGGAGAAGTACTAAATTCAAAGGATATTGCTTATATTAGTAGTATGTATAATGTGTGTGTACTGTAGCTATATGTAACAACACTTTATTTAGATTAGACAGTTGTAAACTTTGGCTAATGAGGAAAATGCAACAGCATCTCAAGACATAACTATGCACAACACTACTATGTAATTTTATTTATAGTTAGAGGAAATGTGACAGTACTCCTTCCATTTCTGCACCCCAGGGATAGGCTCTATTGTGAATATAAAATAGCACTGCAGCTTTCCATTTCCATTGTCCCACAGTGATTCTGTTGCCATGTAAGCCAAGGCCACAAATTAAAAATGCATTTCCTAGTTCTCAGAATTAGCAAGCTCATTCTGTTACTCTGTTATACTCAAGCTCTGTTCCCTTAGGTATGTGCAACATAAGAGCAACAGTTTCTGCACTTGGAAATCAGCAAATTATTTTGGTAATTGTCAGATTCAAAATTAGATCTAGGTGGCTGCAACAGTGTTATCAGTGTTTCTGTATGGGAAAATGGCATAGTTAAGTTTACCCTATTTTGCAAGTTGTTCCTGTTTGTTAATAGGTTATGTCTAAGGCTGTATGTCATCAGAATACGCTTTTTGTAGTTTTTGAGGTAGGTTATTTGACATTGAAAAATTGTACTGAAACCAGGCAGTTTTAAGCCTATGCTAGTGTTAAGACATGCTTTCTTTACCAAAAAAAAGAGAGCTGTTTGCATTGCATTATGGTGATTTCTGCCCTAGGCAATTTGTGACATTCTGTGTTTAAGTGATGTCCATTGTGTTGTTATTTCTAATGCTTTCTAAAAATCCGTTAAGTAGTTTAATATAAAGTATCATAAGCGAAAAGTAGTTTAAGGTTTCTTCTAAGCATCATTGCTATTACATAATTACTTAATTCAAATGCTATTTTATATGGCATTGAAACAAACTGACCGTGTATAAGTGTAAAAGTGTCTTTTAATCATTATTGAACAGATTGCTGGTGTATGAGTGGCTCAAAGAAGATAAAATCCATAATATGAATAATGTTAGTCAGAGGAGTTGTGATAATCTCCTGCAGCAAAATATTTTTTCAGACTCAGAATAACACAAAGAAGTTTTTACACCTAGTACATCTGAAATGTCTCTAGACTTAATTTTAAGGGTCTTCTCTGTGATCTGTAAATGCAAACACATTTCAGTAATGTTAATGTAATCAAGCTGTTATTATGGTCTAAAGCTCTGTTGTTCAGAGCCAACACATGCTTGTAGCTTCATTTTTTTCAAGATGGATAGTTGTGCTTTTTCTTCCTGACAGCTCTGTTACTACAAAAAAAGCAGTATAACTTTTATCTCTTTTTACTGGCCCAGAAACACATGATATAGATCTTAAAAAATCAGTTTCACAGTTCTGCAGACTTTTTCAGAAAAAGGGATATGAAGCAAGCACAAAGTTGCTTGTGGACAGCAGATACATGAGCTTAATCTGTGGTGTTTGCTCTTCTGCTATTCTTACTAAGGCTCTTGATCAGCTTGCTAGACTCCTGCTAATATTTCTTTTTACTTTTGTTTTGCATGAAGGGATATTTATTTATTGCAGAGTTAATATTTTACAGTGAAAAGTCTGCTCAGTGAGCATTTTTATCTCTGTAATGGGGATTGTGATATTTTGTAAACCTTCTACATATATTTTCGCATATATCATTACTTTTCCCAAACATCATCTTTATATATATATATATACATATATAAATGTAATATTTTATATATATATATATATATATATATATTCAGAAACATGATCTGGGGACATCCTTATCTCCCACTTCCAGGTCCCTATTCAAATCTGTCTTCATTTTTATATGATCTGTTTCTTAAGTTTGTATTGTACGCTTCTTCCAGACTGGTACTTTAGCCAAACTAATCTGTACATGCCAAACGCTCTGGCCTGCCTTCACTGCAGAATCTCTGCTGTTAGACTAAGAGGAATGTCTGAAGAATTTAGTTCCTACTGAGGCAGGGAGCCAAGTCTGCACTGCTCATTATGCTGGAGTAGCTGGCAGGATTCCTCAGTGGAGATGCTGTGGACATCAACAAGCATTGTTTTTGTTGGAATAGTTATCACACCTCTCCAAGTGACGCAAGCAAAGTCAACAAAAGAGCTTTTTTTGTTGTTGTTGGCTTAGCTGTCTCCAAAGAAAGAGTCTTTCCAGTGCAGCAATGACAGGCAGTAACCCAGTTACTTTCACAGGATTGTGAGCAGCTGTACTTTTACATTATGAAGTCGTCTGTGATATAGTTGAAGCTGATAAAATCCTATGGGTGTAAATTAACTTTCTGGATATGGTGCAAAACAGTTTTTACTGAACATGCTAAACTCAAGTCAACAGGATAATTATATTTATATAAACATGTGTCCTTTGCTATTCCCTAATTACATGTACTTTTGTATGTATGCAGTTAATTGGCAATAATATAGTTCATTTATTGAAATGAAATTTATATTTCAAAATGTACTTTGAGAACATTTTGAGCTGAGAAAGTTGAGGCATCCAGAAGTTTGATCTCTAGAAACTCATAATTTCCATAAGCTTTCCTAGGTTTGACTGCTAAAATACTCTTGAAAGTAAATATGCATAGATCATAAATTAGTTTGAATTTAAACTCCGATAAATTTTCATTCAAAAGATTTTTTTTTACACATACCAATATTCTTCATTTATTTTGTTTTAACAGGAAACATTGGATGCTCTAGTGAAGTCTGAACATATGACGGATGAGATCAAAAGTCAGTTGAATGATCTTTGTAGATTTTCCAGGGATCTGAGTACTCATTCTTCAAAAGTTTCAGGATTGATTAAGGAGTATAACAGGTATACAGTCATCTTGGTTATATCCAATCCCATATGTGTGTGGTGGGATATGAGCTGTCTTTAGGGAACCATTAATTAGAATTTTAGAATTAGAGGTATGCAGTGATTAGAATCGTTATTTTGATTTTGGTGTCAACAGAAGTTATAAAAAGTAATAAGTTCGATTTTTTTTTTTTTTTTTTTTTTTTTTTTTGTTTTTTGGTTTTTTTTTTTCGTAAGCCAGGCTATGCCACTAAACTCAGATGAAACTAAATGTATATCCATACCTGACCTATTTCAGAAACAGTACTTGTAAAAAACTGTGAGGTAGCTGCGTGTCTTATTTGTCTGAAGGAGGAACAAGCTACACCAGCTAGTTATATATTTTTCTTCATTTTGTCCTTCAGTTTACTTTTCCTTGAAACAAGAACTAGCTAAGGGAGGTAGCATTTACTTGCTTTCTGACTTTCTCTCAGGTCACTCTACCTGATTTACTTTGGAGTGTGACACCTGCATTTCAGACACAGGGTTCTGTTGTTTCTTGCAGGAGATTATAGTTTCTGCCTTCTGTAGCTGCAGAAGAAGGGTGTGATGTCTCAAATTGATCTCTTTTAACATTGTGGACTTAACTGAGCCACAGAAATCGTCACTGTGGTTCTGCACTCTGTCCCCAGAGAGAGAAAAGGGCTTGCAGAATCTGTTCATACTTAGGTGCTCTGAGTCACTCTCTGGAAACACTTATACCTGTCATTTCTGTGACAGTTATGTCCCAATTTACATGCTTCACTTTTAAGAACTGAAAGCTTCTAATGGATTTCCTGGTGCTTCAGTTAAGTGCATAAATTTGGTAGGAGGAATCCAGGTTAACCTAACCTTACCATTGTATTTCTGAGAACTAAATAATAGCATTGTCATCTAACAGAGTCCTGCCTTTCCTCACTCCCTCCCTTGCTCTCTTCTTCTTCCCTGATGCGATAACCAGTCTCTGCCTGCAAGCTTCAAAAGGATGTCAGAGCAAAGAGCAGATCTTGCAGCAAAGATTTCGGACTGCTTTCAGGGATTTCCAGCAGTGGCTGGTCAATGCAAAAGTCACCACTGCCAAATGCTTTGATGTGCCTCAAAATATCAGTGAAGCTTCAGCAAATCTGCAGAAAATACAGGTAACTCTCTAACAGTAAAATACAAATGTAAGGAAGACCCAGTGAATTTCATATACAGCTCAGATCAGATTGTTTGATTAATTACTATTTTTTTTTAATTACTATTTTTTTGTTGATGTTGTTGTTGTTAACACTGAAGGTGGTTAATTGCAAGGAAATAAATACTCTTTTTCTTTGTTAATCTATATTGTTTAGTGTAATTGTTGGGCTACAATTTGTAAGTAGTCATCTCTCATAGTAGCTTTGTAGTTTTCCTTGTCCGTTTTTGATTTGCAATGGGAAAAATTATGTTTTAAGTGGGAGACTACTGTAAAATCAGAGTGATATCAGATTTGGGTCTTAGTACCTGAAACTATTTCACAATTATGCAAATATTTTTTCTCATGTATGAAAGTGGAGCCCTTATGGTCCAGAGTTAAATTCTATGCAGTGGAAGTAGGCACTTAAAAAGTATATTTTTCGCATAAAGCTAAAATAAGCCCAAACCGTTTTGTAGAAAGGAGTGTCAATTGGAAGCTTATTTTAATAAATCAATTGAAAGAAATACTTCTATTAATAGAATAGAACTCTAATTTTAACTGAAAATAGCAAAGAAAGAATTATATAATGCAACTGTTATACCTTTAAATTAGGCAGTATAACAGAAGAAATTCATATCTGGTTCTCAGAAAATAGCAAAAGCCAAATCATTTCCTTCTCCTTTTGGTAAATTCACTTTGCCTTGCTAAAGTGGTTTACTTAAAAGAGCAAAAAATTACATATTAATATATCAAATATTTGACTACATCATAATGAGAATATCTTCAGAGGAAATATCAGGGGGAAAAGCCCTGGTAATTTTTTATATTAAATATAAATGTTTTAGCAAGGTTGCAATTTTTTTTCAACAGTGGTAAAATTTTTTTCTTTATCACCACAGCCCCCTCATAGCATAAGACCTTACCTTGTTCTCCTTCTTCCTGAAAGCTGCTTTAGATGAAATAAACTTTTTTTGGACTGCTTTAGGATTTCTGGAGATGTCTTGGTAACCTATATAAACTTTTTTTTTTCTTGAAAGTTAATGTTCTGTCTGTTAGCACATTTGACATAATTAAGTCACAAGGCAAGTATATCTTAGATTTTAATATAGCTAGAACTTAATCCATGTTATCTCAAAGCTAACAGACCTTTGCATTCTCTGCTAAGACCTCTAGTGTAACACAAAATCAGAACCTGACCTAGTAATTTTGGTATCAAGCCTGTTACTCTAGAGGGTGGCTGTAACCTTATTATTATGGATATGAAACTACTTGTGTATTACATAATCATAATAGTAACAGTTTAAAATATTGCTGTTCAAGACTGCTAATTTCTTTTGAGTCCTAAGTGCTCACAAAGTTTTTTAGTAATTACAGGTTATAAAAATTTTGTGCCAATAAACTGGAATTTAAAAATCTGTTTCTTTCCTTACATATCTGTATAATTCTTGCACACGCTCTTTTCCATACACTTCTTGCCCTCCAGCACTGTGCAAGATTTCTGTTAAAAAAAGAATACTTTCAAACAGGGAAAGTAAATTAAGGGTACAGAGGCATAGATTGGACATTGCTCAGTGTCTGAGCATCAGCCCACACCCCCACATGCTTGTGTGAAAGCCAGCATAGGTGGAGCTTTCCCATGGGCAAGGCTTCAGTCCTGTGTGTGCCTCTGAGTGGGCCCCTGTGTTACCTCTGCCAGGATACTGGTTCACTGAAATGAAACTTTTATCACTTTCTGTACCATGGATATTTAAAGTATAATACCCAACTAAGTGACCAGTAACTGTCTCATGAAATACAGAACAAACAGATGATCCTAGAGTCTTATATATACATTATTGAGACACATGGCATTCCTGGGTTAAGTAGCTGTTACCTGTAAATCCCATAAATACCACCAATATTGAAATAGAATATACCTAAAGATGTGTTAGCATGTTAACAAGCAGAAACAGTAAACTCTTATCCCTCATAAATTTTCTGGGACCTTGCCTTTATTGGGACCCAAAGTTCACCAATTAGCTTCTTTTATTATTATTTTTAGGACTTCTTATCGGAAAGTGAGAATGGGCAACAAAAGCTAAACCTGGTAGCATCCAAAGGAGAACTGCTGTGCTCTGTTTTACCAAAGGAAAAGGCTAAAGTTATCCAGGACAAATCTGCTACTGCTAAAGAAGATTGGAAAAATTTTATCACCACCCTCCACCAGAAGAAATCTGCATTGGAGGTATTGAACCAGTGGGGAAAGACTGGATCTAAATTTCCTCTTTGCTTCTGTTTCAAACAGCACAGCTTAGATTTTGTATATAGCTGTAAGTTTTTTTGATGTGACAGAATTAATATGTAACTGTTTTCAAGAAGTCTTATTCTTCTGCTTACATTTTACTTTTGTTTGCTTCTATCTTTATGACCTGAATCCACTTTGATTTAAATGAAATGTTTCATGGAGAAGGCTGTTGTTTAGAATCAAAGTTGGCAACTGCTCAGATTCATCAGTCTTATCAAATATACTGGGTTACTAAAAAACATTTTCTTGTTGAAGAACTGTTTCAGCACAGGTTTCTGCCACTGTTGCTGATTGAATAGTCCCAGAAAAGTGTGTAAATGTTGTCTCTCTTATTGCAAATAGGTGAAATATACCTATTTATTTGAGGAACTTTTTAAATAAATTCCAGCGCCTTTCTCTGTTCAGAACTCACAATTCAACCAGCAGATTGTGAATATCTTAAAATCATAGGTTTTAAGGTCAAAAGATCTTATCTGGAATTCCCTGCATAGCGTAGGACAACTAAAGTTCACAGGCATTCTGATTCCAAACCAATGCTGCCTAGACAGCTGAGAAAGAGTTTAAATACATTTAATGTGTTATGTAGGAAAGCATTTCAAAGAAAATTCTTGAGTAGCAAGGATTTACATTTCTTCCTATCAGGCTTGCCATGGAAAGAGGATGTTCTCAGAGGTTAGTCTTTTTGAGTCAAGCATTACCCAATCTTACAGGCTTAGTTTTTTATTCTGATGTTTAAGTGATAAGGGTATATCTAAAAAGAAAAGTAAATATGTCTGGGGTTAAAAAATAAAATAACTAGGGCACAGGATCTGTGCTGTTCAGGTTTCTATTCCGTATGAATTGTTTCTGATGTTCTTTTTTTAACTAATGCAGAAAAAGCCTACAAGAAAATATGCAGGCATTGAAGGAATGCCTACATATGCCTTTAATGCACACATTTTTATGACCAAAATTTTACAGTAAAAGGAATATAACCAGAAGTGTTCTCCCAGATTGGATTGAATTTAGTCAAACATCACCTAGAGATAATGGCAGCCCATTTAAGGAGGGTTCAGTGTGAATGACTGCAGTCAGTTAACTCATACCCCAGATTAGCCTTTCTTCAGATTGCCTTAGTTATGTTAGTTATGCTTAGATTGAGTCAAATCTCTTAAGATCTGTAAAGCTTTCCATTCAAAGGAAATTTGCTTCAGCCTCCCCTTAACTGTGCAGTACATTGTTGCCTCTGTTTTGCTTTTTGAAAGTGTGCCCTCTCAGACTTTTATTTCAGTATCTGTGGGATAGGAAGAGGCAGAGCTGATGTAATTTGTTTGAAGAGTTGTCTATAATTTGCCTGCGATTACATATCCTTTTTGTGTACTTGATCTCTGTCTTGTGCATTAGTTATGTCCAGTGCACTGAGAATATGCATAGAATTTTGCATGTCTTCCCAGAACTTAAAGATCCAGATGAAGGACTTTGAAGCAACTGCTGAGCCTCTGCAGGAGTGGCTTACCACAACTGAGAAGATAGTACAGGGAAGTAGCAGTCGGCTCCATGATCTTCCTTCCAAGAGGAAAGAACAGCAGAAGTTGCAGGTGACTTATAAGTGTTTTTAACACAGCCAGACTTTACTGTCCCATCGTCTTGGCCTCATTGTTTCCTCACACAAGCTTCATCATTCTGGCATCCTGACCTGTAAATAAGATGAGAACTGGTTTCAAGGTTTGCTGTTGATGATCCTGTTCCATCAAGTTTTGCATCTCCACGTTTCTTTGTCATACTGCTTCATTGCTGTAACCGTATGGTGTGCCTTTCTCAGCAAGTTTGCCATATGTCACTTCTATTTTTCATGGCGCCTTCATGCTTCTCTATTTCCAGCTTACTTGCACCCAGTCTTAATATTACCATGCTTCTGCTTTACAGTCTGTCCTTGAGGAAATAAGCTGCCACGAGCATCAGCTCAACAGGCTAAAAGAGAAAGCTCAGCAGCTGTGGGAAGAACAAGCTGTCAGCAAAAGCTTTATGCGCAGAGTGTCTCAGTTGTCTTCTCAGTATCTTACTCTAAGCAATCTGACAAAGGTAATGCACCCAGTGTGTGTGCTTTTAAGCAATTCCTTTGATGTATGCAGCAAAAAATAAAGACTGAAACGTGAAACACTGCAGTTGTCTTGCTTGTCTGCTCTGTGGTATCTGATCTGTTCTGTCTTTCACATTGACTTTTAGGAGTGGAAAGTAAGAACTGTCAACAAAATGTAACTGAGATTTATTTTTTTTTTAGTATTTAAAAGTATGTTGATTAAGAAGTAAACCTCACCTGATTGTACAATAATTGTATTTGATTTTGATTATTTTAAGCATTGAGGACATTTTAGGTTTGTAATAAGTGGCACTTGAAAGAGGTATTATTCAAAAATGAGGGAAGGCTATTTTTTTTTTTTTTGGAATATATGAAATGCAGAAAAGTTATTATTTCATTTTGCCCTATAGTGATGATTATTTGTATTTTAAGTATCTTCATCTGAAAGTAACAGATTGGTCTTCTAAAAAAGTTACCTCCTAGATTGGTTTTGAAGGTTCAAGGGCAGGCATAGACCAAATTCTAAAGTACCAGGCCAAGAACTGAGAGTTTACCCTAACTCTTTTTTTGAGTGGCACTTGACACACTTCATCACTTCTACCATGTCTATTGTGTAGAGAGATAAGAATATCATATAAGGACTCTTACATTCTGCAAAGTTCACATCATGAAGGAGGCTTGATATGGAATTAGGCTTACAGTTGCTACAATAATAAGAATGATTAAGTATATAGGAAATATGTTTTGGAATAACAATTCAATTCAGAACGTCTTTGTGTTTGGGGGGGATTGCTACTTTGTCAATTTCTACATTTGCTTACATTATAAAGCATATCTGTGACTTCATAAAAATGATTGCATGCATGGCCATAATAAATTTTCATGTCTGCAATGAAAATGAGGAAGTGAAATATGCATGAGTTACAAATATAGGCTTATGTGAACAGAACTTGTAGGAGATGACAGGATGAGAAGAAGAAGTCTAAGGCAGAGGACATATATGATCCAGCCTATGAGAGAAATCCTGAAATTCTTTGGATAGGTGTGGAAGCTTGAGAAAGATCCCTCTCAGTAACTTCTTAAGCCTGTTTCACTGACTTGACTTTACTTCTGTCGCAGTGTGAAATACACTCTGCTCTGTATTCCTGTTCAGCTCAAGCCTTTTAGCAATGTAACTTGAGCATTTCTTTTTGGTTTGTATGAGTGTCAGTGATTTTTCAAAAGAATGGTTATACTAGTGGGAATCACTGAGGAAAACAGGCCTGTCTTTTCCAAATATGAACAAAGTGATGTTGCTGCAGTGGCACAGCTTCATAGGCTTAAGTCTTGTGCACTGGCAGACTTCACAAGTTATCTTCCAGTGCAACAGTGACGTGGAGTTTAGATGTGATTTACCGAATGTTTACAAAAACAGAAAACTGAAGCTTTAAATTTAGAAAACAAAAAAACACATTTCTGAATTCTTAATTTGTATTTTGTGTTTGGACAACTCATTAGCGTGTGCACATATGCAAAATGCATTCCATGCTCAAGTGTACTTGTAATTATCAATGTATAAAGCAAATTTCTGAGTATAGTTTAAGAGACTCATTCTAAAGTCCATAAGTAGGTATGGGGAATAAGCCATCTTTTAAATACTGTTGGTGCTAACTGCTGTATGAATTGCAGGAGAAAATTTCCAGAATGGATAGGATCGTAGTAGAGCACCAGCAGTTCTCACACAGTGTCAAGGACCTCCAGGACTGGGTTGCTGATGCAGTTCACATGCTGGATTCCTACTGTCATCCCACTGCAGACAAGAGTGTCCTGGACAGCCGGATGTTAAAACTAGAGGTATGGAAACAAGAGTCCAAAACCTGTTCTTTTTTGGTCTATAAGAAGAATACAAATATTGGATACTTAGTTGTTGCATATTAGTTGCATATGACTGTTGTTCAGACACTGATTTTCAATTTATTGAAAAATAACTCTTTGTAGCAGAAAGAGCTCGTTGTTAGAATTTCCATGAAAACTTCCCTGTCAACTAAGATTTTTTTTAATAGCCTGAACCTACCCTTTGAAAGTCACTTTTGCCTTGTTGAAGCCCAGTTATGACCCTACAGTCCCTCTTCCAACTGATTGTACAAGCTGCTAAATAGGATCAGCTCGTATTCATTAAAGCCAGTTCAAATATTCATGACCAGTTAATGATTAAAATAAAATAATATCCACTCATTTTTTAGAGCCTGCTAGCAGTGAAGCAAGAAAAAGAAATCCAAATGAAAATCATTCTGACAAGAGGAGAATCTGTTCTGCAAAATACTTCTCTGGAGGGAGTACCAGTGATTGAAGGGCAGTTGCAGAACTTGAAGGACAGCTGGGCTTCTCTTCTGTCTGCTTGTATCCAGTGCAAGAGGTAAAAAGGGCAGGAGGTGTATATTGATGCTTAGCAACAAAGTGCTGCCAAAACTTTTGAAAAGTAATTCCCAGAATTTTATTATTACAAGTGTCAAATTCATGTAAAATGACTGCATGTGCCAAACACTGCAGGTCTAGAGGCCATAAGTGGAATATTCATTTGAAGTCGAAAAGGGGAGGAATCTAAACTTTGTTAACACTTATTGTCAATATACTCTTAAAACTGGATTCCATGTTCATAATGTTGTTATGTATTTTACTTCGTGTTGCACTTGATGACTTGAAATCTTCTCAGAAATAAGAAGATCTTGTCATGGACATTAATGGTTGATCTGTCAAGATCCTATGTTTTTCCACTTGCTAGCATTTCACAGAACATACTGTTACAGCGGTGTCTGATAGTGACGCTCCTAGTGATAGAATAAAGAAATATAGGGAAAAAAAATGTAGTCTTCTTTGATGGAGCATCAATAGTTGCAAATATTTTAAGTTAAAAAGCCAAAGATAATTAAACATTAGAATGCAGCAACTTTTGAATGTATACAAAGGGATGTGTATGTATGTGTCTTACTCTTTCAGTTGCAATTAATTTACTAAACCTAGAACGTGTCAGCTAACTTACAGACCTCCTTAATATTCCAAGTTTGGAAAACTTAATTTCTCTTTATTAGCCAAAAAATGCTCCTAGTTAAAACCTGTAGAATTTTAACAGACTACATAGTTTCTGATGCATCTGTCTCATAAATATAGTCTAGAATACCTGTATTTGACTGTATCTCACCACTTAAATAGCATGGGAACCTCCACTATCACAACAAATATGTATTTTTAAATTACAGTCAACTGGAAGGAGCTCTATCCAAATGGACAAGTTACCAGGAAGATGTTCATCAGTTTTCCAGATGGATGGATAAAGTAGAAGCAAGTATGAATGCTTCTGAAAGGCAGTATGCTGAACTGAGGGAAAAGACAGCTGCCCTTAGCAAAGCCAAGGTGTGTTTGACTTACAACAAACCAGCAACAAGCCCATATCGCCTTATAAGCAACAAAACACCTGTGTATCAGCAAGATTAATCCATGATCTTGTTTTAATGCTGCCCTTTGTGTGTTCTTCTCTCTCTATTTTGCAGCTACTCAGTGAAGAAGTGTTGAGTCACAACAGCCTGTTGGAGACGATTGAAGTGAAAGGAAGTGGGATGGCTGAGCATTACATTGCTCAGCTTGAACTCCAAGACCTTCAGGAGCGGTATAAGTTCCTCAAAGAAAGAACAAGGGTACAGTTTTTCTTGATAGCACTCCTTGTTTAGTTGGCAAAAAGGAATGAGTGTTTTCCTTTATCATTTATTTTACAGTTAAATGAGGAGTAAGAGTTTGGGGACAGCTGTAACTTATTGCAACAGAAAGCTATTACGGCAATTAATAAATATGTCTTTGTTACCACTGAGCTTCAGATTTTTTCAGAAAGGTTCTACAAATCTGAAAAAAATCAGGAAGAATAGTCTGAGGTAGTTCATATCAAAATTTTTATTGACTTCATCACAGATATAGCTTTAGCCATTGTGACTAAAAAGTTGAAAAAATCTTTGAACCTGTGATTTGTGTATGTTTGCAATAAATGTTACCAGTCAACCATGGGATTCACAGGCAGTTGACAGCTACAAAGGCTTATTATTGACCAGAAACCTTAATAGCAAGTAGACTGTCTATAAAGACACAAGCATTATAAGTGCTACATTTACTGGTAAATATAAGTATGGTATATCTGGAAGAGATTTGGGCACAGACAGATAAAGATCAGGATCGGTTTTATAAGATACAAGACAAAGAAGAAATAATAAAAGACCTGGTGGTAGATTTAAAGCTGGTTCATTATCTTCAGTTAACCCAAATTCTTTTGTGATAATTAAATAATGCCTAATAGACAGCCAACTCTTCTTCAGGACAGCAGTGTAGTAAAATTGAATTTTGTTGTCTCAATGATGCCTTTGTCATGTAGAAAGGGCCAAAATTCAGTTTTTAAAACACAAACATTATTTTGTGGTCCTCTCTTCCACAACTGCCTGGAATGCCATGCAAGAATCACAGAATATGTTGAGTTGGGAGGGACCCACAAGGATCATTGAGTCCAAACCTTAGCCAAGACAGGTCCATCCCCAAGAGTCATACCATGTGTCTCAGAGTATCTTCTTTTCTTTTGACCTTGTGTGAATAAAATTGCTCAAGTTTTCCAGAAAGATATGTAAGTCCTGGGAAGTGCTAGTGAATACCTAGTATTCCTGTTGGCACAGGGATCCTCTAGCCATTACCTTTTCTCTTGCACAAAGCTATACAGACTGCCTATATTTGCTCAGTTTGAGCAACAGCATGGGAACAATGAGAAAGGAATGATAGTTCACAGAGGCAAGAATTCTATACCTCTTCCTCATGCAGTAAGAAGCTTTTTTCTCTTCCCATCTAATATCCCAAATGATTGGTCTTTGCCATTCTCAGCTGTAGTGATGATGTTAGTGTCAAGGGTACATTCAACTCTTAGGAAGAAATTGGAAGTTCAAAGCAAATAGCTGGAAAGTGAGGAATGGTCAAATCCTTTAGTAAGCCTTTGGCCATGTGGGAAACCTGACAAGATTCCCCAAGGGTTTGTGGTCCAAGCCTGAGCAGACCAAGACCTGTAATTTCCTGCAGCCGCTGTCAAGAGGCAAAAGAACTGGTCTCTCTTTCCTCCTTCCCACTTCTGGGCATGGATAGGCCTTGTAAAAGATGGCCAAGATGGCCTTGTGACAATAGTTTTGCTTTCTTTCTCTCTCCCACTAGACAGACCTGTTAGAAATAAAAGATAAAGCAGACAATAGGTTCGTGGCTGCTTTTTTTGATAGTGTTTATCTTCTTATGAACCTGCTGCCCTCAGATGCAGGCTGTCTTGCCTCCCTCAGAACTTGATTCCTCATTCCCATAATTTCTGAAAGGATGTGTATTACATGTATATTTTTCTTGCACTTAGAAAGACTACTCTTGTGCTAATATATGACACCTTTCCTTCTGTACCCCAGATATAGTAATATTTTAATGCTGGGATGTGAAATTACTGTAACTTGCTCATCCACATACACTGAAGAATTGTAGTCTGTTTCTTACTGTGTTCTGTAGGAACTGTCCACAAAGAGCTTGGGTAGTCTTCAAACCTAAGGTAGTAGATACTCTTAATAGAAAATTCTTATTCAATGAGCAAAAAAAAAAAAAATCATGCAAAATGAAAAATGCAATTTCTAAGCTCATATGCTTATTAATCAAAGAATCATAGAATATGCCGAGTTGGAAGGGATCCACAAGGGTCGTCAAATCCAGCTCCTGGTCCTGCACAGGACCATCCCCAAGCATCACACCATGTGCCCGAGAGTATTGTCCAAATGTTTCTAGAACTCTGTCAGGCTTGGTGCTGTGACCACTTCCCTTGGGAGCCTCTTCCAGTGCCCAACCACCCTCTGGATGAAGAACCTTTTCCTAATATCCCACCTAAACCTTCCCGACACAACTTCAGGCCTTTCCCTCGAGTCCTGTCACTGGTCACCAGAGACAAGAGATAAGTGTCTACCCTCCTCTTCCCCTTACTTCAGCAAAGCTAATTTAAATTGATGTAAAAATCAAGAAAGTCTCTTGCTATTAGAAACTAAGCTATTATATAAAAGTAATCCCAGATCAAAACTAAAATCTCAGAAGTCACAAACTTATGTGAAGAATCTTTTAGGATAAGTATCTGTACCCCTGTAAGTGCCCCCTCTTTCCCTGTAATTGATTAAACCATCTTCAGAGTCAAAGTACTCTTGAATTCTAGGAAAGCTCAGCATCAAATACAAACTTTTCCCCGTAATGGATTTCTGGGTTTTATGTTTCTTTGGTTTGATGATGCACTAAGATACGTATACATATCTGTAAATATTTTAATAAACAGGAGGCAGTAACAAAAGCTGAAGGACTTCTTACATTACATCAAGAGTACCAAAAAAATTTGAAGGCCTTTGAAGTATGGCTGGAGAAGGAAAAGGAAAAACTTGACTGTTTGCCACACCTTGATGGTGGTGCCCAGGAGCAGGAGGCAACACTCCGAGATTTACAGGTACATAGTGTGTGACACCCTAAGTAAAACCAAAGAAAAGAAAAGAAAAATTCTACTTGTAAAATAACAGAGTAATATTAATTGCCAAACTGAAATTGTATCGAGAACAACTTGCAATCACATTATATGTGAGCACTTTGCTGCTCAAATTGGTTCCAGTGAAGTTCGTGGAAATACTGTTGCTCATTTCCAGGAAGGTCAGGGCTTGAATGAAATCGCTAGGCATACTAATGCTTTCTTGAAAGTATTGAATTTGCATTGGATGTTGGTCTACCTCTTCTTTTCCCTGTGTTTCATGAAATATCAAAAGTATTTTCATTGGCTTTTCATGTTTTATTGCTTACAGTACAGATGTACCTACTTTCAGGCAGTTCCAGTCATGTAGGCTAGCTCCCATGGTGAGGTGGGAAGATTATTACTCAATCACTTTAGTGACGCTGAAAGGTGAACCTATAGTACTTCAGTAATTCCCCAGTTATTATCTTAAGCTGACTTAAAATACTTTAATGTCTGTTGCTGAAATCTGTACTTGAGATGTGAAATGTTTCTTAATTTATTCCAGATACTGAGGTTTTTGTATGATCAGGGACGCTGCATATATTTCTTCTTATTGTAGTTTACTTTACAAATACCCATTTGTATGGGTATTTTGAAAATCTGAATATATATCTCAAGTGGAAACTAAGGCAAAATACAATTGTTTTTTGTTAAGATAATTTCCTTGTTATATTTTCTAATAAAATTTAATCTCTTCGTACTTTTAATTAAGTTCTAATAAGCATTAAAATGCAACATATCTGGAAAAGGGTACCAAAATTATTTTGGAGTGTTGTCTCAAACATATGTTAGAAGTAAGAGGTTTGTTTATTTTAAAAGACTGAAGCCTCTATTTTTAAACAGATTCAGTTGTAGAATCAGTCTTACAGTGTGCTTGCCACACCTGGAAAGTTTCGAATTTAAGGCTGTGGGGAATGGGTTGCATCCATTACGTACTGGCTTGGGCATTTAATGTTTCAGGACTAATAAACTTAGCATGAAGGGAAAGAATTTAATGCATGTTTTGTCCATAATTTTCTGCAGTTCACTTATCAAAAATAGTGATATTTAGTTTGCTTTATAAGTGAGCATGCTGTCACTTGTGTTCTTAGAGACAAGACTATATATAACGTATGTTTATGCATAGATAACTAAAGACAATGCCTAGCTGTTTTAAGTAGAACCAAAGGGGTTTCTGCCAGGTGTGAATTAAAGCTGTTAATGTAGGGTGTGTAACTGTAACTCTGCCTTTACAGGACCTGCAGGTCCGCTGCGCAGAGGGACAAGCATTACTGAACGCTGCTGTCCATGCCAGAGAGGAAGTGATTCCCTGGGGCATTCCCCAGATAGAAGACAGAGTCCTGGAATCCTTACGGCAGGATTGGCAAGTTTATCAGCACAGGCTTTCTGAAGCAAGAAGCCAATTAAATGCCACTGTGAGCAGACTGAGGTTAATGGAGAAAAAATTTCAGAAGGTTAATGACTGGTTAACAAAGCTGGAGGAGAAAGTTGCTATCAGGACTGGGAGGCAGTCTGGTAGAGCAACAAAGGAGATGCAGCTTCAACAAATGAAGGTAAGGAATAGAGTTAAGAAATTCCTTAAACACAATAATTTGTGAGGTTCCCATGTCAATTCGTGATTGCACTGTGAAAATGAGAGATTTGCAGTTTATTCCGAGGTGGTGCCTAAAATGATGGATCCAAGAGAGCCTTGTGTCTTCTGGATCCAGGTTCCTGCCACTTTACTGGTAGAGGTATGGCTATACCGATGTTGAGGTCTTGCAGGGAGATTTGGAATTCATATGCTCTGTGGTATGTGACGATGTAACTGAGTACAAATTGGTACTGGAGTGGAAAAAAATTAATATGGTAACAAGAGTAAAATGTGACCAACTGTGTTATGAAGTCTCCACTGTGTCGATATAATAATTCTCCTTTAGTCACTGCAAGGAGAAGACATGGTTCTGAATAAACACAGGAAGCAGATTTGAAGAAGTTCAAGGTTACACTTTGCAGCCACCTTTGAAACTTCAGGTGAATTCTATAGCAAGGCCAGGTTGCATTTCTACTATTGAGTGCGGGTGGGGGAAAGAAAAAAGCATTGAATCTGCTGTAATGAAATACAGTCCACGTGGTATGAAGAAACTTCCAGCATATTTGTTACATTAGCCTTCATCAGAATTGGTTTTATTTTCCAGTTGTAAATGCATGTTTACAACCTTGTATTTGTTTTCCTTTTCAATGATTTCCTGACCTGGTTACAAATAAATCCCTGATATGTTTAAGCTGTTTGAATCAGTCATATAAGCTTGCTAATTTCTTTGTCATAGAAGTGGCATGAAGACATTACAATCTACAAAGATGATGTAGAGGAAGTTGGGGTATTGGCTCAGCAAATACTAGAGGAAAGTCTCACCGCAAGTAGTATGGGAAGTCAAGCTACACAACTTACATCTCGCTACCAAACTCTTCTTCTTCATGTCTTGGTAAGTAATGAACATTAACTTATTGTAACATCATACATTGTCAGTTAAGAAGTAAATATAAACAGACTTTTTTAATTAGACTTTATCAGAGTTTGTTCATCACTGTAGACTCAATAATAGAACATTCACATATATATTCATATATACACACACATATGTTTCATTGGATTAAATGTATTACAGAAACATAATCAGGATATTGCAGTATAATGACCTGTTACTATCTTTTCTGATAGCTTCAGTAGAAAGATTCAGAATATGTTTAAATGCTAATCAACCTCTAGAGAAATATTTTCAGGTTCTCACTGATTCACACAGGTGTGAAGAAAATTTAAATTGGTAAGGTACAGTCTTCAGGTCACTGTAAGTAGTAATTGCCTCATAGTACTGTAATCACAAGTCACAATTCAAAGTTCAAAATGTAAGTACATTTTCAATGTCCAGAATTAACTCAGTTTTAACATTAACGATTGCTATATGTACACCCTGACAAGACCCCTGTAAGAATGATCCACTATTTATGAAAGCACTCAAACCTATGTGTTTAATCTTTGTATAACAGATTTTATTAATAAGTAGCAATTTATTGTTGTCTTCAGCCAATAGTAATGATAAAAATCTGGGTGATCCTTGTTTCTTCCCCCTACCTTCCACATTTGTTTGAAGGAGCAAATAAAGTTTCTGGAAGAAGAAATACGCTGCATGGAGGAGTCAGAATTGTCTTTTAGTGCTTACACGAATTGGTATGGAGCTACTAACAAGAACTTCAGAAATGTGATCACCAAATTTGATGTGGTTGATAAAACAGCACTGGAGAAAAAAGTGCAGAAACTAGAGGTACAGCTTTCTCAAATGCAGTTTTTGTTTCTGTTTGTCAGAAAGAGGCTATATTTTAACATACATCTTAATAGTCACTCGAAATTCTGACTTGCCTAGAGAAGCTAATGGGATAAAGGCCACACAGTGTAAAACTTTCTGTTCTCCTGTCGTATACACATTAGATCAGTTTGGCTGTAGAGGTTGTAATAATCCTAAATAATATAATCCTATCCTTCCATAAGACATACATATGTGTTTTGTGCAGATTAAAACTTAAAATAAATTCCCATTGCAAGTATATTTTTCTGCCAATATGCACTCTGGCAAGAAGTGCTTCCTATTTCTCCTCGTTGAAACAGTAGTAAAACTCACATTTTATCTCATAGTTGTAGATGATCTTTTTGTATGTCCCTGCAGCTTAAGCTGCTTAAACATAATACACTAAGGGAAAGCTTTCATCTATTCCAGAATTTGGAGTACGGATTCTCTTCTAAGAGCCCTCAATTTCTCTGTTTATCTTCACAAGCCCACTGCAGAACAGAAGTATTTGCTTTATCTGCTTCCTTCTATCTTACCACACCTTAACTCCAGGCAATTTTGTAATGAAAAGTCCACTTAGTTTCCTTAGCAATTTCATTGGTATCCTTAGCAAAATTAAAAAAAATGGTGTTAGCCTCTAGATAATGGAACTACAATGGATTAAAAATAAAAACAAGGCAAGAGTTTCCATACATTCTCTGTGAACCAACCTTTCCTTTACAGCTGCTATTGAGTGATATGGACATAGGCCACAGTTTACTGAAATCAGCCCGGGAGAAGGGGGAACGAGCTATAAAATACATGGAAGAAAATGAAGCTGACCAGCTAAGAAAAGAAATTGGAGATCATGTGGAACAGCTTGAAGAGCTGGCAGGCTCCATCAGGAAAGAGCACATGACTTCAGAGAAGTGTCTTCAGCTGGTAAAAGAGTTCTCAGACAAGTACAAGGCACAGACTCAGT
>JAWWES010000115.1:55955539-56032816 GCA_035583135.1 Lophotriccus pileatus
CCAGGATTACAGATGTTTCACGAAATGTGTACTGTTTCTGGCTAAGGTGGAGCTAACTCTCCTCATAGTAGCCCATATAGTGCTGTGCTTTACATTTGTGGCTAAAAAGAATTGTGTGGACAGACAAGTGTTTTGGTTATTGCTGATGAGTATCTACATGGCATCAAGGCTTTCTTTCTGAAGCTGCCCACTACCCCTGCTGGCTTCCCTATTCAAAGTCATATGTCATAGCTGTGTGCTTGCTTCCTGCATGTTTGAGGAGTTGGTATCTCACTGTCATTTGGCAGATACTGGCATATGCCATGCTGTCTGTGTGTGTACCAGTGGCCCAAGGACGTGACAGGTCAGATTGCTTACTCTTGAGAGTGCAGTGTTAGGCACTCATCTGCACACAGTCTCATTAAGGGGATGGATTTGGTCATACTTTCTCACCTATTTTCAGAACTTGTTCCTCTGAACAAATTTTATCCCTAGCACTTGCCCCTTCACATGTATTAACTCCTTTTGGTTCAGCAGCTCGAGATTGTCAACCGTCCTGCTAGCCACTCACAAAAGGAGCAATTGTTTTTAGATGCATGCAGACTTGTCTCAGGGCATGGCTGAGAAACATAATTCTGTACTGGTAAACAAAGCTCCTCTTTTCTGGAAAGGATGATATATACCATAATAGAGGACTGTGCTTCAGATCAGAGGGAAGTTAGTGAAATACATCTTCAGTGATCAATAGATATATTTTAATTCTTGCTTGCATTGTAGTCCGTACAACAGAGTGTTCTGTCTCATGAACCTTCAATAAAGTCAGTGGTTGAAAAGGGAGAGGCACTTTTTGACCTGGTGAATGATGTGACTCTAAAGAACAACATTCAAGACCTTCAGAACAGTTACCAGGAACTCTGCAGCAAAATAAAGGTAAAAAGTCAGGAATAAAACTCAGGCTCTTTCAAATTTTCTGTATTTTTGCCCCTCTTTAAGAAGTTAGTAAGCTATTTCATGCTGCCATGTCTGTACACAGAGCCAGGTACCTTTAATGGCTTCTGATGTTTTGTTACGTTTTTTGGTTGGTTGGTTGGTTTTTTTGTTGGGTTTGATGGTTTTTGTCTGTTTTTTTGTTTGTGGTGGATTTTTTTTGGGGGGGCGTGGGGGGCTGACAGGAGCAACAGGCAATTCTTGAATATGGATGAAACTACCTCAATATATTTAACAGAAGTAGCTGAAATGAATTTTGAGTGTGGCAGGTGGAGTCTTTGTACTTCATAGCGTTAAGGAGAAAGGTATCAGTGACTAGTCTGTCCTATTATTGCTATAATTGCTTTTAATACATTTCTAAATGCATTATCTCTTGAAGGGACAGATATCCTTAAATTATACCATTTTCTCTTATTTCTGCTTCATATTCCACAACCCCTGTTTAATCTAGTTTAGTTCTTGAATAGAAGTCCTTGGAGAACATAAACTGCAAGTTGGATATAATTTAATTTGACAAGGGCATTATTAATTAACATTGATTCATTAGTCCATATGCATGTAGTACTTTGAAAGGCCTAATGCTTCCAAGTATGTTCTAAAGTATGACTATTCCTAAAGCTTTTAATAGGTTGTACTCCTAACAAGGATAAGCTCTGCAAACGATGTTAAGTACATATGTTAGACCTAGGCACCTTTAATTACCAATCCACCCACCAATAGGAGATGATTTTATTTTTTGCAGAGTTGACTTTTAGTTTAAAGACATGCTTCTGATCTGCACCACAAAATTGATATCTATTGCATCAGATTTATGTTGATGGCTTAAATTTAGAAAAGCTTATAAAAACTCTTTCTTAAAGAGAATAAATACATTTTAACTCAGTGTGTATGTTCTTAATTTGCGTACCACAGTCACAGGCAATATGTATGTACAAAAGCTGTAAGTAGTAGGCAGTCAACCAAAATGTTTGGTAGGTCAAGTCCAATCTCTCAAAAGAGCACAATTGTAATAACTGTAAGTGAACTTAATGTCAAGGTGAGAATGTTCATTTTCTCAAATTAAGGAGATCCTCAGTCTTCAAAGTATAGTATTTCATCTGGATTGAAAATACTGCTGGTACCACAGAGTTTATTCACAGAAGTAATCCCTTTGATGTTTTCCTTTACAGTCTGTTCTTGTGAGAGTCCCTCACAGGAATATAAATTTAGATGACAACTCTTATTATGCTTTTAAACTCTTGATGGGTTTTGGTTGGTTTGTTTTTTTTAAAAATTCTTGTAATTTCATGAATACTTAATTTAATTTTTATTCTTGTGGACCTGCAGGCATATGTTGAAGCCTTAGAGGTGAGAGTAAAAGAACATGAGGATTACAATAGTGATTTGCAAGAAGGGGAGAAATGGTTATTACATATGTCCAGCAGATTGGTCAGCCCTGACCTCGTGGAAAGCAGCAATCTTGAAATAATCACTCAGCAACTTGCTAACCACAAGGTGGGTATCCTATTGGTAATCTTCCTTCATCCAGTAAAATAGAAGTTTACTTCTTTGCTTCTCTGCCTCCACTCCAGAGCTCTAATTATTTGTCATTGACTTTTCTTCCACTCACTGCTAACTGTGTAAATAAGTATTAGTGTCGTTAACGCAGTTTAACAAATCTAGCTTGTTGTTAGGATCATTTCTTGGATGAGATTGCATCAACACAAGATCTTTGTTGTACTATGATCTGAGTTCTGTGTCCATTTGTTGCTGAGACTTCCTAGGAAATAACCCCCAAAAAATCATATTGGGGTCATTTTACTTCTAAGGTATTTTTTGGTCTGGCACTTTTAAGATTAAAAAAAATTAATTTTTAATATTTTTTTTCTTTTTAACTGTTAGGTTTTAGCATTTCCTTCATTGCTTTTATTCAAGGTATTGTTATGGTTGCTATTAGTGATGATCGTTCAATACACTGATTAGCCATTGCTTTCTGGAAGATAAAAGAAAGCAAAATCCAACCCTCCGCATCACTGTCTGAAAGTGAGATTCCAAGGGAAAATATTGAAATCTTTTAACCTCCTTAGGTAAGAATTTGGCTCCACCAAAGTCAATGGAAAGAACTGTCCACAGTGAAAGAGCTCATAGAATGAGAAGGACTGAGCGTGAGATTTCCTTCTCATTACTAGGCACAAGATAAGGTGGAGGAGCCCTGGAGGCATGCAACAGAGGAAGATTAAGGGTAGTCTAGGGGCCTGAGCATAGAGTGTTTACACATTATGACAGTGCTACTGATGTTTCTGTGGGATATCCGTGTGAAGATTTTTGACAATGACTTTACAGTGAGCATACACTCTAATAGCTTGACTATTAAGTATACATGTTGCCTGAAAACTTTTCTTCCATATCTGAAGAGTATTTAGGGTAGGAAAAAAAAAGTTCTGCATCACAACATATTTCTTCAAAATTATTTTATCTATTTCTTAGGCTATCATGGAAGAAATTGCAGGATTTGAAGATCGTTTGAACAACCTTAAGAGTAAAGGTGATTACTTGATCAGTCAATGCGCAGAACATCTTCAAGCGAAATTTAAGCAAAACATACAAAGCCATCTTCAGGGGACAAGGGACAGCTATTCTGCCATATGTAGCACAGCCCAAAGAGTAAGTTGTTTGAAAAAAAAATGTTGTGCCATTTAAGAATAAAATGCATTATTATTTCTGAATGCTTCTTTCTTTAAATAGTGAAAAGCTTTCTATTGTTTTCTTTTAAACTGAGCCAACAAGTTACTAATGTAACACTTTATCATTACTCTGCTTCAGTTGAATTCCTTATGATCCAAGTGTTGCCTTGCAGCCAGCAAAACTAGTTGCCTGTCCGTTCTCACCTTGATCTCCCCACACCTTAACTGCATTCATGTTACACTAGCTTCTGAGCAGCTGCAGCAAAGAAATAAGAACTATCCCTACTTTAAAAACTAGGGAGAAAATTGCACTCTTAGTGTCAATAGTTTGCATACATACATAACAGGTCTCAAGTATGTGCAAGGAAATACTGTCTCCCTTATTAAACCCAGAATATACAGTTAAGAAGGGCTAGCTGGGTCATTCTGTTAAACCAATTAGGAGATCAAACCAGCAGTCAAAAAACAAACAAGCAAAAAACCACAAAACCAAACCAACAAACAAACAAACCCCCAAAAACAAACTAAAAAAAAAATATTTAAAAATCTAATACAAAATCAATGGTAAAATGTTGAACAGGAGTACAGAAATAAGAGACCATGCTCTTCATTTGCATCTTTATTTTTTCTTTCCAGAAGCTGTGCCCTAGATATTATCCATCTTCTTCACATATTAGCAAGATGCAGCGAGAGTTTAAGGAACTTTCAGCCTTTGGTACTTTGTACAAGGGCTAAAATAACCCCCGTCTTAATAATTCTGTTTAATCTGTGGGTTTCAATGTGGGAGAAGAGAGGCAATGGTGGTATTTCCAAATGTTATAAACTTACAAAATGTTTGATTTAGGTGTACCAGACTTTGGAACATGAACTCCAGAAGCATGTTAATCGTCAGGATACCCTACAACAGTGCCAGACATGGCTCTCTACAGTGCAGTCAGAGCTAAAGCCGACTACCTGGACACCTTTCAGCCTGGCAGATGCAGTTAAACAGGTAAAAATTCAGCACTTGAAAAAGCAGAAGTGTTATCCTTAATTAGGTGAGTTTAGATATGAGCTTTAAATTACTAGAAATTAGATATTTTCTAGCCTTCTCAGAAGGCTGAATAGCCTCACTTTTCATTCCCAGCTCCAAAATGAATACCTGGGTGAAAAATAACTGTAGGTAAAACAATTAAGCAGGGCTTTTGGTAGCTCAGCTTAATGCTTAGAAATACATACCTGAAAAATGTTGTCTAATTAGGTAAACCTGCTCAGATACTCCACACATGTTTTTAGCAGAGGGGTTGTGTCTTTTTGCTTGTCCAATTGCCCATCTGTCTATTATGTTACTATATGAGGCCTGGTTTCACAGTACTGTGGACAGAGTCAGTTATCAGGCGATTAAAACACTTTTGCAGCCCAAGAGCATAGAACTGACTCTAGCCCATATTAAGCATTAAGACTGCTTTCTTTGCTTCTTGATTATTTTTAGGAACAATGGGGTTTACTTTGGATTTGTACCTTGTTTTTAAATTAAACTGGTATGGTGCTAAAAATGCTGGAATTCATAGCTGTCTCATCCAACAAAGACCTTGAAATACTAGAGATGGCAGATCCACAAGGGCAGGGGAAGCAGGGGGTGTGACAGTGGGACCAGCAGGGTAGCACCTTCCCAATGATGTGCAGAGCTGCAGCTCAAAGGTTAGGTGAGCAGAGTCCCTCTGATGTCATCCACCAGCTGGTGACCATCAGGCAGGTAGGGATGAGGCCAATCCCAGGAGAAGGGTAGCGAGGCAGGGCAGGAAGGCAAGGCCAGGAGGATCAGGCAGGCACAGATACACCTATAATATAGCTCAGGTAAGTTCCATAGGTGTGTGAGGGACTGAGCTTATCTGCATGGCTACTGTATGCTTCTCCAGTGATCAGGTCCCAGCTGAACAGAGTCATAGCTGGCTCTAAGCAAAGGAGCCAAAGCACAGGGAGGGGGGGATAGAGGCTGCAGAGCCCTTTCGTGCCCTGACGGCCCTGATCTTCCCTGAGGATTAGGCTCCTGTTCCTGTGCTTGACTGTTCTTAGTGTGAAAAATAGTTTCCCTCATTTAGGAAGAATTCCTTCAGACCTTCCAAAATGCCACATACTACAGCCCCATATCCCCACAGCCCTTTGCTGGACTTGCGTCTGTTTGCCAATATCTCTTTTGTGGGGGAAGACGGAAACTGGGCCAAATAAATCAGGGACAGTTGGACAAGTGTAAGTATGGGAGAAGAATCACTTCCCACAGCTTGTGCTCTGCATTCTTGCTAATACAGTCATTTGGTTTTGCCACAAGGGCACACTGCTGTTTTGTTCAACTTTTTGCCCACAAGGACCCACAACAGGTCCTCTGCATTAGGGGATCAGTCACCCCTCCTCCCTGTGGCTCATATGTTATTGCTCTGCTTGTTAGCACTCAGGTAATTTTCTTTTGGAATAAAGAAAGTCTTCATATGGAGAAGTGGGCTTCTATGTGCAGTGTTGAGAGCAAGAACCCTCAACAGTGTCATGTTGTCTGATTTGCCAATCACAGCTACTGGGGATGTTGGAAGGTTTTCAGAAGGTGTGGGAAAGTGTATTGTACCGCTGAGCTGAATTCTTCATGATGTGTCAGACACTGTAGAATTTTACAGTTATAGGAATAGGACACTTTGATAACCCCATAAAGCCCTGCTTCCAGTTCACATTGGGAAAGTCGGTCACCTTGTGTGTTTCTATCCAAAGCTTTATTTATAAAGAAATAAGTTAGCTAATGCATATATCTCTAAGTGCTTTGACAACTGGATGATAATGAAGTCTTTAAGGTTTACCCCTTTCCATAATTATAACATAGCAGCCTTACCTAATAAAATAGTGTATATCTACATTTAATATTGTGGAAATAATAAACTAAAGCAAAAATACCAAAATGCATGATTGTAATAAAGTAAGGTATTATTTCCACAGTCTCAAAGTTTATTTGAGGATTTTCTTCCCCCAGGTTAAACATTTCCGGGCTCTGCAGGAGCAGGCCAACACATACTTGGATCTTCTGTGCTCCATGTGTGATCTGTCAGATGCCACAGTGAAGAGTACAGCAGCAGATATTCAACAAACAAAACAAACGGTACAGGATAACCACAACAACCCATTTTTAATCCTATTTAGAGCTTAAACAGCCCTGATCTGTTCCGTTTTAAAGAGGTCATATTGGGTAACAGTTTACAGAAATGTCATCTTACTTTCATGTTAAGAATTTCTTTAGAAATAGCTTTCTCTTTATGCCTTTTTTTTTTTTTTTTAAAGTATTAAATCCACACGTTGCCATCCTGGTACTAATACAAAGACACAGAACACAGGTTGATAAACATATTTAGGCAACGTTACAAGATGTTGGTCTAAAGCCAAAGAAATAACATTCTGTGGAAGAAAACCTGATCCAAATTATCTGTTTTCATAAAACTCAATTCAGTTTGTTCTTCTCTGTATTTTATTAAAGCTTAGACATAGTTTATTATTATTATTTATTCAAAAATAGATTCATGTTCATATTAGGGTATATGAATGTATTAGGAATATATTAATTATAATCATCAAAAATTTTTATGGTTCAATTCATGAATCAAAGTGCATCTATTTCAGCATATTAATTTATAGAACATTATCTCAATTTTAAGTTTTAAATTAGCTTAGTGCTTGGTTTTAAAATAGAGCTATAAATAAAAGTTACTGGAAAAGAAACGTTATAAGCATTCCTGGTTTTGGAAAGATGAAAATTTTAGTTTCACTTACACGGACACACAGGTGAAATTTTGAAACTATTTCTTCCAAGAGGAAAAATCTAATACATACAATAATAGTACCCATAACAGAGAAGCAAATTGTACAAATCCAGGTAATCCATAAAAATATGGCAGTCCAAATACTGAATAGCTGAAAAGCATCCGAAACATCAGAATAAGATTCCTTTTATTCTGATACATATTATTGATTCATAAAGCAGGGAAACATTTTTAAGAAATCACAGATGGTAAAGTGCTGAGATATATTAAGCTGGTTGAGTGTCTAAACCAACTGCTGTATTTGGAGCAAAAGAAGCTGTGTCACTATTGGTGTAAGAGGATTGATGGGCTCAGATCCAGTAAGTATTCTTCTTGGCATTTTAGAAAAGACATATAAGCAAAATAACAGGGCTAAGCAAATTGAATGGAAGTGTTTAGTTTAAGCTTTTATTTTGTAAATGTGAATGCATGTAGGGTACAGCCTAGCAATATTCTTGGCATACAGTAGACTAAATTATACAGTTAATTTAAGCTTTAACAGAGGACTGAGAACACTGAAATACAGAGTCATAAATATACTTGCTTCTCTCAAGGGTGAATGATAATTAATTTCTTTTTTTTTTTTGTTACCCCACAGCTTTTCTTTGATAGGTACAATTTTGTGACTTTTGAAGGTTAAGACTCTTTTTATGGATAATACTAGCCCCTTCAGAATCTAATGTAGAAATTGCTTTAAGTACAGTATTGTGCTCAGAGGAAGAATGATATTCATCCTCCATTCTCCAAAAATAGATGCATTAAAGTATTCCTACTCTTTCTTGTTTCTTTTCTTCTAGATTGAGCAACAGATAATGCACTCACAGTATTTGTCTCAAGGTTGGGAAGAGATAAAACAATTGAAAGCTGAGCTCTGGATATATTTCCAGGATGCGGATCAACAACTCCAGAATTTAAAAAGGAGACGGGCAGAGTTGGAGCTAAACGTTGCCCAGAATATGGTACTCCAGGTTAAGGTAAGGAGACTGGGTTAAGAACAGAAGCTAAGGAAGAAGTTCGTCCTGTAGCTGATTTTATGATATTATGTGCACATATTACATACAATGGCTGATATGCTCTAAGCAAGAGCAGAAAAGACAGAGAAAAGAGGGTTTCGTTATTGATGTTACACGGTGATTCAGAGAGCAGAAAGCTGTTCTTTAGTGTTTTTCTGGCTTTGATTTTTTTTAGCAATGGGCATTTTTCAGCCTAGTGTTCTGATTTGCCTTCACTTTTAGAGTACTAAATGCTGTTCTCAGTGGATCTGAAGATAAAATCTGCAAATTGGTCTTGCTAACTTCTTTGATTTCTATACTTCTAAATAGTTAGGAGTATTTCAGAATTAGTTCAGGAAGCTATGTGATGCTGCTGATCTCTGAGAATAGGTATGACAGAAACCCAGTTTAAATAATGAGACAAATGCCTTCAAATCTTCTCTCATTCATTCCTGAAGAGAGTATTTTTATGACCATTCTGTACACACCACAAACATCAGTAAAGTAACAGAAAGAAAGCAGATAATTTCTTTATTAAATGATTAAATACTTGAGTTTTGTATTTTTGGTCTAGACTTTGCTTGTATTGTTTTTCCGATAAACCAGGAATTAGGTGAAAAGTAAACAGCATTTCCTCTTCATATGTGTTGCACTCACATGTTTGAACAAAGTCATTGCACTTTGCCTCAGTGCAATCTGGACTAAAAGCTGTTATACTACCTATCATTAGAGTTCAGGAAGAAGGAGTCTGTATTTCTTCACTATTTCAGTCAGGAACTTTGAATTATGGTGAAAGGGTGACATCTGCTGTACTGTCACATGTGGCACAATGTGTATTTTTCCCTATAATTTGCCCTGGTAAAGGAAGATGCCTAGTTCCATTTGAAGCAGTCATAAAGAGGAATGTGAGCTGGGCAGTAACATCTCTTCTTCAGAAATCCTGCCAGCCTTTTGTGAAAACACATCTTCCCAACAAAATGCTGGAGCTGGGAACTCTAGTTACAGTTACTGGAACTAGAGTTTGGGAAAAGGTTGTATTTGTCTTAGACAGCATGTAATGGCTAAAAAATATTTGGCTAGTTTTACGTGTCAATATATTGTATATTCTGCTTTTTGGGATCTCACTGACTTCCTATTTGGTAAGAAATGTGTATGCAGATGAACTCCTTTAGTTATTAGTTATTAACTAAAATAACAGTCATACCTTGGTATCACGGGCTTTGTTTCAATGACAGTGATAATGATTGCTATTACAGAAGTAGGAGCAATACAGAGTACAGATGTGGAGGCACACTGACTCATGAACTCTGCTTCTTATTTTTAGTCTATAATGAAAAAGGAAAAGGAAAAAAATAAGCTAGAAACAGAAACTGTACTGCTAATATGAATTATTCTTGGAAGGCTCAGACTATCTTGCATGTTTCAGTGTATGGTGGGAGCTGTGCTAGTCTAGAAGCCTGGACAAGAAGATGTGACTCAATCATGATTTCTGTTTATCACTGGAAGTTGATTGGAAGTTCCTCTGATGTGCTTTCACATCTATAACCAACTTGTGTTCTGACAAGAGGGGGAGGAGGGTTAGGAGAGAAGACACTTCTAATTTACATTTGCCTGGGCAGATGATTAGTCCTTACACAATTTATTTATTTTAGAGTTTTTACTTAAATTCGACTTTGAGTATGTGTTATTATACTGGTTTTTACTCATATCTATTTCAGGAATTCAATCAGAAATTGCAGTCTAAGCAGTCAGCTCTTACCTCTGTGACTGAGAAGATGAACAAGCTAACCCAAGGACAAGAATCACCTGAACACAAGGAAATAGGAGAACTGAGCAACCAGTGGCTGGATCTCTGCCTTCAAGCGCACAGTTTGCTCATGCAGAGGGAGGAGGATCTGCAGAGGACAAGGGATTACCATGATCGGATGAATGTAGTTGAAGTTTTCTTGGAAAAGCTCACAAAAGAGTGGGACAACCTAGCTAGGTAAAAAGGGAGTAGCATGCCCAAAGCAAACCTGCATATACACTGAAAGAACGGTTTAAAGAGTGTCTTTAAGTTGGAGCCACTAAAAATCCTTTTTTGCATGTTTCATTTGAAGCACTCCTCCCGTATTAATTATAAGGCAATTAATTACTTCTGTTGAAATGAAGAGAGTTTGAGAAGCCAAATCTTTAGTGTTTGTCTTTATGGCAAGTAGTGATTGATCCTATTTCCTGATATTTCAAGAATGTTGACTATTTGAACGCTTTCATTTGTCTTTACTATGTTTCATGAGTTTTTCATTGTGATACTGTGTTATGTCTATTAAACTATTATATTAAAGCTTAGTTCCTACTGCTAAATGTTTGCAGCTCCTTTGTATAGCATAAACACACCAGCTGTATGTAAAATCGTGAGTCTATTGCTGCTGCTATCACTATCATGGAACAAGATTTACTTCAGCCTCAAAACTTCTTGTTGTTTGTATGTGCAATATAACCAGTATGCTCTGTAGTAATCATATAAATTTCCATGGTCAGCTTGATGACCATATTGCAGATGAAAGGGAAAGGAATAAATTTGTTAAGCTTTTTAATTAATATTCAAGGCTGTTACCTTCAAGTTATTCTGAAAACTGTAGGTCTTTATATCATATTGATTTCAGTATGTAATAGGATTATAATTAATCCTGATATCTCGTAAAAGTCTGTCCTGAAATAGGATCTAATAATTAATTTCTGTCCTGTTCATTTTGATTATAGATCTGATGCTGAAAGTACAAATGTGCACCTTGAAGCTTTGCAAAAATTGGCAATGGCACTACAGGAAAGGAGATTTGCTCTGGAAGATTTGAAAGATCAGAAACAGAAGATGATAGAACATCTGAATCTTGATGACAAAGAATTAGTAAAGGAGCAATTCAGTCATTTTGAGCAACGCTGGACTCAGCTGGAGGACCTTGTCAAAAGGAAAATTCAAGTTTCTGTTTCAACTTTAGAAGAGCTCAATGTGGTGCATTCCAAATTTCACGAACTGATGGAATGGGCAGAGGAGCAGCAACCTAGTATCTCAGAAGGTCTTAAACAGAGCCCTCCACCAGATTTGGCTCAGAGTCTTCTCATGGATCATCTCACCATTTGCAGTGAGCTTGAAGCCAAACAGCTTGTTCTGAAGATGCTTGTGAAAGATGCGGACAGGGTGATGACCAACCTAGGGCTCAATGAAAGGCAAGAGCTGCAGAAAACAGTTTCTGATGCACAGCACCATGTGGCTTGTCTCAGCGATTTGGTTGGCCAGAGGAGAAAACACCTGAATAAAGCACTGTCTGAAAAGACCCAGTTTCTCATGGCAGTCTTTCAAGCTACAAACCAAATACACCAGCATGAGAAGAAGGTAATGTTTCCAGAACACATTTGTCTATTGCCGGAAGATGTGAATAAACAGATCAGGACTTGTAAGAATACCCAGGCTAACCTGAAGGCCTATCAAAATGAGGTCACAGGCTTGTGGGCTCAAGGAAGGGATTTAATGAAAGGAGCAACAAATCAAGAAAAGAGTGAAGTGTTAGGTAAACTGCAAGAACTACAGAATGTGTATGACACTGTTTTGCAGAAGTGTAACCAGAGGTTGTTAGAACTGGAGAAAAATATTGTTTCCAGGAAATATTTCAAAGAAGACTTAGATAAAGCTTGCCATTGGCTAAAACAAGCTGATATTGTCACATTCCCAGAAGTCAATGTAATGAATTCTGACACTGAGCTGTACAGCCAGTTGGCAAAATATCAACAGATTCTTGAGCAATCTCCAGAATATGAAAACATGCTACTTGCACTGCAAAGAGATGGCCAGGAAGTCCTACCGTCACTTAATGAAGTGGATCATTCCTATCTGAATGAAAAACTTAACAGTCTCCCTCAACAATTCAATATTGTCACTGCTTTGGCAAAAGAAAAATTATATAAGGTTCAGGAAGCAATTTATGCCAGAAAAGAGTATGCCTCTTTGATAGAGTTGACAAGTAAAGCTCTGACTGAGCTAGAAGATCAGTTTATTAACATGGACAAAGCTCCAGCTGCTGTTTTAGCTAAGGAAGCTGTGTCACTCCAGCAGGCCTACAGAGATCTCTTAGGTGAAGTGGTGAGCCTTGGTGCAGCAGTGGATGAACTGAACCAGAAGAAGGAGGCCTTTCGGAGCACTGGCCAGCCGTGGCAACCAGATGAGATGTTAAAACTTGCCACGCTGTATCACAAGTTGAAAAGGCAAATAGAACAGAAAATCAACCTGTTGGAAGATACAATAGAAGCATGCCAGGAACATGAGAAAATGTGTATGCAGTTTGAGGCACAGCTCGAGGCAGTAAAAAAGGAGCAGATTAAGGTAAATGAAGAAACACTCCCAATAGAAGAAAAGCTGAAAATATACCATTCTCTGGTGGGCAGCTTGCAAGACTCAGGAAGTCTTCTGAAGCGAATAACTGAACATCTGGAAGCCCTTTCTCCTCAGCTTGACTCATCTGCATATGAGACAACAAATCACCAAGTGCAGGCTTGGCAAGAGAAACTGAAGTCTTTGCATGCTACCATTGTTGACACTGTAATAGAGTGTGAGAACAGACTTGTGCAAAGCATAGACTTCAAGACAGAAATCTGCCGCTCACTTGACTGGTTGAGATGGGTGAAAACAGAACTTAATGGAACATTAAGTTTGGATCTCAAACTGCAAAGCATCCAAGAAGAAATCCGAAAGGTTCAGATACATCAGGAAGAAGTGCAGTCAAGCCTGAGAATAATGAATGCGCTGAGCAATAAAGAGAAAGAGAGATATATGAAAGCAAAGGAGCTGATACCTGCTGACCTGGAAAACACTCTTGCTGAGCTGATGGAACTAGATGGTGAAGTTCAAGAAGCTATACATGTGAGACAGGTTAGTGCATCCTAATAGTAATTAGTTTCTCAGTCATGAAGCTGAAAAAGATGGCTCTGTGGGTTGATGTTTGCAGTCATTATGAAAAGATTGATTTTAATAATCTTGTTGTTTCTTTTTTTTAATGACACAGGCTGCTGTGATTTTATACTTGTGACCCTCTGTCTAATTTTCCCTTTTATTTCAGGCTACCTTGAATAAAGTATATAGCCTCTGCCAGAGGTACTACCAGGTGACGCAGATAGCAAATGACTGGCTTGAAGATGCTCAGGAATTTCTACATTTAGCAAGAAATGGTTTAGATGTTGAGAATTCTGAGGACAATCTAAGGAACCACATCGAATTTTTCAGCACAGAAAATCAGATCAATAATAATTTGAAAGAGTTACAGGGCCTTGTGTCTGAGATAGAGCCCTTTATACAAGCCACAGCAAGAGAACAGCTGATACAGAATGTAGCTGCATTGGAGGAAAAGGCCAAAGGGACAAAGCAAGAAGCCAAAACTCAGCAAGAGCAGTTACAAAGGTATATTCTTTTTTTCTTTTTTTTTTTTTTTATTTTAAGATCATCTTGTTGGTGATGGAAGAAAGAGATAACAACATTCATTGGAGTTTTCTAAATACTTGTGCTACTTATGAGAGAAGTGGATATTGGGATTCAGACTTCTTGGATTCTGTTTTTCCCTCTGCCCCTAACTGACTAGTTGTGTGATCTTGAGGAAGCTCTACCATAATTATATTAAGCTTGGAATAGCACTGAGAAGAGTAGGGAGTGATTGTCCCATATTTCAGCTGACACAAGACCTATGCAGAAACCAATGAAATTGAAGCAGACATTTTGAACTAAAAGGAAGTCCCATTCCAACCAGCATAACTTATTATTCCTCAATGTTCTGGATTACACAACCTTGGTTAGGTTTAAAAGACAGTGTAGGCAGTCAATGAGAAAATGTCATACAAGGATTATTAAATGCCCAGCTATAGTTTTTGTAAGGCATAGCTGAAAATCAGGAGCATATGTTTCCATGTATGCTCTTTCCCAATAATTTTTTTGTTTTTCTTGGAAAATACTGTGTAACACCAAAAATAAGCAGTTACATTGAAAACTAGGTGCAACAATATTCCTTATTTTCAAGTATTTTTATATTGCATTAATTTGTTCTTTCTGGAACTGTATTTGTTTCAGGTGTGCTTCTGAGTGGCAGGAGTACCAGGCAGCGAGGCAGAAGGTCATTGAAGTGATGAATGAGGCTGAGAAAAAATTATCTGAATTCTCAGTAGCTAAAGCTGCTTCTTCTCAGGAAGCAGAAGAGAAATTGCTTACACATAAGGTAAGGTACTGATAATAGCATAAAAGCCTTGTCTTTCAAATGAAAATAAGTGTATGTTACATAAGCCTGTACCTGTGTTAACGTGAATTTCAATTTTTGCATATTTTCCTGTAGCACTTAACTGTGTCATAACACACCAGGAGGTGTTTAGTGTAGTGGAAAATACACATTTAATTTTTGAGGTGACCAAGACAGGTATTTTTAATCACTTTTCAACATGTTGTCTGTCTATATGCCTATGACTGTAGAGAACTGCAAAGAGTCAGGAGGTTCCTAAAAGCCTTGGATGTGTAAGCCCCAAAATTATGTACCCTACAAGAAATTCAGATCAGTAGAAATATCCATCTACTTTGGATCACATAGAACAGTTTTACTAGGACAGGAAGAGTTGGGGTTTAATACTAACTCTTGTTTAGTCTACAAGCCAGAAATGTAACTTAAAGGAATTATTTTTTTTTCTTGTATTTAGGGTACTAATCAGTTGCCTTAATATAGGCAGTTAGACATGCTGCCAGGTCTCCAACTGTGTCTCTGTGAAACCAAGAGTCTCCACTAAGGGTATTATCATGTCTGCCAGCTTCATGAGAATATCCTCATATCCTTGGAAATATAAAATGTCATTCAAGATAAACGTGACATAAATGTACACTTAAACACCTGAATGGCTTCTTTCAATTTTAGAGTCTAATTGAAGTCAGTCTTTGCTGTGATAAGGACCCTGAATGCTCATTCTCATCCCCTCGAGGGTCTGTCAGGAAAGAGAAAATCTGATTACACCAGATTTCTGCTGCTTCTGGAGGATTGCATACTGGACAAGTAGCTGTAGCTAATATATTTGGTATTAAAAATAAAGTGAGACCTAGCCATCTCACTCAGCATAGAGTACTTCCTCTTTGTCTTCAGTGGATGGAAGTAACTCATCTACCTACGTGTTGCATAGTAATGAATTGTGTTGTAGAAAAGGAAAACAGTGCTTATTTTTGGTTTTTCAGACTCTTGTGTCCGTAGTGAATTCTTTCCATGAGAACATCACAGCCCTAGAAAAAAAGGCTTCACAGCTGGAAAAAGTTAGCAATGATGCCAGTAAAGCATCTATAAGCAGATCCATGACAACAGTTTGGCAGCGCTGGACACGGCTCCGAAATGTAGCCCAGGAACAAGAAAAAATTTTGGAAGATACAGTGCAGGAGTGGAAGGTCTTTAATGATAAGGTAAATTCTAATCTTGGTAAATCCTCCTTTGTACATAGGTTTTCACTCTTTATGCTGCCTTATTAATCATCTTGTGGTAGAGAAAACTGATATCAGGAATAACAGTGATTTGTTTTCCTCAGGTCAGAAAAATGGAGTTATTCAAGATCTAGGTTTAGAATCACTGCCTCCAAAGTTTGTACTGTTCTTCTGTATGCATACATCTATAATAAATATAGAGCTTTTTTGTTTTCTGGTAGTTCTTCAGAATCTTCTCCTCTATGTTTCCCTTTCCCAGATGTTCTATTCTAAATTATGTAAATCTCTTTTTTATTTTCTTCCTCTCTCTTCTTCTCTTTCTCCTCTCCTTTCTTTTTTCACTTATCTCTTTCTTCTTATTTTCCTGAAGAGTATGAGGTTGTTGTTTCTGAGCATAAGCAGTGATGATATTGCCTGTCACTGTTTATCGATCACGTCTCTTTTTTTCCCTTATATTCTGCCTGACTCCTTTTTGTCCATCATGGTCCATTATTTATGCCCAGATGGCAGGTTCTCTAGGAATGAGGATAATTGTTGTGTTAAATGTATGACTTGTGACAAATATGGCTGTGCCCTGGGGTAGAGATCCAGGTCCTATGGCAATTAATATAATAAATGCTAAAAAATATAAGTAGCTACTCATCACTGGACAAGAAAAGCGCCTTAGCAAGTCTTAATCCACTGTGAAGAGTTAGGGCTATCTAGCTGGACCTAGCACAGTAGAGCATAAATTTATATTTGCTATAGAGACTACTGCACAAACCTGATACCATAACAGTTTTACAGAATCTAAATGTACAGCACTGGGTTGAGCGGTTGAGCAGTTGAGCATTTGGTGTCAACTTTTAGCTTCTTTTGTAACTTCATTACTGACAAGACTATCTCTTTCCATAGATTCAGAAAGCCACCACAGCAATAGATCAGCTACAAGGTCGCTTACCAGAGAGCTCAGTGGAAAAAGCATCCAGGACAGAGCTCCTGGACCTCCTGGATTACCACAGCAGTTTCCTTCTGGAGGTGGACCACCAGCTGTCATCTTTGGGCCTGCTCAAACAGCATGCTGTCAGCATGCTTCAGGATGTGGAAATAAGGCCTCCATCTCAGGAGGAACTACCAGTAATGCAAGAAATCAAAGCAATGCAAGATCGATGCCACAAGTAAGGCAATATTTTGAAAGGTTCACTAGAAAAATGATATCTTACAATTCATTAATAAGAGTTTATGTATCATTTCATATCATTAACAATTATGCTTAAATTAATATTAGTTACTATATTTTAAATAAGCATGTTTAATTTTTAATTATTTTAATTAATTTTAAATTATGTTTTTGCTATTATTCTTTATTTCTGTCAGCAGGGGTATACATTTTAGAATATCTCCTTCTTGCCTTGCACAGTATTACTAAATTGTGTAAAAGCTGCATAAACTGCATTGAAGTTATAACTAACACTTACATTGCCTTTCACCATTAATGGCAACCATTTATCCTAATTTTTGATTAGTTTATCAGTTTGTTTCCCGTTTGAAGCACTTAGGTACCAAAAGCACGCATTGTATGAAATTTACAGGGAAGTTTAGGGGAGTTGCAAACAAGGTGTGTCATAACATTTCACATTGTGTATATGTGAGTGTTTACGAAAATCTAAAATGTCTCCCTGTCGTGTAGAAAACCGGAAGTTTTATTCCAAGTTTCAGGACACATATTTACATCATATTTACCTGAAGCCATTAACTGTACCTCTGCAGTGGGAAGAGGAAGAGAGAGAGAGATTTTAAAAAATGCAAACCCTGCACCATGCCTGTGCAAAGTTCATCATGTGCATGCATAAATGATCCCTCTAGAAAAGGTGTAGATATAAGCACTTTTATAAATCCATTCACTCAGAAGTGGTTTCTAAGATACAGGGTCTGTGATGATCTCCTGCTCGTGTAAATAAGGCAGGGTTCAGCTATGAAAGGTTAAGCAAACATAAATGTGGCAATATCAAAGTAAGATCCATGTCACATACATGAACAGTTTCAAGTAGTCCAGTAGTCACAGTGGTATCATTTTTTAGAGGACATACAGGTTTTTGAGAAAAGTGCAGAAATTCTTGGTGGAAGTGTGGAAATAGGTCCCTGGATCAGAAATGGCATTCAGATGTTTGATCTGCACCTTTCCCTAAGTATTCTGCCAATGCAAATCCCATCAATACGAGTGAAATTTATCTCATGTTATTTTAGATTATAGATATTAACATCAGAATTGATGAAATATCACTTTCTAATTAATGTAGAGAAATAGACAAGTCTAAAATTAAGTTTTTCTGACCTGTTTTAGAAGTTTGTTTTAGAATAATGATGAATTATCCAAATTCTTGCCCTACATGAGTTCATGCTCTCATTCGTGCTGACAATAAGGGCAGTCTGTGGTGATGAGCTCAGATGTAAGGGTCTTTATTGTAAACATTTGCATTTCTTCAAAAGAATTGCATGCTTGATGTCCAAATACATAATACCAAAGAAAGAACATAAAACTAAATTATTTATTTAAATTTATTTTACTGGATGTGAGGCCATCAATCATTATCTTTATTATTCAGCATTTTTTGACAAAGCAGTATTTTTAGACACTGCTTAATTCTTCACATATAGTTATTATTTCTTTGTTTCTGAAGTATGCAACAGAAAGTTAAAAAGGGTGTGAAGATGGCAAAACAGGAGCTGAAGGAGCGTGACGAGGTTGAAGCAGAGATTAATGTTGTGAACTCCTGGATTCAGGAAACAAAAGACTATTTATTAAGCCCTGATGTAGAAGTGGACACTCAACTTCAGGAGTTGCAGGTATATTAAATTTGTCAATTTCTAAATTGCAATATTTGTCTTCATTGTAATCTGTTAGTGAATGTTAATAATTTCAAAACCACCACAAATTCAAATTAGATATTCATGAGTTTTTGAGTAACCCAATAGACAAATTCATAAAGCATGAAGTAGATGATAGCCTATAGTATTTTTTTAAAATATATTTAAGAGATATTAAACTATTTGCATATATGCAATTTTATGTACTAGTATATTGATTAGTAATATTTCTCCTTTCCTTTAAAGTGTGTGTGAACTATAGAATGTGAATGGACAGAATGTGACATTTCTATCTCAGCAATTTGGGGTTGGGAGGGAAGCAGCAAAGTAAACTGATTTCACTTGATGTTTTCTGTGTACGTGTGGTCACACAGGAACAGAGACAGTCAGTGATAACTGGAAATCCAGGGAGTCCTGAGATAAAATTCTTTTCCTGAACTAATTAAGAATTTGAAAACAATTATCTTGTAATATCTACATTTGCTAAGTTTACACAGATATGTTTCTCCTATCGTTCTTGACAGTATTGTTTTTTTCTGTCATTAGTCTCTCCTTGGTGAAGTTACTACTCATCGCCAGGCTGTTGAAAAAATGGCCGAACAACAACAGAATAAGTACCTGGGGCTTTATACCATTTTGCCTTCTGAACTCTCTCTTCATTTAGCAGAAGTTGGGCTGGCCCTTGTAACTGTACAGGATCAGGTACAGCACAGTAGATAAGTGCATAATGGATCTATATCCCTTCCATAGGCTTTATAATTTGGTATTCATGTGTGGCCAAACTATGGCAACATAGGATAGTTTTATTACCTTCATCCTTTCAATGAAACTAAGTTAAATGAAATTTAATTTCCTTTAAAATAGAGAGATTTCTGGTTACTGAATTTCATTCTTGTTGACAGATTCAAACTAAAGAAAGAGAAACTCAACAAATCAAAACATTGAATCAAGAATTTGATCAGAAAATCCAGGGGATAGCAAATGAACTAAATGCCATTCTTTCCAAACTGAAAAAGAAAACAAATGATATAGCACAAGCTAAACTTGAACAAAAGGTAAGACAAGGCTTTGCTTATGTGATTACACCATAAATTCTTCTGAATTGGGACACTCACTTCATACAAAAGTTGTGTTTTTGAAGACTTGCAGAACACATTTTTTTAATGTAGTTCAACAGAGGAATGGACAGAAATAAGGGTTGAGTGATGAGATTTTTAAAATTATGTTCTTTGCGAACTACCCCATACAGGGACTTTAGTGAGTAACACAGTTTTGAGGAAGTAGCTGAGCATAAAAGTCAGATGGACAACACTTCATTGTTCCTTTTAAATAATGAGTATGACTACAATCCGGAAAACCTTATGGGTCCCCCAAAATGCTCCTTGTCCCATTGTGTACTGGAAAGATTATTCTTTACAGTATGCCTGTACTTTTGATTTATTTGCTCCTGCTTCAGGATCAAGCTATGAAAATGCAAGTTTCAAAGGAAAATTGAAGTTTTCATAATGCATTAATGAGTAATTACATTTTTCTGAGTTTGTAAGGTTATATTTTAAGACTTCAACAAAGCAGACCCCTTTTCCAGTCAATAAAAATCCTTGTCATGGCAACGTGTGCTGCCTGTTCATTTCAGAAACAAACACGGAAAGATGCCTGAGAACAGTTAATGTCACACTGAAGTGACTCAGTCTTTGGCTATAGTACGGAAAACGGTTATCCATTTCAGCCAGGAAGTCAGAGAAGAAAGAGTAACAGCACATATTTAAGAGATGACCAAACATCCTGCTGTTCTGCCTTCCTGCTTAAAAATGGAACAAATTATGGAGACTTTGGACAGTGTATAAAAGTTGCAAGTTGGACTAGAAATAATCAACCAGAAAGCTAACACTTCCTGGATGACGGATTTTATTGTTTTTCTGTCTAGATCCTCGGTGAAGAGTTGGACAGCTGCAATATAAAGCTGTTGGAATTAGATGCATCTGTCCAGGACTTTGCAGAGCAGAATGCACCACTGGCTAAGCAGCTGGCTAACAGGATAGGGAAACTCACTGCATTGCACCAACAGACTATACGGCAGGCTGAGTACAGAGCAGCCAAGCTCAGTCAGGTATGATCTCACCTCCTTCCAGCTGTTTTTTTTTTTTTTCAGAAGCAAAAGGAGCATGCAAACTTCTCATTTATTTTCCTGTAGTTATACAAGAAGGGCATTCATTGGCACATCTGCCTATTATTATTCAGGGCTTGCATCACATCTCAAAGAGGTACAGACAGGTCAGATCAGGAGGGTGGAATAATTCTGTGATGTGACTTTAACATCCTCTTGCATGAATCGTGTGCTGGTTGGTTCCTCTGGTGCCTAAAAAGATGATAGACCTCACAAACAGTACCATGCCAGGAAATAGTATGTCATTGTGCTTTTCAGGGCCTCTGTTTAATCACTGTTACCAATATTTGCAGTATTAAAAAAAAAATAAAATAAATTTATTTGCTCTGGTACCAATACATAGAGGGTGAATATAATTTGTAGATTCAATAGAAAAGCCTATATACAAGGATCCTGATAATCCATAATATTTATGCAACATTTTGGCATTCATAAAAGTATATCCTCTGTGATTCAAAGTCTCTGAAATTCCTCCTCCTTTTTTCTTTTTCTTAATTGTTGTTATCCCAGAAGAAGTCTACCTAAAAGCAAATAAGTGGATTTTCTGTGGTTCTGCCATCAATACCCTGATAAATTAAGGGTTCTTTTCTTCTGCACACAGAACACTTCTCTAAGGCTTGGGAAAGATTACTTCATGATATTCTTTCCAGTTTCCTCTGAAAAATTGTTTTTAAGATGACATAGAAAGTTACTACCTAAGTAGGAGTTCAGTCAGAGGTACTTTGTGGAGGGATTTACCGTTAGGACATTTTTGTTCTGCATCAAGAAATCCACTTACCAAAACAAAAGATAGGTATGGCAAACTGCTTGCAAATACAGTTTGGTCACCTAGGATTTGATTAATTCTTTATGAAGGACAAATTCATGAAAAGCAATTACGTTATTCCTGCTGAGAAGAAAATGGGAATTTATAAGTACTTTGCTAAGTAGAAATTGAATGAATCACAAAACAGAGGTTTTTTTCCTATATTTTGAGATAGTGCAACATTTCATTTGGAAATATGGGAGACTGAGTGGACAAAGCAGATTGTAAAAAAAAGGTGATTTGGCAGATGGTAACAGAAGGAGACAAATTAAAATAAGAAATGACATAGAGGAGGCTTGCAGTGAACCACAAACTGAACAAGAAGGTGTTTGGAACTTATATGTGAGGCTGAAATATGCACAGGGAGTGTACCCTCTAGGTATATATTTGAGCATCAGTGGACTCTCACAGTGCGACCTACACTCTTACAGTGCCTTTTTTCCCCAAAATAGATATGCTTATTACTGGAAGCAGACCTATTTTAACTCCATAAATACATAAGTAATTAAATTATATAAAACAGTATAGAAAAGTTGTTTAAATTATTCCAACAGTAAATGAAATAAAATTAGTTTTATCCTTCACTAAGAACTGTACAAAATTACATGCTAGGCTTAAGAGAATTTTTCTTTTATATCCAGGCTGCTTCACACTTGGAAGAATACAACGAGATGCTGGAGTTCATATCAAAATGGATTGAGAAAGCAAATATCCTAGTCCATGGTAGCATAACATGGAATTCTTCCTCTCAGCTTCGTGACCAGTGTAAAGCCTACCAGGTAATTATATGAGCTATGAAATTTAAAAGGCAGTGTATATAAAAAGTTATTTTCAAATCAGTGGAGTTTTACTTCCTCTACCTTTTTTTTGCCTTCTTTCCTTAAGGAAAAAAAAAATTCTAAAGTGCTAGATTTCTTTGACTGTTCCCCCAAGCCTTAAAAATAATATTGCTTTTGGACAGTTGTTTTGAACACGGAAATTAAGATATAGTGTGGAATAAAACCATGTGATTTGAAGTTGATCTCCATGTTTACTCAAGTACATTGGCTTCATAGTAGGTTTTGGTTGAATAGTGTGTCCATACACTGTGATTCTATCACGCTAAATACGTTATTGCAGCTATTACTATAAAACTTAAGTTAATCAAACATGAGTTTCAGTTTGAGGTTTTTTTTTCTTTCTCCTTTATGCTAAATTGGAATAGCCTTTTTTCTCATCTAATGTGTTTCATACCAAATATTCTCAAACTTCTACTGAATAGAGTAGTTTCTTCCAGTTGCTCCCTGGACATTTCACATCCAAGTGACTTGATGTCCCTGTGATGGTGCAATTTGTTTGGTGTGAGTCTGCACATGGAATGTGTGTGTAGGATCGGTGGAGCATGTTGATAGGGTCCCAGCTTGCCTGGTGTTACATGACCATGTGAAACAAATCAAAGCATCATAAGATACTAACATCTCACTAATACCAAAATAAGACTGCATTAATTATTAGGTTTATATGTATGTTATTTGTCAGCTGCATTCTCTTACATTGGTGCCATGCAGTATGTTACATATTCCTGTTCTGAATAGGTCCCCCAGGCAATTTATCCTGAGGATAGCTGGAGATAAAATTTCTGTTTTGGTTTTGCTATGGCTTCTTCAAAATAAGATGAGGATACAGCTTAACCAGTGCCATCCCACAGAATACTTTGGTGGTGATTTTTTTAGGCAGCATTAAGGCTTTTGCCCTGCTATAACACTGCACCCAAGTGCTTCTTTCTACTTTCTGTTAGGTACATCAGGCTTCCTGAACAAATCTTCTCCATAGATTGTGGATATTATATTTTTATACTGAAGTGTGTATAGCAAAACACTAAAATTAATGTGTCGGTAAGTATAGCTGCTGAAGCTTCATGACTTAATCTTTTGTTTTCCTGTCTCCATAAGCTGAAGGACTTCAACATACGTTCAGAATTAAGCATATTGCCTAAGTCTGACAGGAAATCAGTTGAACTTAATTATATTCCTACACGTGGGTACAGATGAGGAGTTTGCAAAACAGGAATATACTTAGAAGATATGTGTCATTGAAGCTCTAATCTGGCATTCAATTTGCTCGTATCTCCATCTAGACCATGCTTGATGAGTCTGGCGAGATTCACAGTGATCTTGAGGCCATGAGCGAGAGGATTGATTATCTGGCAAGTGTATACTGTACTGAAGGAATGTCCCAGCAAGTGTTGGAACTAGGGCGTCGGACAGAGCAATTACAGCAAGTTATCAAAGTGCAGCTGCCAAATCTTCAAGATGCTGCCAAGGTAAATGAAAGCAGTTTTTCTAATGCTAGCTTGCAGCTAGGGTGGTGTATGCATCATATTACAGAGATTATTAGCAGTGAAGATTATACATGGTCTATAAAGGGCATGATTGTGTTGTCTAAAGTTAGGTATTTTGTGCTGTTTGAGATACTGCCTTCAGGTGCTCTTTCAGACAGGCATAATATTTCAGCAGGTCCTCTTATAACTGCGCTTTCTGGATGGATGTATTTTGGATCATGGTGTGTCTCAAATGGCACTGAGCACCTATGTTTAGATACTTGAAATGTGTCTTTGCTGACAGTTATGTTCTGCCCTTTCCTTTATTTTATTCCTAAGCAATATCTAAAGCCGGTTATCAGTTAATTCAGATCAGTACTGGACCAGACCAGGATTCCATAATGTAAGACCTACCTCTGCAAGAGAGTGCAATGAAAAGAATGAACGTGCTTTTTCATGTCCCTGACATTTCTGCACAGCTCATCTGTGTGGGATTGCTGTTAATGGAAATCTGTGTTATGCCTGTACAGTGCCTGAAGGCATGGTAAACTGGTGCAAGACACAAGACACAGGGAAAAGAATGGAAATCTTTTCTACTTCCTCTTGCCTTCAGAGCAAGAAATTTCAAATTTTTATTTTTTTTTTTAATTGAGACAAGCATCCGGGAAAAAACTAATATTTTAATGTTATAGTTAATATATTTATAGGGGTTCTTCTGCTGTCACCTGCTACAGTTACACAATAGTAAATAGGAAAATACCTAAAGGCAACTAAGAGAATAGGCTATCAGTTGTTAGGACAATTGCAGCTAAGGTTAAAAATTTGACTTTTATTTCACAACATTTTTAGGACATGGGAGAAAGCAGTCATAACAGTTTAGCGTAGAGGTTTTTAAAAATACTTCTTTCTATAAAAAAAACATAAGTCAGTGAACAGTTTATGAGCTGCAGGATTTGTATTTTTTAAATAATTTTTCGTGAAACAAAACAGATATTTACATATAAGTAAGCATACTAGAAGTAAAACTTACTAGCTTCAATTCTCAGAGAAATACTGGAGCAATTGAATAACTATTTGTAAATTCTTACAAGAAAGCATGGAGATGAATAGAAGGAAAAATAGATTTATGAAGAAATAAAATCATATCAAAAGTGTCCAATTTTATATGAAAGCAGTACATCAATTTGTATATAATTACACAGTATATCATATGTTTTGACTTTAATAATGTTTCACATTATATCGTTATAACAAAGTTAAGAAGGTTATCTAGTTGTAAATAAAATATGTAGGTACAAAGCTGGCTAGAAAACTTACTGGTGTGTAATTATCAATGATTTACAGCCCAAAAGATGGAATACATCAAGTAGGGTTTTATAGCTTTCTCCCTTGGACCTTGTAGTATTCAACATTTTTAATTAATGAGTCGGATGCTGGTTTAGAGATTATGGCTTTTGGGATGCTTAGACAACACCATATATACAGGGACTACCTGAAAAACATTAGGCTACTGTTCAACAGAAACAGTGGTAAATTGTTAAGTTTAGACAGGAAGAACCAAGCATGTGTTCTGCTTCTGAGTGAGGGACTACTGGTTTGAGGCACCCTGTTGAAAGGTTGTAAGTTTAATAATGGGTTTCATGGAAAAATGAGTGAATGGTGCAGCACTGTTGTAAAAAATCCAAACACCATGCAGAAAATAAAGTATAGAATTGTAAGGTATGCAAAGTAGTACTTCTGTTCTGCCTACTCATCACTAGCAAGGTTTCAGCAGTGTCAAATTTTGCACTTGAAGAAAGATGTGGACCAACTGGATAAAGAGCAGAGGAGAGTGATGATTGTACCATGTGTATAAATTTATAGAAAACATGCATGGAAAAAGATTATCCTAACATATGATATATTCAGAGACATTAAAAATAATTTGTTCATCATGTCTGTGGACATGAAGATAATGGGATTTTATTTAATTATTTTACGTACTAATGGGATAGTAAGTAAAATATTGAAACTGCAACAAAAGGTGACTTCCCATTAGATTATCAAAAAAAAACCTTTCTACAAAAATCCAGTACTGAAATAGTGGAATATGTTGCCTGTAGAGATAATTGGGACTCCACTGCTAGTGGTTTTGAAAAACAGTCTGTAAACATAAGGCAGTTATGTCTTGTCTTATTACGGGAAGTTGACTAGAAGACATCTTCAGTTCCTTTCTAAGCCTTCAACTCTATGAAACTAGTTTTGTAAAGTATATGCTGTATTTGAGATTGAAAAAGTACTTAAAATAATAACTCAGTCTTTGCAATCTCTTTTTATAGACTGTCATATAACTGGTATTTTTATCCAATCTTTTAAACATTTGAAAGTAATTGTTAAAACTGTGAATTAGTTTTCTCACTTTATATAAGGGGGGCGTAGCTACAAAATCTAGACATATATATTTATAGTGATTTATTTTTTTTCTTCTTATTGATCTCTTATTCAAATGTGTTGTGTTACAGGACATGAAGAAATTTGAAGTTGAGCTGAGAGCTCTTCAGGCTGCTCTGGAGCAAGCCCAAGCCACATTGACCTCTCCAGAGCTTGGACATTTGAGCTTGAAAGAGCAACTTTCTCACAGACAGGTGAAAGATCAGGACCTCAAAAATAGCATTTGAGTAGTGTGAGCTTACACAAAGAATAATGAGTGTTGGTGAGATTGATTGCTGTGTTTCTTAGGTTGGTCACTCTCTCACAGTGTTGCCCCAAAATACTGCCAAGGAAATAAAGGATGGAACAGGAAGAATCATTCCCTTAAAGGGAGTGGTTGAAGTGTAATCCTTTATGAGTCTTTTCTTAGGTTGATGCAATTCTGAGAAGTGTGGAACCAATCTATTCAATCAGTATTAATAATAGTAAAAAAGCCCAATTCTTACCTAGTGCTTTTGGTCAGTGGGTTCTTAAAGTACTTCAGAAGGAAGTCTAGAGTGTTATCCGTGTTTTACAGAGAGACATGCAATGATTTAGCGTGTTGCTATCTTTCACCATAGTAATCTGGAGAGCTAAGAGAAAATTCAGGTTTCCTTAATCCCAGTTACATTTTTGTATGTTTAATTGATTTACTTCCATAAGATACTGTGTCTTTCTGTATTGCACTTAATCTACTACGGAGACTGTAAATTTGTTGCTTTTGGTCTCAGTCTCTTGACAAGAAAAATATGGCAACTTAGAGCTTTCTGAATTTCTTAAGAAATGTTGTTTTTTTCTGCAAGCTAATACAGAGATTTAACTGTCTCAGTCTGCCAGTGAAAACTGACTGTTAACAGGTTCACTGTAGGATTAAAATCTGCAGAAAAGCATGTGGACGAACGGTAAATTTGCACAGCTTTCCCTTTTCATGAAAATATATAGTCTTTATTCTGGGGACTTGTAGCCAGCTTTCAGAGTGTGGCCCTGAAGAGTGTAAGTGAAACACATCACCCACTATAAGAATGAAGGAATATGGAGTTTACACTAGTTTTTATGGGTATTCTCTGTCCTGGCTCTAGCCAGTCTCACAGTATGAGTTTCTTCTGTAAAAAAGGGGGCTGTAGCCCCTTCCCACCTGTTTCACCAGACCAGAGAAGGTGTCTTGGAGAGACATGCAGCCCCCAGGGTGCCTCTGAGTGCTGATTGAACAACAAAGGCACCCTTTGCCAGCAGTATGGGGTCTGATAGAGAAGAGGCCGCACCAGTGATGTCTGAGGAATAGGTCATTATACCAAATCTCTGGTGAGATTATCCACCATATGGTGTGAAAACACAGAAATAAAAAACAAATCATGATCCTCTCGTCTGTATTCACTTCAGACCCACTTCAGGTGTCTCTCCGCGTGTGGTATAGGGTAAGGGAGATAACCAGTCTCTCTATCCCTGTTTGCCTCATACATTGTCTAGCTGATTTATAGCTATGGAATTTAAAATCTTTTTATAATGTGCTGAGGCTCTCTTCATCAACTTTGCCTTTTCCTTTTTGTTTTGTTTTGTTTTTCTTTTCTAATCTGTGAATACATTAAACTCTCCAGTGAAGATAAAAAGAATAGTGATAGAATCTATTCTCCAGTTTTTACACTTAGACCCTTCTCATGCATATGAACAGACAGCTTGAATAGACATTGTGTATGGAATAGACAGTATTACCAAAGGCATCCAGCTTGTGATGATTCAAAGAAAAAAGGTTTCTGTGTAGCTGTATTCCTTTCTGTCTGAATGCCTTTTGAATTTTAAGCAACATTTACAGTCATGGTTTGTATTTTCAAAGGAAGGCTGTGAACACAATGGGATTCATTCCCTGTTTTGAAAATGTGTTTCTGTGTCTCAGCAGGGGATTCCACTCAGATTTTAACATTAAAATATATGTATACATAAATGACACCTTTAGTGCTTCAATTTGTGGATTTTCTAAATCTATTTTTTTTCAAATCTGTTACTAGAATTATTTTTTACTTAGATGCTTAAAAAGAGGTACTACTATGCTTTTTAATTAGTTATTTTTATACCTAGTATATGGGGTTTTTGCTTAACTGATATTTAAAAGAGTGTTCATTTCACAATGAGCAACTTCAGAGAAAGTGTACTCTGATTATATTCAATTTAGAAAATAGATAATCATTTTTTTCTTTTATTTCATGAACTTACCATTATTTGGTTTTGGCTATACGGAATGCTCTGGGAGTTCTGCAAAATTGGTTTATAGTGTCACTGACTTTGTTTCTAGCACCTGTTGTCTGAAATGGAGTCACTGAAGCCAAAAGTTCAGGCAGTACAAGGCTGCCAGAGTGCCTTGAGGATTCCTGAAGAAGTGGTCACCGGCTTGCCAATATGCCATAGTGCCCTCCGGCTCCAGGAGGAGGCCAGCCGCCTGCAGCACACAGCCATTCAGCAGTGCAACATCATGCAGGCAAGTAACTGCATACCATAAATTACTCAGAGTAATTTCAACAGTGACATACAAATTGTGATAGAGACACAGAATTTCGTATCTTTGCGCGTTCCTCTTTTACATAGTACCATTAGGAATTTCCCTACTAAGTTTCATTCATTCCTGATTTTAAAATTAATGATCATGTTAATTGCCGTCTGACTCTCAGCTTGGTTCTCTCCCTGATGCTGCTATGGTTTTTGTAACGTGATAAGGATTTAATAGGCGAATAGCTAATATATGATTGTATGCAGGTTAATTTTATAATATATATAATCAGTTAATAAAATTAATGCATCATTATAACATTAACTGCTTCTAAAGATTATATAAAAACTATTGAGTAACTTTCTAATATAAAGAGAATGATTTTTATTCTTTTTATTTAAAATAAACTAGGAGTTTTTTGAATGTCTGGGTTCATAATTAAACATGTAAAGAAGAGTGTAAGCTTCTCTTTTTTGATATTTAGTGATAGAAAAGTACGTAGTGACCTACAGTACAACTACCAAGTTTCAAGTTAGATAACAGAAGAGACTTTTGATGATTAAGGATAATTAATTATAATTAAATGCAAAGAAGGATACAGTGCCACACTGAAAGTTTAAAAAAAGGGTTAGACAAACTGCTGGCAAAACTAAGATACAGTAAACTGGTACTATACTGGTAGGACAATGATCTGAATCCATCTTCGTAATCCTCTCCCAGTTGTGTTTTCTGTAAAATCTAAGCTTTTCTTGTAATCTTTCCACTTCATAAATGAATGCTTGACATGAAAAAGCAAATAAAAATGCTTTATAGCAAAACCATGAGACTTATGTAATGCTATCTTTTTGTGGATGTGTTTGGTTCAAGAACTTGCTGGGATTCAGAAGTTATAGCACCTTCTATCGGAAATCTAAAACATCAGTTTATGTGAAACACCAGTTATGTGAACTGGTTTTTTGGGTAAGAGTTAAGTAAATGAAACCAATAAAATCATTACCGTTCACAATATTTATGAACAGACTTTTTCCTGACTATTCTCCTGCTTTGCTTATGAAGACGTGAGTGCCAGATAGATGTAAATTTGCTCCACTTCAGGGGGTAAATCTGTCACGCTGGGACTAAGTAAAAATTTATTTTCAGTAAATAAAAAACTCAGTATTTTTTTCCCTCTCTAGGAAGCAGTGGTTCAGTACGAGCAGTATGAGCAAGAAATGAAACATTTGCAGCAAATGATAGAAAGTGCCCATCGTGAGATCCAAGGCAAGCCAATAGCAACCAGCAACATCCAGGAACTCCAGGTCCAGATCTCACGTAATGAGGTATGAGAGCCAAAATGCATTGGCATGGACTCAGTGGCAGCTCATTGACCCAAACAACTTTTCATGAGCAATGGTAATGTTAGCTGGGTAGGTTTTCAGACTTCCCAAAAGCTACTTGAGCAGATAGACTTAATACCAGAAAGGAAATTCTTGCTAGAATTCATTTGTTTATTCAGTTAGATATATCCTAATCTGTGGGCAAGATTGTGATAAACAAAAGCATGCATAATTAAGGGACAATTAACATTGGAACTTGACTGAGGAATGTCCCAGAAGCCAGTACGGAGCAGTCAGGTAATCCCTACTATTTGGTGATCCACGTGTACATATGTATGCATGTATGTCCTAAAGTACTTGCTCATTTTTGTCCCACTAGCAGCTGTAAAATAACACCAAGGGACTTGAATCACAGGAAATCCACAACAGATTTGGAGGGAAATTGCACCATTCAATCCAAAGATTATTTAAAGTCTTTGTTGGGAAGAGTTTTGTGCTGTGGAATTATGGGTCCTGCCCACAAACTCATTGATCATCAGCCCCCAAATAAGCAAGGATAGTCTCTGTGCAGCCTTCTCACTGTGCTGCCTTGAGAGGTTCTGAGACCCTTTCCTCTTCTCCTGTCTGTTGTGTATTTCTTGGGATAGAAAATGCACCACTGGTCTCTTTGTGTTAGTTACAGCACCAGATGGCACCCTTTCTTTACCTTTGAATTAAAGTTGTCTGTCCTGTTTTGTAATATAACCTAATGTTATATGTGTTGTTCATTTTTTATCCAGTTGTTACAAAAGTTACTCAGTATAAATTCAAGAGCAGTTTGTGTAAACAAACATTTCTGGTTTTTTAGTAGTGAATTGATAATGCTACTGTTCTCTATTCAAATGTTCAGAATCAGCAAATGCAACAGAATTACTTCAGTGATACAGGGTAATATTGCTGGAAGAAGGAATGATGCTGCTGGCAGGAAGGAATTAAAAGTGGGGCAGCTTGAAGTTTCATCTGCATTTGAACAAGTTTAGTATCTAGCAGTTGTTCTGGACATGTGCAGGAAGACAGCAGTGTTACTCTACTGCACATGTTGGGGTCAGCCAGAACAGACAGGTTTCATACTTGCAAGCTTTCAACATTTAGGGGTAAGGAGTTTTGAAAGACTGAGATATGTGTATTTTTGGCTCAGATTTTGTCTGCTAAATGCCTGCGAAAAAAGCATAACATGAAGTGGATATTTTGTAATATATTATGATACTACTTCAAAAAGCAAGTCTGTCAATTTACTTGTTAAGTGTGTTATTAAGAAAATAACATTTACCAGATTCCCTGTTGAAAGAGAACTTTAAAGAACATTTATAATAGTTATATTTAGATTAAAATAAGAGGAAGAAAGTAGAAGGAAAGTACATCCTGATTTTTAGGAAGCTTGTATTAGTGTGCATGTATCTAACTAGATACTGTGCTTACTGACCCATGTTTCTCTAGAATTTCAGATAAGAATGTGGGCAAGTATCTCCATGCTTGTGAATTATTTTAATGGATAATACAGTACCTCATAAGACATTGCTTTTATAAGTTGCCTTTTTTTTTTCGCAATCACATTTTTGCCTACTTTTCCTTGTTTTCAGTTGAAAGAGGTATTGTAGACACTTAGTGCATTGAACATTAATACCGCAAATGTCATGGCACCTCAGTAATGCTGATGGAGTTAAGTGAATATACTGAATGACAGTATTTTCTGCTGAGCCTCAGATATGTCATTGATTGAGCATTAGTGAATGACTGGTGTTTGCCAGAGCAGATAACTATTCGAGCTGCCAGACATTAAATTTGTGGCTTGATTTGATTGTAGCTTGGTTTTTGATTATTCTAGCTGATGTTTTATAATCAAGACCTTGCTTAGTCTCCAAGGTAAGCCCTGGAGCAGCAAGAGGTCCTTTTGTTACTAAAGTGACAGATAGGGACCAGGTGCCATTGAAACCCAAGCAGTCAAGTGTCATCCTCAGTCGTTGTGCTGTTGCAGTTTCTAACTGCGTATTTCTTGCTATGAGTTTTCTGCACTATTATTTTGAGGAAGTTGCGTATTGGAAATGCTACACAACCAAAAAAATCTTCTAATTTTACCAGCCTGAAGCCGTAGTCTTAGGTATTTTTGAAAAGATATTGTATATTATTATGCCTACTGGATCTTGCAACTTCTGAACAAGTAGGAGAAAGACAAGACTTTTAGGAATAATCATAAGGCTGATCATTTTCATCTTTCTTCTCTGACAAAACTTAAGCTTATGATGGTGTTTGGCCCCTCAAATAGACCATTTCATAACCATTAACGCCTCAATATTTTTAAAATATACTCTGATTTAAGCTAGATTCCCTAGCTCTTTTTAAAGAAAGGTTAGTCCTGTGTGCAGGTCAGCTTTTAAGTCTGAAGATTTACACAAAATCAAAATGAGATTAATATACAGCTTATCCAAACAGTGGCAAAAAGCAATCCAGTCTGCATTTAATCTTATTATGTGGCTGATTGTTCCTATCACATTTGATGCCGTTAGACCCTGTGAATTATTGTTTGAACAATTCATTCTTTATGATGAGAGCTGAATGGGGCATTTTTTACAGTTGTGGTTACCACATGACCTCATTTCCATGGCATGCACTATGCGGGGGAGCTTCATCTTCCTCGGATAAATGGAAGTAGAACAGGGGGGGAAAAAAATAGGGCAGGAAGAGGGAGAGACATTCCCGTTTGCTGCAGTCTGAAGCTTATAGACATTGTCTCAGGTTCAGGCTGGATGCGAATGTGAGGTGTACCTCCGTCTCCCCCCTCTGCGGTTATCATGCTCAGAGAGCCTCTCGCAGCCCTGTTCCGGTTTCGCTCCAAAGCTGTTGGCTCTGCGGTTTAGCTGTGCAGCCAGACGCAGTTCGGCTTGTTCCCTCTGCTATCAACATCCTGCTTGTCAGAGAGCGCGGCGGCTTATGCGGGGTTTCTGAGCGGCGGTGCTATGATGTTATTGGCTGGGCTTGGAGGGGAGAGCTTGACTTCGCCACCAAAGCTGAAATGCTGCTGGTCCTGTTGCCTTTACGGGCTGCCTCTACAATAGGGAAAAAAAATGTTTCCTCAGGAGCTGGCTCAGAAGATCAAAGGATACCAGGAGCAAATTGCTTCTTTGAATGCAAAGTGCAAGATGCTGACAATGAAAGCAAAACATGCCACCATGCTGCTGACAGTGACAGAAGTGGAGGGGCTGTCCGAGGGAATGGAAGAGCTGGATTCAGACCTGCTCCCAGCACACCCCACTCATCCCTCAGTGGTTATGGTAAGCAATGCGTTGCTCTCTGTACTGTTTATCTGACTGCTTGCTTTTGCATCATTACAACACTCCTGTGTAGCAAATTTCCACAGCTCACATCTACATCTGCTTTTGAAATGGCTGGAGTGTGGCAAACCAAGGGAAGTTGCAGCTTTCCTTTACTGTGTTTTTGCTTTATATGGGTTTTCAAGACTTGTTGATAAAGGATGAAATTATTTAACAGACAAATACGTGAAAGTTTTCTGTAATTATATGCAAATATTGTGCTTTTTTGTAACCATCAGCATGCAAGAACAAATGCTAAGAAATTAATGAATTGCAGGAATAAGATAAAACCAGAATAAGTATTATTTAGTAATATGCTGCAGTGTATAGGTTTTTTGCACCATATTTTTAAAGCCCTTGTATTCAAATGTTGATGTGATAACTGACAGTATGCTGCTATGTTCTCAGATGAGTGTGTTGAAAATGAAAGCTAAGTACTGCCATAGGCAGAGTTTGACTTACTTTCCTTTTGTTTTTTTTCTTAACTGGGTTAAGAAAACATACATTAAGTACAAACATACTGCTGATGCTACTGGGATTTTTGTCTGAGTGAAAATAGAGTGCAGATTTCAGGATTTATCACTGTATAACAGCGTTGGAGAAGACAGTTGCTACTGGATTGTGTGTATTTTGTATTTCAAGTCTGTTTCTTGTTTTAACTGGACCTGGACACTGAGGCAAATACTGAATTATTCTGTAGCTCTCCACAGTGTTTCTGTATGCAGTGGTGATTGTATTAGAAGACATCTAGGCAAACTGGAATTTATTATTATTGAGATGCTTGCTACTCAAGGTAGGGTTAGGGTACAGGACAGCAGGTTCGTACTGAAGTATGACAAGTGAATAAGACATTTATTCAATCACATTTCTAAATTGTTAAGTGTAGGAGCATGAAGCATGACTAAATAATGTCATGGTAATTCTGTCCATGTGTTGTTTTCATCTCAGTCTAAGTCAAGCCTAAGTTGAGGTAACTGATTTTCTTCCTGTGCTCTGGGGTTGCTTTTCCTGTGGCAGATGACTGCTGGTCGCTGTCACACGCTGCTCTCCCCTGTCACTGAGGAGTCTGGGGAGGAGGGAACCAACAGTGAGATTTCTTCTCCACCTGCCTGTCGCTCTCCTTCACCTGTGGCTAATACAGATGCTTCTGTTAACCAGGTACCTCCCTCTTGGCATTCATTCACATTCATCTCAGTCATACATGGTTCCATTCCACAGGTGGTTTATTTAATTATCTGAGAGAATATTTACCTATAGCTCCAAGAAGCTGAGGCTTAACCTCTAGCCAAACTGAACCTTCACATTCTCATTTAAAATGGATACAGATGTTGACTTCTGAGTTTAAATTGTATAAATCTGGTGTTACAGATATTAATTATTTTTTAAAGTAAATTTAAAGTGACAGTTGCAAAGCTCTTCCATGTCACTAGCATTTTTTATTTAGAACCTAATTTTTATTTTCTCAGTGGTACTTAATGGAATCTTGAATCCTGAGAAAAAATGATTTTTTGTACTCCCCATAATGAAACATTGCATTATGTCCATATACATTTATCTTATTGTACCATTGCCATTGTGGCTTTGAATTCACAGCTTGATATCTTCCACTGAATACCATTTCAGTTATTAACTTCTGTGTGTTTTTTTCATGTACTGTTCATTCCAACATTGTTCATTACCATTACAGTCTAATTTAAGTGCTAATGAGGCAGGTCAGTGAAGTAACTGAAGTTACATTTTAAATCAAAACTGAGGGCTTTGGCACTTCTAGTAGGAACAAGTGTACATGAGTGTTGATTAAAATGTAACCACTGAGCCAGCACATTGAGCCTCATGTACATGAAGGCGCATATAAAATGTTAAACTTTAGAGGTTTAGAAATGATCCTTAGGAGCTGTCACAACCTCCACCCTTCTGGATTTTGTGGTTTATTGGTTGTTTTTTGCATTTATGACTGCTTCAAAAATTGACCACTGCAGACCCGAAGGGTAGAGTGTGTTGAGTTGCATTGCTGAGTAGAATTAGAGAAGTTTGCGCAAGATGCCCATTGATTCCTTCCGCTGATTTCAGAAATGCATGTGGTTCTGCAGAAGTTGCTAAATATAAATTATAAGACATAAGAAAGGATACTAAGGAAAAATAATCAGAAGTTTCCCTGTAAAGTTTACTTACAGTAGAAAGGCAGTTATATATTTCAACACAGAAGTCTTATGACACCATTAATCTGTGGAGTTAAAGGACTGAGAACAGCTTGCTTGCTAATAAACAAAGCGGACATCAGTTCACTGCATTTCTCTGTAAATGTAGAACTGAAACAGCTCCAATAACTCAGATGATAAGGAAAACACAGTGAAGATGCTGTTGCAGTGTGAGCTGACACCAAAATACAAGTTTTAGAATCTGTGATTTAATAGGGCAAAACTGAACAAAAAGATTATGTCTTTAATTTAGCAGATTTTTGAGAGAGAGAAGATCAATGCTATTGTAATAATCTAAAAAGCTTGCAGCTGAAGGTCTGTTCATTGTGGTTAATGTTGAAATGAACTGCATATACTAAATAAGTAGAAAAACATTCCAAAACGCAGTGGTTTACTTACGAAATGCTTAGGTTCATGCTTACGTGAGATTAAAACTAAGGAACCTATGACACTACCAGTGCTGATCACAATGAATGCCCAGGGAGACTTCAGGAAAGAAGGTTGGTTAAAAAAATAAATTCTAGAGATTAGTGAATAAGATGTTCAAATGTAAGTTATAAATATTTTGTGTTTCTACAGCAAATCAGGAAAAGTTTTGCTAAAATATTTTAAAAAGTAGCCAGTGTTAAAAGAAATAATTTCTCACAGGAAGATCACCTGCAAACTACCAGAAAAACATGTGAACGGGAACTTTAGAAAGTAAAGAATTCCATTAATTTAGTCTTTGGAAAAATATGTAAAGCTCTCATGAAGTGGGGATTGAGGAGGGGAAGGTTGGGAGTTACAACTGGTTTTTGATTCATCGTAAATAATCTCTCCACAGTCTTTCATCATCTTTCCTATCATCTCTTAATTCTGGAATACAGCTAGTCTGAATTCAGACATCTGTGCTCTGTTTCTACATTTCTAACAAGTAATCATAGAATCCTAGAATCAGGTGGGTTGGAAAGGACCTCTGAGATCATCAAGTCCAACTCTTGATGATAAAGTATAAAAAAAACAGTGCCAACTGCGTATTAGTGAAATACTGGGTTTATATATTGAAATAGATTACAGCAAGACCACAAATACAAAAAGGTGACACAGATGTAGTACTAGCTAACAATCGCCCAGGTTTGTTTTTGTTCTGAAACTCCTCTAAAAATGGGGAGGGGGGGGTGGTGAGGAGGAATAAAAAGATGTTAACATTAGAAAGACTGAGGAATTTCGTAGTATATAATATATTGGCAATAGCTAGCAGTTCTGAAATGCTGTTTATTTTGATGTTTAGCAAAATCAGACACTTCATGTGTGCTGCAGTACTGCTGAATCTTCTTATACTTTCCTGAAGATACAGTTGATTAAAGTTTGACACGCTTAAAACTTGTTTTCCAGATACAGAGTAATTGATTTGAAAAAGCTGACGTGCTGGCACAAAGCCCTGTAGACCAGAGATGATCCTGTGATTCAAGTCTTAAGGACTGGGTCACTGTTAAATGCTTTTCTATCTCTTGTACACAGCCTACTTAATGATTCTTTCTCCTTTCCCTATGAAAACTCATCTAGGCTGGAACAGCCCTTGTTACCTATCTTATGAAATCTAAACACACCCTTTGCCCCTATATCCTAACAACAAAGCTTGACTACTGTTCATCAGCTAGATTTCACAAATCAGCCATGAGATATTAGGGCCCTTATAGGGGCAACCAAATCTGTTACTTGTACGATCATCTGTATTCCTGTAGAAAGCAGCTGAAAAGACCGAGAAAGGGATTGCTTTTCCGGCTCTGTGAAAATAAGCCCTTGATTCTGAAAACCATTTTAAGAGTCATAGAAGCACAGTTTTTCTATTGACCTTGAGAGAGGACTGACTAAGGGCTGGAGAGTAGCTGCAAGGCAAAATGAGGGGTTGCCCCCACTGGTGCAACTTTTTACTGTGACTTGGAAAGACCACTTCTGGTCAGAGTAAAAAATTCAGCAATTGCAGTACTGAGTGCTGTGCTAAGCTATTACCTATTCCCTATTGGGTCCTGGACATCATAACACTTTCGTCATTAAATTTTTCAACTTTCCCAATTACTGCCTTTGAAGAAGTACCTCCTCTGACACTTGTGGACAGTTTGATGGCAGTGGTCTGGTTTCTGTGCAGTTCCAGAGCTTGTGTGGTTTTTGTTCACATACAGTCCCTTGAGGCAGCATTTTTCACCCTCCAAATAATGTGGTGCTACCTGTCATACATGGTTTCAGTTCTAAATAATCTTGTCATCAAATCTGCTTTCCTGATCCGAGTATAGATATTGTACATGTTTTCTTAATTTTAAATTTTCTGTAGATCTTTTTAGTTGTCCTGTGCAACAGTTGAAGAGTCCTTCATACACTAGGTATAGAAGTTCTGGTGAGAAGCAATTCCACTGTGAATTTTTAGTGATGATTTGAACATTTGACCATTTCCTTAGCACTTTTGGTCCCTGTTTTCAGTATCTTTTGTAAGTTAGTTGAGACTACCTGGTTGGTTGAAGGCTTATAATAAGCTGGTGCTTCATACTCTTTCTTACATCATTTACTAGTCCTTCAGCATATTCCTTTTAGGTTCTTCTGTTGCCTTCTATGTAACAGTGTTTATTAGGGTGGTATTCTTTGCCACCTACAGTACCATAACCCTACAGTACCTGTCTTTTGTGATGAGATTTTTCCTGGGTGTAGTTGTGATGATGCTGGAACAATGCTCCCATTTGTAGCACTCCTTTCCCAGGCTTTCCTTGATTGTCCACAGTTGTCTTCTGCAACTCCTAGCTAATATGAACATGAATAAAATGCATCCAGAATCCTCATCATAGTGACCTTCCAAACCATACTCAATGTATTACTATTAAATATTGATTTACTGTGTTATTCAGAGGTTTCCTAGTGGTTTTGGGTTTGTGGGCTTTATTTTAATGGACATATGCAATGGGGCAGTATAGGGGATAGTATTCAGTATCTTTCTTTTTTTCAAAGTGCAATAATGTACTTCATGCTTGTAGGACATTGCTTATTACCAAGCCTTATCTGCTGAACAGTTGCAGACAGAAGCTGCTAAAATTCAACCCAGCACCTCAGCTACCCAGGAGTTTTATGAACCAGGCTTAGAATCAGCTGCTAGTGCCAAATTGGATGATTTGCAGCGTTCTTGGGAAACACTGAAAAATGTGGTAAGTTTTCACCTAAAGGGTGGCTGCTTGTAAGGAATAAAATTCAGAGAACTGGCTCAGCTAATGATCTTCTCTGCAGTTTTTGATTTTCAGATGGTAACTAGAATTGTTATTTGTGATATTAATTTGGTTCCTTATTTGGAAACCTGTGCAGGATGGACCTCCATTAAGAAAAAATAAGAGTCATTAAAGCTGATAGTTGTCTTCAGAAATATTGGCTACTCTCAGGCTATATTCCAGAACCTAACAGGGATATCCACTCATGATGGATGAGTTGGCAGAAGAGGTCTCAGATTCAATTTCTCCAAATACTGAGTCAACACGTTTCTCCATAGTAGTGCAGCATAATCATTCAGTAATGTGTGAAAATGGTTGAAGTTCTGATCACTTGCTATAAATTTTAATTCTTGCAATGGCACAGTAGCTGTTATGGGGTATTAAGAACTATGTGTCTAGCAAATAGCGCACGTCCATGTTCGAGTGCATAAAATCTAAAATAAGGTACAAATTGTACCTAGGTTTTCCCTGCTTTATTTAAGTCCATTTTTTTCAGCATTTTTTTGACGGATGATATTTAAACATAAATATTTTCAATATGGATGTTTTGCTTTATAATTTATACTTTGAAAACTTGTTGCAAGTTTTTGGCTGTAGTCTCTTAAGCCTAGAGATGCATGAGTCAGACTAAAAAGCAAATCCTGTATTAGAGGTCAGAATTTATACCTTCCATTCTTCTTCAGATCAGTGAAAAGCAGCGCACTCTCTATGAAGCTCTTGAGCGTCAACAGAAGTATCAGGACACACTCCAGTCTATATCCACAAAAATGGAGACCACTGAAATTAAACTAAATGAGAGTTTGGAACCAGCCAAAAGCCCAGAGAGCCAGATGGCTGAACATCAGGTAAAAACTTACACATGAGAAATAGAGGGAGAGCATGTATTACCTGCATATCTTTCACAGTAATGTTCTTCGCGGCTGGATGCCTCAAAGACGTGCATTAGTTGTATGAACCTTCTCTGTTAACTGTATATCTTGCCTTTCTGGGCTTCTGACTGTTCCAAAGAAGGTGTAATGGGAATTCTTTTAATAAGAGTTTGTGAATTGAAATTTTTAGCAAAAAATTGAAATTTTCAGCAAAATCTTTTGTGCAAGATTTTTTACAGTGACATCTACACATACTGTTCTTCAGCATCAGTGCTGAAGAATATTTGTAATGTTTCCAAATTTACTAAGATCATAACCAATACTGATGCATTGTAAATTGATCGAAATACAATCTTCGCCTTGTTAAACAAAATAAACAAACCAAAGCACACAAAAATTCCCTCCCAAGGGAAGTCTTGAGAAATGATGCTCTGAATAATAAGAGAATACTTTATCAAATAACCAATCTGACATATTTTTCTGTTGTAATTACTTAAGTCTTCTATCTGATAGCTTGAAACTGTCTGGTGGAGCCAGTTCTCATTTCAGTAGAAATTGCATGACTTAAAAAGGATAACATTTGACTTTGTAGCTCCGTGTGATGTCCTGCTCATCCAATGTGTATATACTGTCAGATGTGGAAGTAAAGTATCTGCTCATGGGTATTGGTAGTGCAGCATCCCTTTGTAGGAATCTTGAAAACTGATTTATAGGATAAGAATGAGAGTAGGGACTTATTTTACACCATGGAGTAAAACTCTATATATTTACTTATGTTGCTGGATGTTCTTTGTCCAGTTAGTAAGTTTTAGGCTGGAAGCTAACTCATGTCCCTATTTTTCTTTCACAGATCCTCACTTACTTGTTCATTATCTTTACTATTGTCTACTAGAATACCCTGCAGATAATATGTTGGAAGAATAAATATATATGTATAATGTTTCCAAAATAATTCCTTCTCGTGATATGTTTGAAAATCAAGATAAGACATTAAATCCATATTTAAGTTATCATACTTTATACATGATCCTATCTTAAACCTCTAAAAGCAGGACTCAGTCCTTTGGAATTCTGTCTCTAGCAAACCAGCAGTGATACATTGCACTACTCTGTGTTCCACATGGTCCTCTGGGACAGTTGTCTTGAATTTTATATTAATTCTATGCCTCCTGAAATACATCCTTCTCATTGATAAATGAAGCAAATACATTCTCTGCTCTATTTCTAAATAGGCTTTGATGGATGAGATTTTAATGTTGCAAGAAGAAATCACTGAGCTTCAGACATCACTAGCCCAGGAGCTTGTTTCAGAACCATTGGATTCAGAAGCTGCTGATCACATGGCATTGCAGTCCACTCTCACAGTCTTGGTGGAACGAATGGCCACAATTCGAATGAAGGCATCAGGAAAACGACAGCTGTTAGAGGTATGAGAAGAAACATCTCCAATGTTCTTAGTCACCATAAAAAAGTAATTTTCAGTTCTGCTCATTTCTCGGAATTCCTTTCAGTAATAAGTTATCATTCTTTTTTTAGTGAGCCCCTCATCTTAATGCTAAGCAATAAATAACCAGAAGGTACTTGGAAGCACACATATGTTATATATATTTTATATATATGTGTGTGTGTGTGTGTATGAATAAATGAAGTAATGAAGAACAGATATTAAAAATCATGTTATCTACAGTAAAATTCTGAGGACTCATCTCTCCAAGCTGGGTGACAAGAGAAGAGGGAAAGGTTAAAACAAGAAATAAGACCTCTTTCAAATCGCTGCATTGTTGTCTACACTCATCTTCCCAGTGATTTGCATGCAAACTTTTTTCATGGAAGATGAACCCCTTTATTTCTTTGCCTACCAGCTTTACCAAAAATCCTTTAATACTAAAGTGATTTTTAAAAAGTCCTTTACATACAGGAATGTTGCTGCATATATTATACAGGTGAGAAAATGCAGTCATTTTAAAGCTGATTACAGATTGGCTCCTTTGAACACTGCAGGGCAGCTTTAAAGAACTGCAGCCGTGAATTCACAAGCACAGCAACTACTGCCTTCCTAATTTCCAGCATCAGCTGATTCAGAGAAATGAAGTGCGAACTGGCTCTGTGGATCTAAGCCATAGTGCTTAATTGCCAGCTAGGGTTAAACCATGACACTGGATTACAGGAGAGTCTCAGGGTCCTTTAACTGCTTGAGTTCCACCCAGTCACCTGGGACAGTGAACAGGTCATTAGAAAATACCTTTGTAATTCTTAAAATAACGAAGTTGCACCAATTATTTACTTTTTAATTAGAAATAAGGGGTTGGAAGTAGTATTGGTGATCTTACTTTCTATGGCTTTCACCCCATACAGGATCTAACAAACTTCTTGATAATACTTAGGAGGAGATGCTAACTAATAGTTTCAAGATAAAGCATGAGTCAAATATGTTACACTTAATTATGGTTAGGATTCTTACAGCTACTTTGATACAATACCACAAGTATTCCTTAATCCTCCTGGCTAGGAAATCGGTATTGTTTGTAGACGATATTCAGGAATTTACCCTGTCTACTTCACAGCTCTGATTTCACAAATAAAATCTTCCAGGAAAGTAAATGTAGAAATAAAGATAGAACAAGTAATGAAAACATTTTGCTGTTGGACTGGTAATATTGTTCTTTCTGTGGACCTAATTTAAATAATTAGAGCTTGAGAACTGTTTAGCTCTGGATTACTTGAGACACCTAACAGTTATTATTATTCTTTAAGTTATTCTGACATGTAATTTTTAATTTTCCTACTGAAATTGAGCATTCAGAAAAGCTGTGCAAACACCTCCCTGTGTGAGGAATTTGCCATGTGCATTCAGGTCTGAATTTCCTTGTAAAGTGTCATAGATTGACCCTGCCAGCAGTCAAACACCCACCCTCACTCCCTTCTCCTGCGAGATGGGTTAAAAATAGAGGACTCATGGATGAAGATAATGACAGCTTAAACAGGGTAAGGAAAAGCTGTGCATGCAAGCAAGGAAAAATGAGGAATGTATTTACTACTGCCCCAACAGCAGGCAGATGTTTAGCTACTTTCCTGGAAAGCGCAGCATCTGTTGCTTGGGAAAACAAACACCATAACCACAAATGTCCTCCCCAATTTTCACTGAGCTTTTATTGCTGAGCATGATCTCATATGGTATGGAATATCCCTTCGGTTAGTTCAGGTCTGCTATCCTGGCTATTATGTCCTTTCCCAGCCTTTTGCTCACCCCCAGCCTACTGGCCTTTGTGAGGGGCAGCTAGAAAGAAAGCCTTAATGCTGTGTTAGCATTCTTTAGCAGTAACCAAAACATTGCTGTGTTATCCGCACAGATTTATCCACAGACTGCAATGAAGTTAACCATCCTACCCAGATCCAGTACAATTTTTTCCCCTTGTTCCATAACATTTGTAACATGCTTAGGTTTCATATTACTTGATACATCTAAGTATCCTCTGACCATCCTATTTGTTTTCTTATTCCCAAAATCCCCTCTACCCTCTTCAGAGAGTCAGTACTGGGGAGCCCAGACCTAGACATAGTAGTCCAGGCATGGACTCACCAGTGTTAAGTAGAGGGTCAGGATCACCTCCCTCTTCCTGATGGAAACACTCCTAATGCAGCCCTGGACACCACTTTCCTTCTTTTCCGCAAGGGTACATTGCTGGCTCATGTGCAACTTGATGTCCATCTGGACCCTGAGGTCCTTTACTGCCAAGCGGCTTTCCATCTGGTTAGCCTCCAGCATGTACCTAGTGCATAGGGTTGTTCCACTCCAGGTGCAGGGCTTCACACTTCCCTTTGTTCCTGTCAGCTCATTTCTGTAGCCTTTCAGGGTCCATCTAGATTGCAGAACAACCCTTTATATATCAGCCACTCCTGTTTTGTGTCATCAGCAAACTTGCTCACGCTCAGTATTGGCGGCTCACTAGATTTTGTGCCACTGATCACCACCCTCTGGGCCGAGCTGTTCAGCCAGTTTTCAAATTCATATGGAACAATTCAAGGGTGAGTGAGACTTGCTGATCACTCCCTGTCCGTCTGATCGATGAACCAGCTGATGGGTGGACCCAGGGTGTCTGTGTTGCTGAGATGCTGATGCTGCAGCATCCGTTGGAGATTAATGTCCTTCCACACATTGTGGCACAGGGATACTCTGAGAGGCCAGAGAAGGTAGATGACTCTTCAGTCTTCTTTTTACCCATGTGACTTTACCAAAGGCCTACTAGTACTCTGGGTCCTTGAAGTACCCCTCCTGTGCCTCTCTTGAGAGACAGTAAGGCTATCTAACAGCCTGCTGCCTAAAAAGGCAAAGCTGTTCTCCTTTCACAGCAGCCCACTCCCTAAGCCATGTTATGTTAATTGAGCAAACTGAATCAACGTGGAGGAAAACCTGAAGGAGAGCAGCAAGAGGAGGCAGAAAAGACCATCTTTAGAAGGCTCCAGTAGCAGAATTCTGTTGAACTCTGAAGAAAGTAGAAATACAGTGACTGAACTGAAACAGAATTTCAGTCATCAGAAAAACAGGCCCATCAATTGAAAGCAATATTTTGTAAAAAAAGGGTCTTACTATGGCTTAAAAATATTTTATAGGAGCTGTGCAGAACAGAAAGGGAAAACATTTTAAAAGTGATAGTTGTGGTTTATTTCTTTTTTGTGTCTCTAGGAAAAACTGAACGAGCAGCTGGAAGAACAGCGGCAAGAGCAGGCTCTTCAAAGGTACCGTTGTGAAGCTGATGAGCTTGATCACTGGCTACTCAATACGCGAGCAACGCTGGACACTGCTCTGGTTACTGCTGAGGAACCTATGGACATGGAAGCACAGCTGGTAGACTGTCAGGTAAAATGTTAAGACCATTATTGAGTGGGATGAGCCAGCATATTTGTGGAGGAGTTTCTGAGCTCCTAAGCACCTTGTATGTGCTCAGTTAGCTTCATCGAAGATTTGTGAAAAAAAACAAACAGTCTTTTCCTAATTTTTCATTAGAGATTTCAAACAGTGCTTTAGTGCTTACTTTTTTGTTCCACTCAAGCTGGATTGGTTGAACAGTGCACTTGATAGGTATGAAAACACCTGCAATGTACTTTCCTACTCTTCCTTCTTCCAGATGAAAAACATACTCACACTGGCACTGATGATTGGGATACTGTTGTGTTTTCTTCAGGAATAATCCTTACACACATGCAAAAGTAAAGGATAATCTTCAGTAGCTACTGTTTTTATGGCTTTAATATTAACTCAAATACCAAAACAACTGAGGAAAAACATTTTTCTGCAATAAGAGTAATTGCAAATACTTTTATTAACAAGACTTAATACCCAGGTTCTCAAATTAGCGGGAGTTTTCCATTTTTAAATGATTGTTTAGAACTGTATGATCATTATAATTAAAATTACAAGAGAGACAAGAAACAGATGGACAACAGATACCTTTTTGTATTAGAGAATGAGGATCTCAACTATTTTAAGATGAATGGGAGTTAAGTTTCATACAAGTCTGATGAATTTTCACTAACAACAGTATATTATTGGAATTTTAAGTCTGCTCAGTCTCTTCAACTCAAAAAGAATGTTTAACTTTGTGGAAAAGTTAATACTGCAGCCCTTTTGCTTGTTCTTAAAATCTTCATGCAGTAAGTTTTGGTTGGTTTTTTTTTTTCACTTTTTCGAGATGTGTGCATCTATTCCTGCACACATTCCTTCAGGATACATATTTGTAAGTTCATATTTGATAGTTGCTATAGAAACAAAAACATTTGATGTCAGGCCTGGTTTTTGAGCAGGACTTGTATGAGAGTTGAGTCTGGAAGATCAAAATATGCACTATGTCTCTAATACATGAATGGTTAATGGAATGTCAGGAAAGTAGCTTTTGAGAATAAACATGCCAGAGATTTGTCACTTTAAGTCTCTCTTTAGACTAAAGAGGATTATACAGAAATCCTTAAGTCCGTCATGCACCAATCAGAAAGAGCAAATAGTGAGAAGAGAAGCTTATCAACACAGCCAGAGGAACACATAGGAGGAGGCAGGAAGCATTTGACTACATGTAAATGAAAGAAGAGGAAAGAAGTAACTTTAGCTGTGTGCTTTGTTTCTTGTCATTAATGGATGTCAGTCCAGCCTCTTAGCCACCCTTACCTTTAATGTGCAAATAAAGAGCATCTCCTCTACAACAAATTATTTGTTTCAAGTAACTTTTTAACTTCCTATTTTGAAAAAGATTGCAAGCTGAAATGGCAGATGCAAACATTTGCAAGCATGTTCTGAAGGACTCTGAATGGGACTGGAAGGCAAAGCGATGATAATCTGACTTGCTCTTAATTTGGCAGCGGGTGAGGTAGGCCACAGGTCATCTTGCCAGAAAGCGTGACAGGTGCTGGAAAATGTATGAATTTGGTTCTTTATTTTTGCTGCTGCAGAACATGTTGGTTGAAATAGAACAGAAGGTGGTAGCCTTGTCAGAGCTGTCTGTGCACAACGAGAACTTGCTTATGGAGGGGAAAGCTCACACCAAGGACGAGGCAGAGCAGCTGGCTATGAAGCTCAGGACACTGAAGGGCAGCCTTCTGGAGCTGCAGAGAGTGCTCCATGACAAACAGATCAACATTCGGGTAAGTGACTCTTTCCAACTGGTTTTGTAATAGGCAGGAGGTTGGGGATTTCATAGCAGTTTTATGGAACTGCAAAAAGGAGTAAAAGTATTGCCCTGATTTCGTTTAGGTTAACCATCTTTAGTTAGTAAATGGAATTATAATCCAAAATAAAGAACTGCATAGAAAGCTTTAGTTTATAATTTTCAACTTTACAGCACCACTTTATGGTAAAACTATCCTAACCTCACTATCTGCTCTGAAAGGATAATACTGTAGTAGATAGATGACTAGCTTGGGTTGGATATACTCTATGCCCTTTCCCAGTCCCTTTAAATTGTATACGCTCTGGGGCAGGATCACTCCCCCAGCAAAAGAACAATCCTAAATACATGCTTTCCTCAGTACAACACCGTGAACAGGTAACATAAGGGAATATTTTTAAATATGGCTAATACTTAGTGGCATCGTTATACCAAACAAAATATTATAGAAACAAGGATTCATTTAACCTCTGTCTTCTCCTCAGTTTATATTTCTAGCAGCATGGATCTGCTTGTTGCCACTAATTGTATTTAACAGTTGCTTTTGGTCATTCTTTAGGTTAAACTAGCATGTGGTGAACCAAGTACATACAAGAAACCCAATCATGTAATGTGACTGGTTGTGATTTGCTTGCCCTTCTGTGACTCCCTCCTCCTCTTTTCTTTTACTTCTTTTCTGGGCTTTGCTGTGCAAATTAAACGTGATAAGCTTCAAAGATTTCTAGCTTGTAATGCAGATTAAAGTCTATTGAGAGGTTAGCTTGAAAAGTCACTTGATGTGCTAAGAACTATTTTTAGTCCAAAGCAACTGCATAACTTTAGAACTTAACATAGCTTCAGAAAAATAAAAAAAAATAAAAAAAGAAGGGAAACCCCCAGGTATTTGTTCCTGTTGCCTCTAAGATTAAGTAATTTTAATATTATTCTTGTATATTAAACCTCGTGATTAGGCAAATGAAAAGTCACATTCAGGCACATGATACTATATTCTGATACATTACTTGTAAGGTGCAAAGGCATCACAGACTTTTTTTACTAAATTTTAAAAGATTTTGAAAATTTTAAAAAGCTATAGTGTGATTTAGTTTACTGAAACTTTTAAAACAGATTTTTGAGTGTTTTTTTAATATCTAAAATAGCAACAAAATGATTCCCAGATAGTAGGAAAGGAATTGTTTAAGATGCTGCATGCATGCATGCAAGGCTCAAGTTTAAGAAGAAAATAAACATGGGCAGTATAACATCTTCTAATCTTCACTCAGCCATTTTTTTTCAAATGAGAAGTTCAGTAATGTCATTTTCCAACAATCAGGCAATGGAGAGCATCAAATGCCCCAAAATGCCCTAACTCTTTCCACTGCCTGTATTAACGTTGAAAAACATTTCAAGCTTATAGCACTGTTGTTCATGCATGTAAAAAACTCAAACTTATACATATCTCTAGATATACTAATAACCTTGTAATTACCCAGAGGCATAGACCAGCCTGCACCCAAACGAGAGATCATCTCAAGTTGCACAGGAAGATCTAGAGCCTTGTAAAGACTGAGCTATATTTTCCTTAAAGCATATTTCAGCATACCTGTTATTCCTGTGGCAACAGGCTTTTTAGGAGTTAGTGTGAGATTCTGTGACTTCCTTGCAGCAATTTCAGTTTTGCTTTTGATTTTAGGTAATGAGTATCACTAGTGATACAGAAAAGTGACTTGGAGATCAACTTCTTTATTCAAAAAATAAAGCAGTGAAACTAATCAGAAATATGCTGGATCAGGAGAGTTCCAGTATCTGTCTCCAAAGGTAGCACTTTGAAAGATAAATAAAACATTGCCTTGTTACTGTTTGTTCTCAGATTTAGAGGCAATAAAACTAAATAGACTCCTTAAAAACCAAAGAATTAGAATGGATTCTGCAGTAAAAAAAACCGAACAAGATACTGTTTCTTTACTTTTTATTACAAAGGATTTGTGGGGAGGAATGACTTCAATTTCACATGAAGAATTATGCCTCATATAAGTTTGTATGGTTCTGAAATTCTTTGAGAGATCAATTTCATTACCATCTTCCTCAGGGATTTTCCATTTATTTCTGTGCTGGAGTAGATAGTTCCCAGGAATGACAGGTTCAAGCTTATATCTCCCTGGCTGTGTAAAGGAAATATAATACAGTTCCAGAATTCAAATAAAAGTGCAACTGTATTTTTTCAAACTTATTTTCTTTGATTTGAGGATTATAAAATCTGGTTCACAAATACTTTTGATCTGAAAAGTATGCACAATAGCATATTTGCAAAACCTCATTGCATCCACAAATGCCACAATCCCTTTTACTGTCTGCTATTGAAGGAAGCGTGGGACTACTATTTATTTGTCTTAGTATAATTCCAGAATTGTAGCTTCTCAGTCATCTTCCCAAAGAAAAAGAGACTCAAAATCTAACTGAAATCAACCAGCCTGCCCAAGTTCAATGAAGCACTAGATACTATTCTCTAAAGGAATTTACAAATTGAACGGCTATAGTCCCTAGAGTATATAAAATGAAGCAGATTTTTTTCCCCAGAAATTTACAGAAAGACTGTTTTCTAGTTTTTAAAAGAAAAAAAATAGCATTCTAAACCCTCTTTACCCCTCACATAATATTTACTTTGCCCAACCTGATTTCCTGTAATGACATAGTTAACACTTCAACTACATCAACTTTTCTAGAAACTTGTTGCTACAAAGTGAAGTAACATAGTTTACCTGCAAAATGAATCCTTAGTAAACCAAAGTTATTTCATAGAGCAAGGACTGATGATACTTGCTTGTGTTGCTCCTCTTACAGTTTATATCCTCTAACACTAATCATTCCTTTCAATTTCAGTACATCCATCATCCCCAAAATTGAACTCTTACACCTAACTCCTGCTACTTAGCAAAACTGCTGTTTTGGTGTCTGGTGCCAGGGGCACTGGTGGCAGAGATCCATCTCAGTTGTTAGCACAAGGATCACTGGGTGAGGCAAGAGGGATTCTGAGTCACCTTCAGCCCTGATGGCCTGTCTCATTTAAGAGAAGGCAGAATGGGTCTTTGTTTTGGAGAGCCTGCTGTAATGTCTGAACCACTTGGTACTCCTAATCTATTTAGAATAAGAGCTGAATCATGGGCAAAATATGAATCCTACAAAAATGAAATATACAGACAGGATGGGAGAGGAATTAAGCCCCAGGTTTAGATCTTGAAGCTCTAAAAAAAAAAAAAAAAAAGATACGAACTCTGCGATCATCCTCTCACTGCACATAGTATTAAATAAATCCAGAGAGATGTGTACATCTAAGTAGCCAGACCTACAAATCGGTCTTTAACATAAGGCCAAGCATGTTAAAATCCCTACATCTGAATATGCTGGCTGCTGAAATTATTTAAACTTACAGCCAACATGGGTTTTGGAAGTCAAGAAGTTGATAAAACAGTTTTTGGAGCTATTTTTTCTTTGCTTACACAGAAAGTCTATCTAATCACTCATGTTGAAAAAACATGATGATAAAAGTATGAATTGAAGAAACTGTTGCTTTTGCTGTGCTGTTCTAACATTCTGTGATTTGGTCTCTCTTACTGTCTTTACTGTTCATATCATATAATTTGCTGTTAACTGAGTGTGTTTCTGCCAACCATAGATAGAGTTCTGTACTTACTGATAAATAAATTTAGACAGAATGACAATCAGCATTTTCTCCTTTTCAGTTAGAAAAAAATTGGCTTTAATTAAATTGAAAACTTGGAAGAAACAAACCATTGTTTCCCTGCATTGCCAGTTAAAGCAGCACCCTCCACTACAGATCAAGGCTGGTTTTTAGAAGCAAAACAGTCTTCAGAAACACATCAGTCCATAGTCTCTGACCTCTGGTCTCTGATTCTGCTGAGTGCAGTGCTGCATGTTTATTTTTACATTTTTAGGGGTGCTTTTCTTGCTAGTAAGCAGAAACCAGTAGAAGTTAGAAATCTAAAGTCATTTCTTACTTCAGAATTTATGTGAGCTAGTAGCTTGAGAGGTGGAAGGTGATTTTGAGTAGATGAGCTGGACCTGGCAGCTCTTTAACAATATAAGAGATTTTTTGAAGTATTTATTTCTCTTTTTTAAAGCAGGGATCATTACAAGAAAAGGAGGAGAGTGATCTGGACTTTGTTTCCTCACAAAGCCCCAGTGTTCAAGAATGGCTGGCACAAGCAAGAACTACCCGCTCACAGCAACAGCAGAGTACCCTGCAGCAACAGAAAGTTGGTGTTTTGCATTTCTTTTACTCCCATCTTTAGTTTGTGTTTAATGCTATAGTTGAGCCATTCTTGTTAATATTTCTGCTGATATGTTATGTTTTATGATCTTTCTTTCTCAGTGCTTTTGTAATGATGCATCTGAGTTTACTATCTTATATCTGTAACAGTCAGGCAGAGCAGACTTCCTGGGTGACCATGGTTGATTCACTTAGTCACTCTATACATCCTGTTTCCATCAGTAGAATAAAATAGAATCAACCCTTTAAGTTATTCAAAACAGAGATTATTAAAAGAGAATATTAAAAGTAATAATTTTGTCTTTATAGAAGCAAAGATACGCACATCGCATGATATATTGTTGCATGACATGCAGATATCTTCACCAGGATGGATTTCAGAAGCTGCATTGCATTAGTTAATTAGTTCAACGATGCAGTTTATGCATACGACTTTTCTGTGTCCCTTGGTGGAGATTTTTGACTGCTTTTGGTGCTTAAGCAAAACGTATCAGAAATAGCTCAGCTAACTTTGCGTGACAGGTATGCAGTGTGTAGACATATCCTTCCAAGGCAAAAATGCTGTGTTTGAGATTTGTTCTGGTTTTTGTAACTTGCTATGCTAGGAGCTGGAACAAGAGCTGGAAGAGCAGAAGAACCTGCTTCGATCAGTAGCATGCCGTGGAGGAGAAATCCTAACGCAGCAAGGTTCTACCGAAGGCCTGTGTGTAAGGTGTGCTTTGATGTGTTGTTCTGAAAAGTAAATTTCTATGACTGTGCTTTGACATCCTAATGTTTATATCCCTCTTCTGCATATAATCCTCTAATTTTTGTTTCATCATTTTTATACAGCATCTAGCATACTGGATTTCTGGCTAATAATTCAGGAGTCTGATTATATAGTTACACAAACTTTTGTGCTGATAGATCACCTTCAACATTTAGAAATGCCTTTTATTCTTATTATCAAGCATCACACTAAAATTAAAAAGTAGTAAGACTCATTAGACAAGCAGTGGATCAGTTACTCTAACTTTATGGCCCAGCATTGGTGTGTGTCACAGCTATCTCTGAAACATTGGCATCTGCCATTGTAACCAGATCTTCCCAGATGAAGATGATTCATTGCTTAATTTTATTTTTCCTGCAGTTAGTAAATATTTTTCTTTTTGAAGCCTTGTGTATTTTAAATTTCATCTCTGGTCTGTGTCTTCTTACACACTTGCCCATTTGAGGGGAACTAAATATCTATGAAAGCCTCAGCTCTGTCTGGGAGAGACTTCTGCCCTAGAGAAGGCAGAAGAAAACTCCTGCCTCCTGCTGATGCTGACTTTCAGGAAGCAGGAAGGGCAAGGTCTTGGGAAAAGGAAACCAGGGTGAACGTTTCCAGTTCAAGAATTAAGGAGCAGTCAACCCTAAAGTTAAAATGTTCCTTGATGGATCTCAGTAATAGTGAGAGGCACCTTTAGGGCTCCTGCAGCATAACAAAGTCTGGAACATGAAAGTAGTTCATTAAACAGCAGAAACAAGTTTTATGTGTAGGGAATGTAAGCCATACTCATTAAGTTCTTTTCTTCAGCATTTTTATTATTTAAGTGTGGGTATTTTTAATTATAATGCCAGAAAGTACTTAACCAGGCTTCCTTCTGTCACGTGATGGTGTAATACAGAAATAAATTTAAAAAAAATCAAACAGAAAGTACTGAATTTGATTGAGTGTTTACCAAAGCTAAACAGATATGCTCGTCTTGCATATTACATTTTGAGAAAGGAGATGAGGAAGGAGTCAGATGAAATATTAATTTTAATTCATGCTTTGAAGTAAAACTTGTTTATAGATTACATTTCAATGTATATTCAGTCTGGTTCATTTTTTGTTTTGTTTTGGTTTTTTTTGTTAACTTAATAGGGGTACTTGCAACTCTAAAGAGTATTTTAGAAAGAAAGTACATTTTATTCCATCAGGCAAGAATTTCTTACTGTTCAAACCAGGCCTTGTCTTATTATCTGGGCTAAAAAAAAAAAAAAAAAAAAAAAACAAAAACAACCACTTCCAAAAACTATAAATTAATTTAAATTTTGAATTTCCTAATGGAAAGAGAAAATAAACACCTTAAATGATTATAACTTCTCTATTTGTTAAACCTTTATGCATCTTCTGATTCAGTGGGAAGCCTGATACACTCTCTGAGGAATTAATCTTAGAAGGTGAGAAGCCATCATTTGAAGAACAGATGAAGAGGAAATGGGAAAGCCTAAACCAGGAATTCAGTACCAAGCAGAGACTGCTCCAGAAAGCTTTGGAAAAAGAACAGCTGGTACCTATTTTGAATTTCTCTTTTCATTTTTTCTATGAAAGAGGTTGCACAACAAAGGGTACAATATGTGCATATCTGGTGCACTAAGGTGCTGTAGTTAATGCAGAGAATATGGAACAATTTATTTTTGTGACATCTTTAAAAACTGGTAAATATTGGCAGTAGCACTGCTCTTGTTCAAAGTGATTTGAATTGCACTTCCTTTCAGGTTAATGACCTAGAAAGGAAGAAAGAGCTCAGACAAAATGTTTATCTACTTATCTAACTCAGGATAATTCTGTAACAAATTATCCCTCTGGAATTGATCAGTACTCTGTCAACAGCTTAAAGGAAAAACTTATTTTCAGTTTGAATTTATTCTTTACATTCAGTTCTTGATCTCAGTGGGTAAGGGATTTCAGCCCCAGAATTTTTACTGAAAGAAACAGGGATTAATCAACTAAATTGGGGGGCAATCCAAAACCTATATTAACTAGATCCTCCATTTTATTGTTAATAGTACCAGACCCACTATTCTTTGCATAACACTCCATTAATCTGCTTCCGAAGTCCTAAATATCTTATATTAATTCAACAGTAATTAATTATATTTTTGGTAAAAACTAGTAAATTTTAATTCTGGACACAAGTATTTATCCTGCACTTCTAATGAACCTCCTGTTGAGCAGTCTTTTATTCAAGATATTCATGACACAAAACAGTTGTGGGAGGACCATGAGCATTAGTTGGTGATAGCCTCAATCAGTAGAGAATCTTTTGCCCTCTATATGGTAAAAGCATCCTAATTAGTACTTTTCTCTCAGCAGCTTTATAGCAGACCAAACAGACTGATACCTGGAATGCCTTTATATAAAAAGGAGAGACAGGATGAAGATAAATCCTCTGTCTCACCAGTATTGGTTGAATTGAATCAGGCCTTTGAAGATGTCTCATCTGAGGTAATTTTCAGTTGTCTTTGCACCTGTCCTCCAGCAAAACCTCATGTACAGTGAAAACTCCTCTAGCTACCCCCTGAAAATTCAGGCCTCTCCCAAATACTAGAAGTTAGAAAGAATGTCTTGTACTTCTACTCTGGACATATCTGTTTAATTTGCAGGCTGGACAAGTGGAGGAGACTCTGCATCTTGAACAGAAGCTGTATGATGGTGTCACAGCCGCATCCATGTGGCTAGATGGTGTGGAAGAGCAGGTCTTTGTTGCTACAGCTCTGTTGCCAGAGGAAGAAACAGAAACATACCTCTGCAGGCAAGAGGTAAGGAATCCATGGATAGGAGTTTCTTTCAATTGTCAATAAGTGTACATTTTATATAGTGTTTAGAAAAAAAGTATTAGAATCCTGAATAAATGACATGTTGCTGACATAATCTCTATGTAATTGCAGTATTCTGCTAATGGTAGAAGTAACTTTATTGATCATGTAGAGAATGTTGTGGAAAGCAGCACCTGACCTGAATTTTTCCTGGTCAGAAGAGAATTAAACATAGATTCATTCTTCTGTTAGGTTCTTTGCTAAGTCTTAGCAAACACCATATTGGTGAAATTGAAACAAAGTGAAAAAGAGGGAGGAGTGCTCTGGATATAGAAAAAGAACAAATTCATCAACATTATTGGGAGTGGGAGGAGAGGGAAAAAATGGAATAGTGGGGAGAGACAGAAAGAGGCGATAGGAAAATAACTGTGTTAAACTAAAAGAGTATAGATTCAGATTAGATGTAAGCAAGAAATTTTTCACAAGAAGAGCAGTGAAATGCTGGAACAGGTTGCCCAGAGTGGTGGTGGATGCCCCATCCCTGGAAACATTCAAAGTCAGTCTAGACAGGGCTCTGAACATCCTGATTTAGTTGAAGATGTCACTATTTACTTCAAAGTGTTGGACTAGAAGACCTTTTATCCAACCCAAATGTTTTATGATTCTATATTATTTTGTTCTAGCACTTGTTTTCCTTGTAGCAGTCTGGAGTCTTTTTACTATCAGAGATTAGTGTAGATGCAAAACTTTTATCTAGTGTGTGTATACTAACAATGAAAAAAACTAAATGTGTCACAGCAAAATTGACAATGCATATGGCAAAGTGTTTGCCTTCTTTCCAGAATGTCTGACTGACACTTTTGTTTTTCTACAATATTAGTCTCTTGCAAAAGAAATCAAAGACATAACAGAAGAAGTGGATAAGAACAAGAGTTTATTTGCTCAGATATTTCCTGACAATAGTGGTAATAGGGTTATCATAGAAGACACTTTGGATTGTCTCCTGAAAAGACTGACCTTACTGGAGTCAGTGGTAAATCAGAGATGCCATCAGATGAAAGGACGGATCCAGCAAATAGTCACGTTCAAGGTATGAGGCCCATGCAATGGAATTAACAGGGGTACATGTCAAATGGGGATATAAAGACTGTCATTCTTAAAACAATGAGAATTTTTGGTACCAAATCAGAATAATAATATTGGCACAGGATTTTGTTGAAAAATCAAACTAGTCAGACTATGCAGAACTTGGCACCCAAATAATTACACAAAATTTAAATTCTCTGCTAAAAGTCTTCTGCAACTCATGCTATTATTGTAAAGTGATCAATCATTTCATGCTGTCCTATTCTGCTGACATTACATCAAAGGAAGTCTGTAGTGAACAAAGCTGAAAAAATGAAGATAAGTGAAGAAATTTGCACTTTTAGAAAACTTCTCAGAGTTTAGAAGTACTTTCATATTTTACTTCATCTCTACCTTCTTTCCTAATATTATCATTATATAAAGCCTCCAGTATGATTAGTTTTAATAAAAAAACACATAAATTAAAAAAAAAATAACCCAAGGAAAATAGATTCCTAGTGTCTTTAGGTTAGTGTCATCTTTTCATAGATTGTTACTGCTGGATTTCTTCCCAAATTCTATAACTTTTCCTTTGCAGTCAACATTTTTTCAATTAAAGACCTTCCTTTGCTGAATAAAGCAAAGTTGATTATAATCCTTTGCATTATTCTTGGTGATATTTAGTATTTAAAATAATTAATGCATGTAAAAACCAATAAAAATTCAGTCATGCTCCTCATATAATGCTGAAAGTCTCAGAAAAATGGGCTGATAATTTTTTGTTGGGATGAATGCATGAAAAAGAGATTTGATTTTATATTGGCAAAATTAAGTAATATTTATGTGTCCAGTCTGATAAAGTATTCTAAAAGCTGTAGCATGTAGTTAGCACTGTAATGTGTGGAAGCCTTGTTTACTTATTTGTAATGAAAAATGCTTCCCTTAAAAAGTAAAACCTAGTTTGTTTACAAGCATATGTGGTAGAATTAACTGCACAAGAATAACATCTTTTTGTTAAATGAAGCTAATGACCCTTGCTAATTAATCATCTAATAGGAAGACAAAAGCAAAAGTGTGTTCATGGGGTATGTTTTGTATAGGAACTGATTTAGCTTTTAGCTCATGTATATGCAGCTATGTATTTTCAACCACGTTAAATGTTTTACATTCGCTAAATATCATGGTTCCAATTTTAATAGGTTTTATGCTGCATTGCTGATCATGTAACATTTTAATGCTTTAAACTTTTTGAAACATGCAATATTTTTCAGTTGTTTTGTGCTGTGATTGGATATAATTTGTTGTTGGTTTTGTCTCCTGTAGAATGATCTGAAGCTCATGTTTACATCGGTGGCTGATAACAAATACTTAGTTCTACAGAAACTAGCAGAGGCAGCTGATAGACCAGAAACAGAACAAATGCAGGTATTGTCGCGTGTCTATTACCTGGGGAGAGGGGAAGAGGTAAAGTGTCTATCCAAAGTATAAACAGATTCTAGAGAACAATTGCATTTTGTGGAAGAATCTGTGTGTTCATGAAGTATATGAAAACTAGTATTTCCAAGAGTGTACAATAAATGTTTGTAAATAAATAAAACAGAAAGACACAAAACCAAGACAACAAACAAACAAAAAACAACAACAACAAAAAAAAAACAAATCTCCTAAAAGTGTTTTTCTTACCCTCAGCTGACCCTAGTACCTAGTTACGCATATAGTGGGTAGTATTTGAAAAAAAGAAAACATAATAAACAAAAAAGACCCACATTTTTTCTGTTTTTTTGACTATTAAATTGTATTAAAAACTAAAGGCACTTTCTTCTGCACTAGTTTATAGTGATATCTTGAATGTTACTCATTTTAATCTAAGGTAATAATAAGCTTTTCTTTATCAGGAATGGCCTGATGAATAATTTATTACTTATATGAAAAAGTATATCCTGTTTTCTTCTTTCTGTTTTGCCAGTGCAAAATTGATTAAGTATGCTAAAGGCTACTTTTGAAAGATATTTCTTGTTACTCAAGGGCTACTGATGCCTGGTCTCAGCAGGTGAAAGAATGGAAGAGAGTTCCATTCTTAGCTTACCCTTCAGCTAAACAGAAATACTGGATTTTATATACCTGACATTCAAATTCTGAAGGAGTTTATGTCTCCTGTATAAATAAGAGAGGCGGCACTGTGCCTTTATTTTCTATCTTACATGATGTGAAAGATTAGCAAAAATTTATCTCCCGTATGATTAATATAACTATAAACTAGGAAAACAATATGTTAACAAAAGGAAGTGAAATTTTTTATTTCTGAAAATCTACCTTGTCTGATAAAACATTCAAACTTAAAAATCACTGCTTTTTTGTTCAATGTGTGATTGGAAAAGTAGAAATAAGGCCCTTAACCAGACAAGTAATTTAGTTGCATGAAGTGGAAGTTTAGTGATCGTATTCTTCATTCTCCATGTTAGTGGGAGGCAGAAGTTCTACTTCACATGCATAGTTTAAGCATACTCAGACAAGCAGTTTCCAAGAAAGGACTTTGTATCAAAGGACTTTAACTACAGGAGTCTACCTCCTGCTTTGTAATAGTCTGCATGCGTTACTTCAGCAGAGACCTAGGAAAGCTTTGAAAAAACTTGTCACTTTCCTATACTTGCAAATCCCAACTTATGTTCCTAAGGTGTAGGTTTTGCAAGTGCAAAAGGGGACGTACAAGTCTTTTTCCTTAACAGTAATTTTGGCCCCATCCTTGTCCCAAAAGGGAACTATGACTCTCTGCTATTATAAATGTGTTGCTCTGTGCTGGTTGTTCGCTTGGTGCTCAAATATGACAGGAATGAGTGTTAATAAAAAGAGTGCCTTAAACCAAGGCATTAGGGCAAAGTCCTTTTGTGCGTGTACTATGTAATTAAAAGCATAGAACTTCACAGTGATATTTGGTAAAAAAAAAATGTATGATACTTAAATATCTGGTTATTAAAAAATAATGACATATTTATTTAACTTTAAGAAACAAACTGGGCTCTCCCAACTTTGAATTAACACATTTTCTTTATAGTATCCTTAAAAATTTCAGCACATTGAAGGACCAATTAACACTTCAAGCAGAAAAGAATATTATCATGTGGCAGCTACAATACTGTTATTAAAACTTTAAACTAAGCAATGTAATTTTCAAATACAGGTCATACTGCAGGCAGAAGAAGGTTTGAAGGAACTAGATGCTGGAATCAATGAATTAAAGAAGCGTATAGACAAGCTACAAATTGACCAACCTTCTATACAAGAGTTGTCTAAGATCCAGGTATGGTTCATAAGTTCTATCCTAGATGTGTCTGGTGATATCAAAGGGAGGCTTATTTTTATTGTTCATAAGGAAGTTTAGGAAAAGGTGTTTAAAAGCATTTCAGTGTGTATAAAAATAATGTTCTCTCTGATTGACCTAGTTTTTCTATTTTTGCCGCTTTGGATATTCCAACATTTCTGTTATTAGGAGTATTAATTGTAAAAATCTACAAAAATATGTTTTCTGTCAACTCTTATTATCTCCTTTTTCAAACAGACGAAGTTAAGCATGTAAACATAAATCTCTGCTGAAGGTTCATCCCTGTTCTCACCAGTGTCTCATGATCTGCAGTTTAGTGCCATCTCACATCTGTCATTAAAAAATACAGTGAAGGGGGATAGAGAGCTAAATGTGACCTGAAACTGGAAATGTTCTGCTTTTACTAGAACACCTCTCATGTAGATAATATGGGCAGTTGATCCAGAACTTCTATAAATCTGTTGATGTAGGGAATGCTTAAGGAAAGATCAAGGAGAAGGTTTATGACGGAATTTGACCATTTACAATGACATAAGAATAAATTAGAAGCAAATAAGGCATATGAAACTGAACCATAAACTTATTAAGCCAACAAGACAGTGATATCAATTAAAAATGAATGACAAAGGATTTGTGGTAATATGTCTTTTGCCCAGTTCTTAATCTTTTTGTTCTTAATGCCTTCTGCTGGTTTGGGGTTTTGTTTTCTTCCAGTTTTGTTTGCTTTGGGTTTTTATTGGGTTTTGTTTGTTTGTTTTCTGTCAGATTATGTGTCACTGTGTGCCTCTTCCCCTTCATTTCAATTTTTAGAAAAGTTTTCGTTTTGCTTCTTTTGACAGGTGTGCTTCTCAAAATTTTCTATTTAAATCTAGGAGAGCCAGCCTGCAGTGCAAGGGTGGGCATTTTGTTGTAGCACTGGATGATCATAGAGATATTTTTGTTTATTATTTTCTGGATGTCTTGTTTTGATCAAAAGTATGGGCTTATTCTCACAGTCAGATGTATGTTCTGAGAATACAATTCTCAAAACCAAAACAAGAAAAAAATCCTGTTCAGGTGAAGAAAATCATGTGTAGGTTGTTCTCACTTTTATGGTTGAGGTGTACAAGATGAGTAATAACATAAGGAATTGATGAGATTTGTTGTTTTGGCTTGTTTTGTAATTTGCCATTATGAGAACGCTGTGAAATACACACTGCACTTTTTCTATATAAAGTAGAAAAAGTTCTATCTAAATTATATTGCTATTTTTGGCGTAGTTTGGCTTTTACAGTACATTGTATGTATCTTGCTTGCTACCAATAAGGTACTGAGGCAGGAGGAGGAAACATATCTATCTGACTTTGAAGTGCCTATAGTCTGTATCCATGATGGAGTCCATCCAGTCCTCTGCATTATAAAAAGTAAAACGTAAACAGCATCTGCAGTGTGTAGAAGTCACTGTTTTTTGATGGCTTAAGCCCAATCACCTTTACTCCGTATATTAAGTCTTTGGAAGTCTTCTAATTTTGTTCCTGAATGCATGCAGTTGAAATACTTGCAGGTCTTGCTTATTTTTATTGTCTTCAAATGATGAGTTGTTTATTTATGACAGAAGTCAGTATATCTGCAAAACCTTTCTGAGCTGGAAATAGGTGTTATTCTGCTGGTGTTCACAATGGAGTATAGGGACAGTAAGACTGCCTCTAGGAAGACGTGTAAAATGTGAAATAAGAATCACCATTGCCACCCTTTGCCTCCAAGGATAAGTATGATGAGCTGCTGATGATCATTGGATCCAGGCGGAGTGATCTGAATCAGAGTATGGCTCTTAAGAGCCAGTATGAGCGGGCTTTGCAGGACCTGGCTGACCTGATAGAAACAGGCCAAGAAAAAATGGCTGGTGACCAGAAAATGATAGTTTCTTCAAAGGAAGAGGTTCGATTGCTGCTTGAGAAACATAAGGTAAGAATCTGGGAACACATTTCAGAACTAATTATGAAGGTAACCTTGTTGTCACGGTTTAAACCCAGCCAGCAACTAAGTACCACACAGCTGCTTCCTCACTTCACCCTTCCTTCCCTGGGGAGAAGGAGAATCAGAAAGAAAAAGTAAACCTCGTGGGTTGAGTTACGAACAGTTTAATAATTGAAACAAGATAAAATATAATACTAATAACACTAGTGCTGATAATAATAATAGAAATAGTAAATATAATTGTAATGAAGAGAGAAATAAACACAAGAGAAATAAATAAGTGATGCACAATACAGTTGTTCACCACCTCTTGACCAATACCCAGCCTGTCCCCAAGCAGCAATCAGCAGCTCCTAGACAGCTCCCTCGAGTTTATATACTGAGCATGATGTTCCGTGGTATGGAATATCCCTTTGGCTAGTTCAGGTCAATTGTTCTGGCCGTGCTTCCTCCCAGCTTCTTGTGCATCTCCTCCCTGACAGAACATGGGAAGCTGAAAACTCCTTGACTTAGGGTAAGCACTACTCAACAACAACCAACACATCAGTGTGTTATCAACATTATTGCAACAGTAAATCCAAAACACAGCTCTTTTTTAGCTCTGCTAAAAAGACAATTAACCCAGCTGAAGCCAGGACACTCATAAAGAGCAAATTGCTAACCTTTTGTTCCTAAAGATTCAGGACCTTTTCAGAATGGTGGGCCAGATCTTATTTTAAATTGGAGTCAATGAACTGTTCTGACAGACTGAATTTTAAATGTTTTGCTGAAGGTGAACCCACATAGATGGCATTTTCTTCCTTATTCGAATAACAAGTTCCTAGTCCTGTCCTGTCATGCTACATAGTAATTTCATCCACCACTCCATTTATTTTCAACAGAAATTTACATTAGCTAGTAGCACCCACAAATATAGCAAGGATTTCCCACATGCTTTTGTTAGGCAGAATTTTTTGGTAGTGGTTATCCTATTTACGCTATTTTTGTTTATGGAGTCAGGGTCAAGATGGAATTTGTGTGGAAAGCATGACTGACTTCTTTCTTTGAAAATACTATTGTCCTCTTTAAGTTGTCTACTGGATTTTGTGAAATGTTGTGGAGTGGAAAACTTACCTTATTTTATGTCTATAGATACTTAATTGTAATGCTTGTGTCTTAAAATGTAACAATTGCACTTTCTCTTTTTTATTCCCCCTCTACCCTCACACCCAAATTTTTCAGGAATACTTTCAAGGGTTGGAGTCTCACATGATCCTAACAGAAACACTTTTTAGAAAGATGACTAGCTTTGCTCTCTTAAAGGAAACTCAGTCACATTCAGAGCTAATGACACAAGCTTCAGCTGTATTAAAGTTGGCTCATAAACGAGGTGTGGAGCTGGAATACATTCTAGAGGTAAGAATTTCTGTGGTCTTTTCTATACTGCCATTGTGATCAACCGCCAGGATATACTATAATGTCAATTTTGTGTGCTTGGACAGAATTAATGGACGTCATTCCCTTTTGTCGTACACACAAGGCTCGGATAGACTTTTCTATTTAAATGTTGTGACCTTCAGGTGACACAAGTTGTTTTCATCTAAGTTTTAAGAGCTGCTTAGCTTTAGCTGGTAGGGAGAGCATGACAGTTTTATCTATGAGTTCTAACCAAAAGTTGAGCTTGGTATAGAGATGGTGTCTTATTACAGGTTCACTGGACATCTGTACTGTTATTTCTGTACTTTCACAACCATGCAGCTATAGGATTTCAGATCAAAAATACAAATAATAAAAATTCTAGATAGCCAGATTCACCATATACATGAATAATTTGTTCTTGTAGACCTGGATGCATCTAGATGAAGATTACCAGGAACTTAACAGACAGCTGGAGTCTGTTGAAGGAAACATCCCTACTGTTGGTTTGGTGGAAGAGACGGAGGACAGGCTTACAGACCGGATTACACTTTTTCAGGTTGGTGCTTTTCAGACGTTCTCTACAGAAAAGTTCGATGATAGGGATCTCTGAAAGTCATCTAGTCCAGCCTCCCACTTGAAGCAGTACAGTTGTCATGGGCTGGAGCAACAACAGCTTTGGAAACCTTGAAAGATGGAGGTCCCACGGCTGACTAGGGGACCAGCTGCAGTCCTGCACCACCACCTACTGAAAAGGTTTTCTATAATGCCCAATCTGTGCCTTCAACTTTCAGCTTTGTCACCACTGTCCTTTTTTGTGTTGTGTGGCACTACTGAGGAGCATTCACCTCTTTTATCTTTTTAATTCTACTCCAAATAGTTGTAGGCCTTTGTTAGACTGGCCCTTAGCCTCCTGTTTGTCAATCTAAAGCAGGTGCACTTCCCTCAGCCTCTTTGTAAAGCACGTGTGCTCTAGGTCCGTCAATAACTTAATAGTTCTTCACCAGATCTGGCTACTTCCTTCTTCCTCAACTCATTGGGCAGTGGGGTCAAACCACGATCAGATGGACTAGATGTGGCCTCATCAGCTTGATGTAGATGAGGATAATAAGAACTTCATTTGGTTATTGACAGTCCTAATATAGGCCAGTGCTGTGGCTTGCCTTAATCACAATGTTTTGGTTGTAGAAGATGTCAGGTTAAATACACTAACCATCCCCTTCCTAACATGTACTGAGAAACATGCAGTAAATGTACTGAGAAACAGGGTCAGTCTGCCTAAGGTACAGAATTTGCACTTCTTGAGCCTTCAAAGATTTCTGCTGTCTCCAACCTCAAGTTTAGTAAAGTATCTCTGAACTAAGTCTGCAATTTTTTGTCTCAACCACTCTTCCTAAATTACTATCATCCACAAAGTTACTGAGGGAATGCTGTCTGCCATGATCCATGCTCTTGAGATGTTGAAGAGCTTTGGAATAAAATATCAACAATCTCTGGAGTACTCTTCCCATTGCAGTCTCCCAGTCAGGCATCAAGCTTTTGATCACTAGTTTTTGAGATTAGTGATGCAACTCATTTTCAGTCCACATAATAGTACATTTATCCAGCCCAATTCTCTCCACTCCTAGAGGAGGGTCCTGTGGGAAATGGTCTCAAAGGCCATACTGAAGTCAGTCTCATCCATGGAGACAGTATTTTTGTCATAAAAGTTAGTGAATCCAAGCTGAATATTCCTGATTATCTTTTGGTCCTTTTTATCCTTGAAAATGGATTTCCAGAAGCTACGCTCCATGATCTTTCCAGAGAGCAAGGTGAGGCTGAACAACCTGTGGTTCTTCAAGTTGCCTTCCTCCCAAAACTCAACAAGTAGCTTAAATATAGGTTTTTTACCACACCCTGCTTTTTGGTCTAGTGTTCTATCTTTGTCTCCTTATACTAGACATTTCAGTTGGGGATTTTTTTGTTCTCGTTTTGTTTTACAGAAAAACGTCTGTCAAATTTGTCTTGAAAGTTGACTTGTGTACTCTGAATTTGTTACGTATATTGTTCTTTTACCAGACAGCTTTCTGCTTTTCCAATGGTATGAGGACAAGCTAAGCAATCTATTGAGGGTTGGGGAGGCTATTTTGGTTTTGTTTAATGCAAGACATTGTTTATTTTGGTTCTAGAGCTGGAGCAGAGGGAAAAAATGTGATGTGCCTTAGTGAGTGACATTAGATATGCTACAAAATGCAATAAAAGGAAATTAAATATTGAGAAAGTGTGGTAGCAGAGACCTGTAGAGCTATCTGAACATCTCATCTGTCATTACAGCATCTGAGATCTAACCTGACTGAATACCAACCTAAATTATACCAAGTTCTAGACGATGGGAAGAGACTCCTTTTTTCTGTTAGCTGCTCAGATCTCGAAAGTCAGCTGAACCAGCTAGGAGAACACTGGTTAAGTAACACCAGCAAAGTTACCAAGGAGCTTCACAGGCTGGAGACAATACTGAAACACTGGACAAGGTAATGCTGGGAATGGACAACATAAAGTTCTTCAGCTGTGCACTTCAGGTCAAAGCCATTTTGAACGCAGAACTATTAGATTCAGCATTTCAAAGGAAGTACTTTGAGATGTGTCATAGTTTGACTACTCTTCTGTTCCACAGAAGTGCTATTGTACTCTTTCATTTGTAATAAATGTGTAGCAGATAAGAGCTGGTGGGAGGAAGTCAGAAAATACCTTATTTAGATGACTATGTTAGAAGCCCCGTGTGTACATAGGTTGATAAGAAAAAGGGTATGTGCTTTGCTGGGTAACATGAGTAACCTCAGCATGGTCTGGTAGGGCTCTTGTGGGTCTGTGTCATTGCATATATGGAAGAGCTTTAGCTACCTTTAATGATGTTCATATGCTACTTTTGAAATGAATTTTCTAAGTGGTATGCAAGATTTTCTATTATTCATTAATCCAGACTTATGTGGAGACACTCTTGTTCTGTCATCTCATTAATTGCTTGGAATGTGAAACAATATGGAGATGGTTTCCCAAAAAAAAAAAAAAAATTAAGTTTCTGCTCTGACATACTTTTTGGTAAAGCTTTAGTAAGACTGAGCCTTCTGATGGAAATCAAATATCTGTTTATGTGTGTCAGGTGGGCTTACAGCTTGTCCGAAGAGATTTGTAACCTAGTTATTAGTCCTTCACTAAACTCAGTTTTTCCTAAGAGGCAAAGTGAACTGTTAGAAATTGTGAGCATAATGGCTAAAATAAGAGCTTCCTGATGTCATGCCTGTCTTTAAATTACGTTTTTCTGAAATTTTATATATTGATTTTAAATCTGGCATTCAGTATCTTCCTCTAGTACATGGAAGAGAAACTGCTCAGTTGGAGGCAAGAAGTGGCAATGACTGTTTTAGTCTTCTTTGAACATCTTTACAGGTATCAAAGTGAATCGAATGAATTGACACAGTGGTTACAGTCTGCAAAGGAGCGACTTGAGTTTTGGAGCCAGCAGTCTTTGACAGTTCCTCAGGAACTGGAAACAGTCCGAGACCACCTGAACTCCTTTTTGGTAAGTCATTCATGGACCTGGAACACCTATTTCTCTCCAATTACAAATAAACAGTTGATTAATCAGATGGTTATAGTTTTTCTCATCATTGAAGTAGTGAATGTGAAAAAAAATCTGCTTCTGTAGTTAAGCTGTCCTTCAAAATACTGAGGTGTGTGAACATTAAACACTCCTCTGCTATATGCAATGATTGTAAATCTTTATGATTCTGAAAACAGAAAATTGTTTTGTGACTGGAAACAGTTTGTCTTCTCACTTAGTCTGAAGTATAGTCATTAAACACTTATAGAAAGCACATGTTTTAAAGGGAAGGAATGATATTCTTAGCTTTCTGAGATAAAGCTTTAAGTACTATAAAACAGTACTTGATTACTTGCACAAAAATGGTTTTGCTTACAGGAGTTTTCAAAAGAAGTGGATGCTAAATCATCACAGAAATCTTCTGTCCTGAGCACTGGGAACCAGCTCCTCAGACTTAAGAAGGTAGATACAGCAGCATTGCGTGCGGGATTGTCCCACATTGAAACCCAGTGGACAGAGTTGCTCACACAAATTCCAGCAGTACAGGAGAAATTGCACCAGGTAAGAAAAACAGCTATGGCCTTTGATATTATAGAAAATTCAGACAGCTGGCACTGCCTAATTGCTTCCTTTCTCAGTTTATTTATGTGAGGCATAGTAGGAAAAACGTTATTTCTGCTTTATTGTGGGAAATCTTACACTTAGTTTCAAATCCTGTCTGCCTATACTTTCTAACACCAATTGGTGGTAATTTCAGACTTTCACGACTACATTTGTTACATTTTAACCAAAGGGCAGATGAGTGTTTTATCAACAAGCTGGTATGCTTGTGTGGTATGCTTATGTATGGAAAAAGGGAGTTCATATCCTTTTTTTTTTAACTTCTTTTTATAATTTCAGTGATATGTTAGGGATGTAAAATAACATGATAAGAGCAGGTAAAGGAAATGTACTATGGTAATGCAAATCAAGGAATTCTTATCCATTTTCTTCACAACGTGAGTTTTAAGTCTGTTATCTCACCAGCTCCAGATGGACAAAATTCCTTCTCTCCATGCCATCACTGAAGTTATGAGCTGGATTTCCTTGATGGAAAATGTCATTCAGCAGGATGAAGAAAATATAGAAAATGTGGTAGGACAGAAAGTAATTCAAGATTACATCCAGAAGTACAAGGTACTGAATATCAATGTTATTGATTTTTCTTTTGAATTATCCCCGTTAAATATATGTACATATATAAAATATAAGTGATTTAGTAGCGGGGGAGTAAGCCTTACTTTGTGGATTGGTTAGAATTGTACAAAAGTTAGAATTGGGCAATATTTGATACTGTGGAAAAGGAACCAAAATTACTTTTACTGTTTACTTGTGGCAGGAATATAATTTTAATTATACCTTAATTTCCAGGAAAATCCAAAGCAATATGCATGTTATTAAGCTTTATTAGATCTGTCTTTCTTCCAAAAATCACAAAGCACTTTGCAAATTATGTAAGTTATTGTATGAATTCACTACATAACATCATCATCTCCTCAAAGTATAGCCAGTTCTTGACTAAAAGGTGGCCAATTGTTTACAGATCAAAATAATTTTGATCAGTTTCTGAAGCAAAAATGAAAGATGCTGTACTTTGAGATAATTATTGAGTATATATATAACACAATTGCACTTTCTTAACTAGATCAGTAGCGCTCTTAGAATGAATCTGCACACAGTGTATTTCTTCTCAATGTCAGATTGGTTTCAATAGTCTCCTGAAAAATTGCTTTACTTCTTGGCTAAAATCATAGAATGGTTAGTATTGGAAGGGGCCTTAGAGATCATCTACTTCCAATACCCCCACCAGTGAGCAAGGATCGGGTTGCCAAGCACCCCATCCCACCTTGAACACTTCCAGGGATGGGACATGCACAACTTTTCTGAGCTACCTGTTCCTGTGCCCCACCACTCTGAATAAAGAACTCCTTCCCAACATCTAATTTAAATCTCTCCTCTCTTAATTTGAAACTATTCCTCCTTGTCCTATCACTATCTGTCCATGTAAAAAGTCACTCTCCCTCTTTTTTATAAGCCCCTTTAGGTACTGGGAGATTGTAATGAGGACTCCCCAGACCCTTCTCTTCTCCAGGCTGAACAACCACCCCTCTTAGCCAGTGTTAGGAGAGGTGCTGCAGCCCTGTCATTGACTTAGTGATCTTTTTCTGGACCCATTCCAGCAGGTCCAGATCTTTCTTGTGCTGAGGACCCCAGAGTGCATGCAACACTCCAGGTGTGGTCTCATGAGATTAGAGGGGGAGAATCACCTCCCTCTTAACTGCTGGCCACTCCTCTTTAGATGCAGCCCAGGATGTGATTGGCCTTCTGGGCTGTGAGTGCACACTGTTTGCTCATGTCCAGCTTTTCATCCATGAGAATTCCCAAAACCTTCTCCGCAGGGCTGCTTTCAGTGAGTAGCTTTCATCTCCCAGTTTGTACTCATGCCTGGGATTTTCCTGACCCAGGTACAGCACCTTGCACTTGGACCTGTTGAACTTCATGAGGTTCTCATGGGCCAACTTCTCAAGTTTGTCCAGGTCGCCCTGAATGGCATCCCTTCCTTCAGTTATATCAGCTGCACCACTCAGCTTTGTGTCATATGGAAACTTGCTGGGGTGTACTTGTTCTCACTGTCTGTGTTATTTTAAACATATTAAAGAGCACTGATCCCAAGACAGAGCCCTGAGGGACTTCACTTGTCACCAGCCTCTACCTGGACATAGAGCCATTGACCACTGCTCTCTGTTTGCATCCATCCAGCTAATTCCTTATCCATAGAATAGTCCACCCTTCAAACACGTCTCTCCAATTTGGAGATAAGGATGTCATGTGGGACTCTGTTGAAAGCCTTGCAGAACTCTAGGTAGATGACATCAGTCATTCTTCTCTTGTTGACTGGTGCAGTCACTCTACAGAAGACCACCAGACTGATCGGGCACGATTTCCCCTTAGGAAAGTTGTTCTGGCTGACTCACATATACCTACTTGTCTTGTATGTGCCTTAACATTGCTTCCATTAGGATCTGTTCCATGATCTTTCCAGACACAGAAGAGAGGCTAACTGGTCTGTAGTTCCCCAGGTCTTTCTTTCTTCTCTTTGTAATAGGAGCGATGTTCCCTTTTACCAATCAACAGAGACTTCACTTGAGCACCATGACTTTTCAAATATGATGAAAAGTGGCTTGGCAACAGCATTAGTCAGCTCCCTCGGGATCCTGGGATGCATCTCATCAGGTCCTATAGACTTAAACCGCTTCATCAAGTGGTCCTGAAGCTGCTCTTCACTAGCAGTGGAAGGGATTTTGTTTCTAATTTCTGGTCAATTGCTAAAAAGCCTTTTAGTTAAATTGTGATAAAGCTGTAATTTGTGAAAAATTTTCCTCTATTTTGAAGGAAGGTGAGATATTATGGTACTTACATACTGGTGTTTTTATTTCCCTCTTTTCCTCTAGGGTTTCAAGATAGATTTAAATTGCAAACAGTTGACTGTCGACTTTGTGAACCAATCAGTGCTACAGATCAGCAGCCAGGATGTCGAAAGTAAACGCAGCGACAAAACTGATTTTGCAGAGCAGCTGGGAGCAATGAACAGACGTTGGCAGATCCTTCAAGGCCTGATAACAGAAAAGGTAAAGAAAAAAATCTAACTGCTTGGGAGTGCGTTTTCAAAATACACAGAACTGTAAGACTATAATGCTTGGAAACCGCTGCATGTCATCTAGTTCAATCTCCTGCTCAAACAGAGCTAACTTTAAAGTTAGATTGCGCAGGGACTTGGTTATCTGAGTTTTGAAAATCTCCACGGAGAGATTCCACAACTTCTCTGGGCAACTTACTCATGTTTAACCACCCTGATGGGGGATGAGTTTTTGTCTTATTCTCAGTCAGAATTTCCCATGTTGCAATTTTTAACTGTTATCTCTTCTCCTTTTACTGTGTATCTCCAATAGTCGCCTCCATCTTCCCTATGCCTTTCTATAGCAGTGAACAGTACAGTGAGGTGATTCTTTCGCCTTCTTTTCCCTAGGCTGAATGAAGCCAGCCTCTCCTTGTATGTCTTGTGCTCCAGTCTCCTAACAACCTGAGTTACCATACACAACTTCTTTAAATCTCTCCCTGTACTGAAGGTTCCAATATTGGTTGTAAATGTGACAGTGAAGGAAAGATCCACTGATCTTGACCTACTGGGTGCACTCTCATTAATCTAACCCAGGATACAGTTGGCCTTCTTCAACACAAATGCACACAGCTGATTTACTGTGTTCAAGTTCTTGCTCATCATAGGCCCAAGTCCTTTTCTTCTGTCCAGCCTGCCACCAGCCTGTGTTGCATGAGGTTATTTTTTCCCAGTGCAGGACTTTACATTTGTCTTTGCTCAATTTCATGAGGCTTGGTGGGCCTGTTCCTCCGTCTTGCTGAGGTTTCTCTGAATGGCAGCCCTACTCTCCAGCTTATCAACTACTTCTCCGAAATCGTTACCATCTGTGAATATGCTGAAAGCACAGGACATCGTGCCATGCAGTTTACTGATGAAGTTATTAAATGGTATCAAACCACAGGACTGAGCCTGAAGATACATCTTGTAAATGACTGCTAGGTAGATGTTGAAATGTTTGCCATGAACCTTTAAACCTGATGACTGTGGTCATGTCATTCATTTGTAGACCTCCTGTCCAGCCCATGCCTCCTCAGTTTTGCTACCCTGTGAGATACTGTATCAAAACTCTTGCTTTTAAAAGCCAAGGTAAATAGTGTCTACTACTCTTCATTTGTCCACAGTGTCAGTCATATATCATCCTAGCAGAGGCTATGGTAAGGTATGGTAAGACCATGCTTTTTCCTTCTCCTTGTTCTTTACACCTGTGGAAATGACATCTGGCAAGATTTGCAGTATATCCTTTTTCCAGCCACCAGCTACTTTCTGCAACCATCATGTCATCCTTTTAGAGGTGATAGACAGCACCCTTGAAAAAAACACTGACAACCTTGAATACATCCTGCCTGGTTCTGTCCAGATTACTTAGGTAGTCCCTAGTTCTTTCCTCCTCTATCATGACTAGTGCTTCTGTATGCCAAAATTTGTTGATTGGCATGAAGACCTGGGATGGATGAGAGGAGACCTTGTCAGTAAAATTAGAGCAAAGAAGGTACTACATACCTCAGGCTATTCTGTGGTTTTCCCTTGTTGTTTATGTACTTATGAAGAGTAGCAGGAAGGGCTTCTGTCCCACACTAGTTAGTTCCAGACAAGATTTTGCTTTCCTAATGTTGACCCTCCATGGCCAGACCATTCTTCTAGGCCCATTCTTTGTGATTCACTTTCTGTGGAATTGTCATTTTTGTGATTTGAGGAAATTGTCCTTGAAGATCAACCAGCTTCCTGTATTCCTTTTTTGTTCAGTACAACTTCCCATGTGATCATGCTTACCCAAACAAACCAAAGTCTGCTAGTCTAAGGATCTTTACTCTGCTACTTTCTTTCCTTACTTCATTCACAGCTGTGTCATCATTATTGTGACCAAGGTTGTTGTTGACCATCACATGCTCAACCAGTTCTAATTAAGATTACAGCTAATTAAGATGGCTCATTCCCTAGATTGGAATTTGTCTTAAGTAATTTGAACGCTTTTTATGGCAATGTTGCTGTTTTCAAATTCTGCTTTGTTATTTTCTTTCTTTCTTTCTTTCTGTAAAAATAGAAGTGGTGTCTCATTTGCCATTGAATAACACCTAAAACAATCCAAGTAATTTAAAAGCAGTCAATTGACAAAGAAGGTAATATAAATCTTCATCTGCTTTACCTTGTTTATGAGCAAGGTATATAAAACATATGTTTAAATGCTTAATTTTATTTGGGAAATCCTGAGGTCCTTGATCTCTGAAAATAATTCTACTTCATAAAAGTGTTCCGCTAAAGTGTTGTTTCTTTCAGTGTGTCATAATATTTTGATATGTTATCTCTATATTATTATTTCTGGATATAGCAGATTTTTTATTATTAATTCTATTACAAATAGTAGATATATTTAAATTTGAGTGCATATTGCATTAAATTTGAGTGCATAAATTCTGAAGGCATTCAATTCCATGAAGATACTGGTTAGCATTGGTCTTTACTGATTTATTTAATTGATCCAACAATAAACATAATTGTATGAGAAAATATATATTAATTTTTCTTTGCAGATCCAGATGTTGGAAAGCCTGCAGGAATCCTGGACAGAATATGAAAATAATGTGCAATGCCTAAAAACTTGGTTTGAAACTCAAGAGAAGAAGCTAAAACAGCAACAAAAAATTGGTGACCAGGCTTCAGTACAGAATGCTTTGAAAGACTGTCAGGTAATTTTCCCTTATAAATAGCAATGTTCTCTTTCCAAGAGTTAGAAATAACCCTTTATCCATGTGAAATCTTCATATCAGTAACTGAACTCCTCTTTACTTCATCAAGTGAGAGATTTCATTTCTAAAGTGCAAGCAATAAGAGGAAGGAACAATAATGCCCCACAGAGGTTTAAAACCAACAAAAGTCATTAAGTCATTATTCTTCTTGCATTGAACATTTCAAAGCATGTCAGGCGTACTGAACTAGGAGACTCTCAAAGGAATATTGCCATTTCTGTTTAGCCAGTCTTATGGAACTTGATGTCATGAACACTATGCTTGAATATCCTTGAAACTTCTTTTTTCTGCCTCATCACTGTCTTTGCTCCACCCCTGCCTTTTTCCATTCTTTTTCCACCTGATATGTTCCACCTGACTATTCAAAGAAAAATACTAGAATCCAAGGAATCCAGCTTTCATTCAGAATGTGTTGGGAATCTTTCTCTTTTATTTTCCCCTCAAATATTCAACTATCCCTAAAAGGAAAGAGAATCGTGATTACAATGGGCAAAGATGAGATGAGGCAAAGCGTAGCTATACATAAGGCACGTAAGTTCAAAACCACCTCAGTTTTTCACATGAAATTCATACAAGGACAACACAGCAGTGAACAAGGTATCACAGTTTTCTCGGAATATCTTATTCAGAATAGCTCATATTTAAGTAGTAAGAAGCTTACTTCTGGAGCTGTCAAGCTAGAGTTAAAGCTTATAGGTGTATAGGCAAAACAAATACTTCTGAATTTATAAACAAGGCCTCTACACAGTATCAGGCATCACATAATTTTTGTTCAAAAATATTTTTTCTACTAGACACCAAATAATAAATTTTACACCAGATCAAATGTGTAATTGAAACTCTGCCAGGAACAACCATATGCCCAAAATCTTTATGTTCTCATCCCCTTAAAAGAAAGCATGTTTATCTTGGTGTGGCTGTCTTTCATGCATGTATTTAATTAATGGGTCAAATATAATCTAGCATTTAGCTCTTCACAAACAGGAGAGCTGGAAATTTATTAAAATTAAATGTATAAAAGAATTTACTCTATATTCACCAGTATATTAAGCCCATCTGTGTTTCTGTGAAGGCATATAAGTGGTTAGGCCAGCTATATTAGAGGTCAATTTTTTGGTGAAATTCTTGACTTAAGTTTTCTAACTGGTTGGAGTGCTTAGATTCAGTTCAGGTATCTTTATGTTTTTAGCACAATAAGCCCACACAACTGATGGAAGGGTAATTTAGCACAGTCTGACATAATCAGCAGTTTGTGCTTGGCTGGAGTTCAAAGCTGAATCTGATTTATTACCTTTTAGGTTCCTTTTTGTCAGGGAAGTTAGCAAATACACTTGGGAAGTTAGTTATGAATGGCAAGACTTTGATCAGCAGACAAACACATTAAGAAAGAACTGTGTCAAACACTCCCAAGTATCTGGCTCAACTAGTACAAAAGCTAGAGTTTATTTATTAACCAGTGTTAGCTACTGCTTAGGATCGTAATAAGTGAAGTCAAGCATTTTTCCCCATCACAGATTAGAAACAATAATGCAACTTTAATTCAATTATGCGTTTTAAATGATGAATAAGGAAGCCCTTTTCAAAGAGAACCAGAAATATTTTCTGTTCTTGGTTTGAAACTTTTGGCTGGCTTACATTCTGAATTTTGGAGCAACCTTGTACAAACTTAAATGCCTTTTTTTAGTCCAAAAATCTACTTCCTGGAAATTCAAATTTATTATGTGCAACTTAGAAGAGTTTGCCTTGTTGTCAGCAGGTTAAAAAAAAGATGTGTTACTCTGGCTGTAGTCTGGAACAAGGTCATGGCTAGATGCTTGAAGAAATGTAAAGTAATAAAAAGAAAAGGCTAAAAATAAACAGTGAAGCAAAAATGTTCTCACACGTATGTATATAGACAAAAATGTGTTGTATGTTTATAGGGATAATAGCAAGTGTTTGCAAGACTGGGCAGAATTTTCCTTCAAATACTTTCCTGACTATCTAAAATTTAAAGTCTGTTATGGCAATGTTTCACTTGTTTTTTGGATTCATACGGAGAGAAATTTATTTTGGTTTGCCCAGAGGTTTTTTGTATTCTTTCCCTGGTGATCCATCTCTCTCAGTAAGAAGAGGCTTGCAGAAAATGACAATATAACCTGAGATTACATGACATACTAGTTAATGTAGGGGTAACACAAAATTGCTGTCACCTCACAGTCTGCTGTCTATATCATACTGACAGGTAAACACAAATTTGTGGTGGTCTGAAGCCTATAAGCCGTAATTCAGCAACGCTGCTCAAACTCAGTGTTTGTGCTCCCTGATGCTGCAGAGCTTCCAAGTACTGCAAAACTTCCTCGAATCTCCCTGCACCAAGCTATGAAATTATATAAGGGGTTTCCTGGCTAGGAATGAGCTTATGGGAACGTGCTATATGACTCACAGTTGCTTACCAAATCTTCTTGTCCTTCATTTTCTAGCTTCATTCTTATGGTATTAATAGGTATGAGCAAAATGCTATCAAGCTCATTAATGCTTCCCAACAACAAGCAACCTTGAGGAAGAAAATTCCTGCAGTCTGTTGCTTGTTGTCATTGGCTGGACTCCAGTGAACTTGTCATCTAGAAAAGGGAAAGACTTAATGTCCTCAAGCAAGAGGCTTTGCTGGGCCCAGGCAAAGGAATAAAGACTTCAGTCATGTGAGGACTAATGGCAAACTGATATCTTTCCCAAGGAAGTCATTTTGTCATTTTCTTTGGGTGACAAAATTAATTTTTTTCCAGAGGCTTTAGCCAGCTTTGCCCTAATTAAAAGGCCCTCTCAGTGTTCTAGGAAAAATTAAAACACATGACATTTTTTCCTCTACAGAAAGTAATTTCCCGAAGAGGCCAAAGTCTGCTTTCCTGAAACCCATGGTAGTGAGCTTACTTGCCACTCCAGTGAGATTGAATTCCACCATTTCATGGTCACTGCAGCCCAGGCTGCTCTTGAGCTTCACATTCCCCTCCTCGGTCTCACCTTCTTGTTGGTGAGACCAAGGTACAGCATAGCCCCTGTTCTCATTGGCTCCTCTATCACTTGGAGTTATCATTGGTGCTTTCCAGGAACATTCTAAGTTGTTTATGCCCTGCTGTGTTGTTTCTCCAACAGATATCAGGGTAGTTGAAGTCCCCAAGGAGGATCAGGGCTTGTTGGTGTGGGTCTGCTCCTCTCTGTTAAAAGAGGTTCTCATCTGCTTGATCTCCCTGATTAGATGGCCTGTAGCAGATCACCACTATAATATCACCTGTCCCTGTCCTTCCTTTAATCATGACCCATAAGCTCTTGGTCAGCTCCTCATACATCTGTGGGCAGAGCTCCATGCACTTCAGCTGATCACTGACATCAAAAAAGAAACACTTGCTCCTCACCTTCCATATCTGTCCTTCCTAAACAGCCTTTATTCTTCCATTCCAACACTCCGCTCATAGGAGCCATCCCATCATCTCTCAGTGACAATAGCCTTGTGTGTGTTTGTTTAGAGGTAATTAAGTTGGGCCCTGCTGTCCTATTTTTAATGAGTTTTGTACCCTTACCTGAGAGCAGAAGATTTTACAAAACTTTTATGTGAAGGACATGCTTCTATTTAACAGCAAACTACTAGGCTTTAATGGGAACATAAAATATTCAGTGGAATTTGCTGATGAGTTATGAAGCCCTTGAGAATAAAAAGTCAAAATATACAAGCATGACTCCTGTTTTTTAAAATAAAGAGCTTATGGGCTGCTTTTCTATATCCAGGTGTTATTTAGCTGATTAAACAAGCAAACATACCCAAGTATCTTTTTTTTTTTTTTTCAGGAATTAGAAGAATTAATAAGAACAAAAGAAAAAGAAGTTGAAAATATAGAACAGAGTGGTCTTGCTTTGGTACAGAACAAGAAAAAAGAAGTCTCTTCTGCTGTTATGAATACACTGAAAGAAATTAACCATTCCTGGGCCAATTTGGATCACATGGTAAAAGAATCATCAAAGGACAAATTATAGCTCCAGGAATAAGGCCTGGAGGGAGAATTAGCAGTTGTAGCTAGTGAATTTCTTCTGTGTTGTAGGAGAGGAGATTCTGAATTATGTCCCTTTTCCCATCTATCCATCCATCAATCCCCAAGCTTGTGTGTGCACTCCACATAAGATGGGTATAATATTTCCTGTTTCAAGGATGCTTTTAATTTTTGTAATTGAAGCTTTTTAGATGCTTCCTGATATTTAGTGTAAAGGTACCAAATTATCTGTAAGGAACTACCTTTTCAAGCCCACAGGTCTCACAGAATAAGGAAGAGATCAGCATTAATTGTCAACATCCAAAGTTTGATCAACATCAGGCTGCCTTCTCATGGGGAATACAGTCTTGGTGCTAGCCTCTCTGCTGACATCCATGGACTGATTTGCCTGCCTTAGGGAAATGTGTTTGATAGTCTTAAACAATTTCTCTTGATCCTGCTTTGGACCAAAGTGAAATGAATTTTGATACCTTCTCAGTCCCTTCCATACGACTTTTATAAAATCAACAGAACTTTATGCTGTACCCAGTGTAAGCCCAACTGATGGTTGTGCAAAATCTTCATTCTCAGTAGGTTTAAGATCAGGAATGTAGAACAAGAGGCATATGAGATCAAAAGGAAGAAAATAATTTTAACAAACCCCAAATATCTTGAATGCTTTTGATTTACTTTTGTTTTTATTTGTCCCTCCTCCTAGGTTAGCCAACTGAAGATATTGTTGCAGTCTGTTCTTGATCAGTGGAGTATTTACAAAGTGGCTTATGAAGAACTGAATAGTTACCTGACAGAAGCCAGATATTCTTTGTCCCGTTTTTATCTTCTTACTGGTTCTTTGGAAGCTGTGAAAGTTCAGGTTGATAACCTTCAGGTAAGAAGAATTAATTTTGTCTGAAATTGCATGGCTGCAGATAACTGTACATTTTGGTTCATAAGAAGTGGAAGCACAGACACACTGGCACATTAAAATCACACGACGTTAAGAGAACACATTACAAAACAGCCATTGCATTTATCATTTTGCAGAAAAAGTTGGGATAATTGTTTATTTTTTAAATTTTTGATGCTGTTCTTTATAATTTTGAGGCATACCATCAAATTATTAAAAGGTTTTAGATCATGCTAATGACCATTAAGACTAA